>JAWZYU010000023.1:51174504-51774504 GCA_038380435.1 Ryuthela nishihirai | reverse complement strand
AGGCAGGACAGAGAATTTTGCGGAGATAAATCTCAACGCTGACCCAGCTGGGACTCGAACCTAGGAACTACAGATTACGAGCCTGGCGCGCTACCGACTGAGCCACTCCCGCCCCGCTTAAATTGGGACCATGGAGAGTGCTTCGAGACGATAATAATTCTTTCAATAAAGCAAATTATAATGCGACTTCCAAGATATATTAAAATGCTTCACATGAATATTTTTCTAAGCACCATCTTCAGATTTGCAACACTAAAAATTCAAATGCGTTTTATAAAGATGAGGTAATCTTAAAAGGTACATGAGCTATCCCTCCTTTAAAACACCACGATGGTTCAACTGCCACTTCAAATTAGGAAAAGCTTTTCTATTTGCGACCACTTTTGCTAGAGTCTATGTTACTGATGCACCTCTAATATTTACTTCCTGTGATCAATCAATCGACCCTCTGTTTTCTGACATGTTCGACCCTCTGTTTTCTGACATGTTCGACCCTCGAAATGTCAGCACTACTATTTCATTAATATCTACGAAATTATCACTTAAACCAATAGAATCCCAACAATCTTCTATAAGCTGTTAAACTCTATCGTTTGCGAAATGATTTCCAATCTTCCATCTTTTCTGATGCAATTGATATTTCTCAGCTATTTCCCTTCTCAATTTTTCTCATGTATATATTAATTGTTATTAGATATTTATGCTATGTAAATGTATATTGTATTGACTGGCGGAATAAAATAAAGATTATTATTATTTTATATTATCTTTAACTACCGTTTGGAATCTGACAGGGTTCCTCCTGACTGTCTTCAAGCTACAGCTATTCCAAGTTACAAGAGGAAAGGTGATTTCACTGATCCTACCAATTACCGTCCAATCTCTCTGACGAACATCTTTTCCAAAATAATGGAACGTTGCATCCTATTCAAACTTCTTTACTTTTTTCACATGCATATTATTCCATATGACCAGTTTGGTTTCGTGGCAAGTCGCTCCTCTACGTGCAATTACTTCACTGTATGAACAGTTGGGCTGCATCAAATGAAGTTGGCTTTCCAATCGATATTATTTATATAGATTTCGAAAAAGCAAGGAAAGAGACCGTTTGCCTTTGGGGGGCGGGGGTGGCTCAGTCGGTAGCGCGCCAGGCTCGTAATCTGTAGTTCCCAGGTTCGAGTCCCAGCTGGGTCAGCGTTGAGATTTATCTCCGCAAAATTCCCCGCCCTGCCCACGGTCAGTAGGGGACACCGATGGGCTTGGAAAGGCCGCCGTCCGTCGGATGGGACGTTAAGCCGTGGCCCCGTGTGCGGGAGAGCCATACCCTGTGCACGTTAAAGAACACGCTGGATGGCCTTGACGGAAGGCTACCATCTGTCTCCCAACAGCTGTTCCAGTGGGTCCCCTCCCCCAACCTTCTCTGAGCCTTCGGGGTTCATGTGACCTGGCCATTTAGCCCATGGGTGCAAAAAAGTGCCGCTCAGAGGTAAAACAACCCAACAACCCAACCCGTTTGCCTTTGGCACGCTTTAGATTCGGAATCCCTCAGATCATCGTAAGATTAATCTGTACATTATTTTCCAATCAACAACATACTCAACAAACAAGAGTTGAAGATGCTCTTTCTCAAACCAAGGATGCCAGCAGTGGTGTCATTTAAGAATCTGTTCTTGGGCCCATACTTTTTTCGCATTGTTTTTCTCCATTAGATTTGAATGTTGCTACCTCTGTGGCAAGCAGCTGCTTGAGGGGGTATTTATTTTATTATTATATTTATTTCTACTAACCTCTCATTTTCCTTACACTGCCAAAACATCACCAAGAAAGCCAATAATGTCGCATTCAAGATTTTGCGCTGCTATCAGAAGTGCAACAGGCCCACACTTTTCAAGGATGTCTTTACTTTTGTTTTGCCTATTCTTGAATATATAAATCCTTTCTGCTCTCCCCACTTAGTCTCTGAAATCACTCTACTTGAGCGTCCATTCATATGATTTAGTAAGAGACTGCCTGGACTTTCAAACTCAAGCTACGAGGAAAAGTTGAAAGTTCTCAATATTCACTCCTTGAATGGAGAAGGTTGGTTCACGTTCTAAAAATCTGTTATAAACGCCAAACCTTTAAATTCATGTCTTGGACTCTACCAGAACAAGGAGGCATCCATGTGATGAAACCTTTTGGAGAGCAGGTTAGAATCAACTCTCTTCACTAAATAAGACGTAAATTATTTACAAACAGATGATAATGAAGAATCGAATTCTGATTGCCAAGTCATTGTTTTCATCTTGCGTGAAAAATAAAATAATTATAAATGTTGAAGTTCTAAAGCTATTTTAAAACTATCCTTCATATTCCTGCAGAAAACTTTACTCCACAACATCATGATAAAAAGAAAAGTCGAAACATATCAATAATTGTGAATTACAATTGAATGCAATAAAATTTTAATATGCTTAAGAATGGGGGAGACAATTCCTTAGAAAAATTATGAGCACATTGTAAAATATCAACTCTGCATGAAAATGTCACATGTATGGAATTATGATTACATTAAATAACACACAATTTGCACAATTAGCCCTAGAAAACAAAAGGTATGGGACCCTGAATACGATAAGGAGGGAAACAGACTCACTTTTGTCAAAGATTCCGGTGTTTCCCTCAAGGTAGGTCATAGTTCTCTCTTCCTGTCTGATGGCTTCCAATTCCACATGCACTTCACGCAATAAAGCAACTAAAGAGGGGGAAAGAAGCAAAAGAAGCATCTGATGCAAAAGCGTGCAAGGGACACAGTAGGGGACATTAGAAATCAAAGGTCTAGTGCTAATTATCGGACAGGTGTTGTGATAGGCAAAAGGACCAATGCACAGCATAATCATTAATAAACGCAAATGAAATGCAAAAAATCTTACTCGATGTGCTTGGTCTTCGGCAATATATATATAAAAATTACTGAACGAAAACTTTTAAATGTTAATTACAACATAGTAGTATATTTAACAAAGATTCATAGAGAATGCCACAATAACTACACTAGGTAAAAAGCTAGTCATTATAATAGGCTTTGTTACATACATGCATGTACAGGTACTGGACAGAAAAATGGAAACAGTTCCATGTTATTTCAAAAGAAAATCACATGCAGAGATCAATAACTTCTTTAATATGATTTTTAATGAAAAATATGTCTAAGGATAAATTAATGATCTCAAACAATTCTATTTAAATCTAGATTTTAAATAATGTTTGTTCAGTTGGGTTGTTTTACCTCTGAGCGGCACTTTTTTCCACACTATGGGCTAAATGGCCAGGTCACAAGGACCCCGAAGGCTCAGATAAGGTTGGAGGAGGGGGGACCCACTTGAACAGCTGTTGGGAGACAGATGGTAGCCTCCCGTCAAGGCCATTCAGCGTGATTTTTAACATGCACAGGGTATGACTCTCCCGCACACGGAGTCACGGCTTAACGTCCCATCCGACGGACGCGGCCTTTCCAACCCCATCGGTGTCCCCTACTGATCGTGGGTAGGGCGGGGATGTTTGTTCAGTATTCAAAGGGTTATGAACGTTACAATATTAACAGCTTACAAAAAAAACTGACTTCAAAATTTAATTAAAAAAACACTAGTACTAGAATCAACTATGATCTCTGTTGTCTTAACCTGTTTTAAATTTTGGGGGTTTTTTTGCAGCCAATTAAGTATTTCAGAGTTTATAACTCTTTGAATACTGAACAAATATTTAAAATAGAGATTTGATAGCTTTGATTGGGATCTTTTATTTTCAGATACATTTTTCACTAAAAATCAGATTGAAGGAGTTACTTAACTCTGAAAGTGATTTTCTACTGTGATAACATGGAACTGATTCCGTTTTTTGTCCAGTACCTGTATATATACATATAAACACACACTCGAATTATTAATGACTCATGAACTTTAAACCATATTTTATCAGATTCATGAAAAAAACGTTAAGTTTTAATCCCACAACTGTTTCTAAAACAGTGCCGCTGGCTTTGACAGTGAAACAAATAAATATATTTAGCAATTATTCAACCAACCTCATCCTAAATATAAAAATTTCAGAAAATAAGTACAATTAATTTATGATTTACTTACCTGACTCGAGGAAACTTCTCCTGTTGATGCACTTTTATCACTGTTAAGACTAAAGGTTATTTCAACATTAAGGTTACGGTTTCCATATGTGTTTATAGATATTATTTCTGTTGCCATATTTAGAATAATATTTATGAGATTTAGAAATAAAATTAATTATTTTATGAACAGCTCTGTTAGCCGTTGAAACACAAGTGTGACTTCGAATAGATTTACCTTAAGTGTACATATCTTTTTCCAGTGAACATTTTAAATATATAAAATATATGAATTGGGTATTTTTTATTTTTTATAAAACTTTGAAAGATTTCTTCTGTGAATCATTCCCAAAAAATTATGGAAGTGAACAAATATCACTTCCATATTTTTTTTATTTATAAATTTCTTCCGCCTAAGTAATATTTTTCGATAACCATAACAAATACACCACCTTTCTCCTTATTTTTTAGTTTCCTTTTTACCAAATGAATTCTTCTTTCTGTGGTTTTATTGTAATTTGGTTCACAATCAAATTTCATTTTAATGACTACCTAACTGATTGCCACATGGTGATGGTCAATCACATTCAAAGCATTTTAATCTTATAAACAGCGATGTGCATACATTTTTACCCGAATTTAGCATCGCCAAAATATTTACAAGGTTGTCAATAGATGTTATTTACCAGAGATTAAAATTTTAATTAAAGTGGTCATTTCTTGTGCACAGAAACCTCTTTTGAGAATTTCTTCTTGCGAATTTTTTCTGATGTCACTCTTTAACAAAAAATAAGTATTGCAAAGCCTCATGTATTTCTCATAACCATATCTTAATAAATATATTGTATATTGATTGCTACCAAAATTGCGTACGAGTATTTCAAAATACATGAAGCGTAGTGATTGAAAGATTCCTTTTGTTTCAACTTATTTTTATTAACTCTTTAACGCATTTTTTAAACTGGAATTGTTGCCTTAAATATTCCAATATCCGTAACACTCTAAATATCGAACGAATATTTTTGAAAATCGAGACTGAAATAGATTTGATTGAGATCTCTAAAATATCTTCAGCCACACTTTTCATGAAAAGCATATGTAAGATTGATGGGTGGTTTTACCTCTGAGTGGTCACAAGAACCCCGAAGGCTCAGAGAAGGTTGGCGGAGGGGACCCACTGGAACAGCTGTTGGGAGACAGATGGTAGCCTCCCGTCAAGGCCATCCAGCGTGTTCTTTAACGTGCACAGGGTATGGCTCTCCCACACAAGGGTCCACGGCTTAATGTTCCATCCGACGGACAGCGGCCTTTCCAAGCCCATCGGTGTCCGCTACTGACCATGGGCAGGGCGGGGAATTTTACTGAGATAAATCTCAACGCTGACCCAGCTAGGATTCGAACCTGGGAACTGTAGCTTACAAGCCTGGCGCGCTACCGACTGAGACACCCCCGCCCATGTTTTCTTGTACGGCGAGTTGAAAGCCTATGAGTTAGTGTGTGAACCTAGATAAAGCTTTTTAGTTGCTATAGTTTTATACATTTCTACAGCTTTATTTTTGCCTATAAAAGCTTCCATATTTTGCGGATATTCTGATTAAATGCCTCACTCTCTGCATTTGGTGGAAAATTTCTAGTCACAGAAATAAATTAATGAAGTTTTTTCCAAGAAATTCCGTCAGAAGACAGCAATAGGACGCAAAAGCGAAACGAGCTAATTGAAACCCAACCAAAAATTTCCTTTATTTCGCTTGCAAAACGAGCTAATATTTTCACTTTGTCGTCTGCGTATGCAATGTTGGTTTATTTGTCTGTTTGTCCGTGTGTTAACTATTGTCTGTCTTTCAACCTGTCTGTCCCTCTATAGAAAATCAATTTTTTTAGAAATAAATGAAAAATTCGTTTTTGATTTGCATAAGTACTGGTAAAATATAACTATTATCAATTTTGAAATCTCTCAATAGTTTTAATAGCTCCCTCTGACGGCGGAAAAATTGAAAATACTACAATTTCAAACTAATATTGCAATCTATCTATTTTCACTGGAATTCTGAAATTTTCGAAGTAGACGGTTATGGTCAGAAGAATTACAATGGCAACAAAGCTTTGCCCTCTTACCACCAAGGGGGTGAGAAAATGAAACATTTTTTATTTTAAGAGATAAGCGAAAACTAATTATTTTTTTCAAGTACTAAGAAAATATTAATATTTACATTTTTCGAATCACCTATGATTTGAAATTTCCATTATTAGAGAGTGGTAAAGGCGGTAAAATAAAAACTAAGAAAGCGGCATCTAGCGACGGAAAAAGCTGAAAAATACCAATATTTAAACGAAATTGCAATGGTCAAGTGTTCTACACTAATAGTGATATCTTGCCCCCTCGTACGAATTGGTAGAAAGCAAATTTTGTTTTAAGAAATGCATGGAAAATATTTTTTGTGCTGTATAGGTACAGTCGCTCAAAAAAAATATCCGAAAAATATCCGAACTGGTTGGACCTCCGTAGCCCATGGCTACGGAGGTCCAACCAGATCAAAATGATGAATGAAGAAGGAAGAGATAATGCTTTCGAAACGGATGTAGGAGGTTTAGCGATAAATATTGCGGTTTTGTGTAAATACTGTAAAAATTAATGTAACAAATCTGTATTTTGCATAAATTGATCAGTAGCTCTCATTCTTGCTAAGCCTTTTGAGGCTCCAGTCCTTGCGCGAGACTGCACTGCATCACACACTATCTCATAAGATTAACCTACCATATTACACTTTCCCCTCCCCACCACAAAATTTTTTCAATACAAAAATTAATAATTTGATTTTTATCATTTTTTTCTCACTTTTTTCGTTTTGGGAATGAAGAAATTACAATAAACTATCAAAAGTATTTGGACATTTGCGGCGCCGTCTACAACTGTGTGCAAGTTTAAGGAGGGGTTGAGCAGTTGTGATGCAGGCTTACTTAAGAGTCTAACATCCTTCTTAAAAAACTGGACCATTCTGCAAAAGGGACCTTGGCCCCTTTACCATCTGGTCCATGAGAAACATTTTTGTATGGGGGCAGTATGCGACAAAAAGTAGGGACCAGTACAATGATGTGCCAGCGACCCTACATGTTGGCGATAGGCTTTTGGCCGCATGCTGCCTAATAATGAAGGAGGTGGTTGAAGTTCGGTGCCAACAAAGTGCTGCGTCGTAATTTTGTGGCAAGCAGGTGGGGAGGGGAGAGACTTGGAGTTAAAATTCTTCTGGGAGTAAAAATTGTAGAGTGTGTGATAACTGTGTGGCCCATGTTGGCCGGGGATTGGTAAGAAGAGTGCAAGGTCGAAAGTAAAAATTCAAAATTGCCCCATTTCAAATGCGGGGAAGGGGCAAAATTTTGAGTTGGGGAGGTAGAGGGGGATGGAATAGCTGAAACATTGGGATGGAAAAAAGGGGATGGAATAGGGGTAATTTACCTTGAGGGGGGGCGAGAGAAAATAATTTTTTCTTCTCTAAATCTGCCCTCTTGTATCAGGGAAAATTCAGGGGGCTTAGTAATTTGGTGTGAGGGTGGGTGGTGGGGTACGGTGTCTTCATGGAAAAATTGGCAAAATTTGGTGACCAATTTTGTGGTGGGGAGGGGAAAGTGTAATCTGGTAGGTTAATCTTATGAGATAGTGTGTGATGCAGTGCAGTCTCGCGCAAGGACTGGAGCCTCAAAAGGCTTAGCAAGAATGAGAGCTACTGATCAATTTATTGATTGTAAAGGGTGGGGTAAGCTACGTTATTGGTAAATTAGCCACTGATGGGTATTTTTGGAGTGGGGGAAAGGGGTTGGGGGGTTTTGGGTGTTCAAAATAAGTGTGTGTGTTAAACATGAGGTATGTACTTATAATTGTACATTCAGTTGTAATTCATCATCATCATCATCCTCAAGCAGCCATGGGCTACGGAGGTACAACCAGACCGTGCAATTTAGTTCTCCAAGCAAGTCTATCCTGAGCTACATTTACTGCATCTGGCCACTTCATACCAATTCTAACAAGGTCCTGTTTGACATTGTCTGCCCACCGCATCCTAGGTCTGCCCTTCCTTCTGAGGCCTTTAGGCACACTGTTCATAACCCTATTCGCCAATCTATAATTATTCATACGGGCAACATGGCCAAACCAACGGAGTCTCTCTCTGCACAATATGCCTCTTAAAGGAGGTTGCAAACTCCTTTGCCTAACCTCATCATTAGTTACAAAGTTGAACCACCTAATGCCCAAGATACTGCGTAAGCATCTGGAATCAAAAGCATCTAGTTTCCTGTTATCTTGTTTAAAATGTGTCCAAGTTTCATTATCATAACCAACCCTAGAAAGAACCAAACTATTATACAGTCTAAGTTTAGTCTTTAAGTGTATACGCCTATTACTCCACACTCTCCATAGATTCTTAAAAGTCCCGGCAGCAATCCCTATTCGTCTGTTAATCTCATGCCGCACATCACCATTATCTGTTACGTAGTTCCCAAGATAATTAAACTGTGACACCTGCTCAAGACTGCAACCATTCAGATTAACTGAATCACAGCCTGCCTGACCAATTTTCATCATTTTAGTTTTCTCTCTGTTTATAGCCAAACCTACTCTACTACCAGTTTCATCAACAGCTCGAATGAAAGAGTTCATCTCATCAACATCATTTGCCAAAAGGGCTAAATCATCAGCATAATCTAAATCAGAAATTTTCATCTCTCCAGTCCATTTAAGACCAAAATCTTTCCCTTGAAGTGAATTTCACATAACATAATCAATAACAAAGCTAAAGAGAAAAGGAGACAAAATGCACCCTTGTCGGACACCAGAAGTAATGCTAAACCAATTGCTACAAGCCTTACCAACTCTCACACACGACTCAGTGTTATTGTAGAGAGCTTTCATTATGTTAACTAACTTGTCTGGTATACCATATGATTTCACAATTAACCACAAATTATGACGATCAACAGAGTCAAAAGCATTTTTGAAATCAACAAAGCTAGCAACCAAAGGTTTCTGAAACTCTAAACATTTCTCAAGAATCTGCCTAAATGAAAATATCTGATCCACACATCCCCTACCACTTCTGAATCCACATTGCTCATCACGCAATTGACAGTCAACTAGATTCTTAATTCTATTAAGCACAATCATGGAAAGAACTTTACCTGGAACATAGAATAGGCTGATACCTCTATAGTTATTACAAGAACTGCGATCACCTTTTTTGAAAATAGGGATAGTAGTAGCTCTGGTAAAATCCTTGGGGACCATGCCTTTATCATAAAAGATATTCAAAATTTCAGTCATCCAAGTGGTAACCGAAACATTCCCAGCTCTAAGCATTTCGGTAGTAATTTCATCTACCCCTGGGGATTTATGAAGTTTAAGTTTAGAAACTGCCAAAATAACTTCAGATTGTGTTATAGGACCAACATTAAAGCCACCCATGCATCTATCATCATTGCAAACAATGGGAATAGAAAAAACCGCATTGTTTAGAATATCACTGAAATGCTCAGCCCACCTAGCCATGACAGAATCCTCACCTTCTATAACCTTACCTTTTTTATCCTTAAATCCCTGTATACCTGTCCGTTTTCTACCACACAAAACATTAACTATCTGGTACAGCTCTCTGCTGTTTTGCTGTCTAACTGCTTCCTCGGCTTTGTCAGCCAAACCATCAAACCAAAGATTCTTATCAGCAGCTAACTGATCTTTTACACGTTTATTAAGTTCTCTGTAATGCTTTCTATTAGGACTAGTAGGGTATTGATTAAGGACATTCTTGAAGTTCTTTCTTTCCGAAATAAGCTCAAGTGCCTTATCACTCAGATAATTCTGTCTCTTCTGCTCCTTTTTTGCTAAAAGAGTACTGTTAGTATCCAAAAAGCCTGTTTAAAATAATCCCATTCTTCCTCAACTTCAGTAGTAAGCATACCATGACTGTCATAATGACTAAGTAACCTATCATGGTAAGCTTTGGCTATAACTGGATCTTTCAGAGCTTCAGTAAAGAAAGTAAATTTTTTAACCTTAGCACAATACTTTTTAAGTTTAAGTTGCAAGACACTTTTAACAAGGTAATGGTCAGATCCAATTTCAGCTCCCCTATATGCCCTGGTATTCCTAATAGAACTAGCCCATTTGCTGTTAATTAATATGTAATCAATCATATTCTTATGCAGCCCATCAAGTGAAACCCATGTGTACTTATGTATGTCACGGTGTTTGTAATAAGTGTTAGTTATTCTGAAACCATTGAGTTTACTTACCTGTAGGAGACGTTGCCCATTGCCGCTACGAATACCAAAAGGGCCTATTACTCCTCCCCAAAGGTCAGAGTCAGTACCAACTTTGGCATTGAAGTCACCAAGAACAAGATTAATATCTCCTTGTCTTAAGGCTGTAGGTGTTAGTGAATGGTGTCAGAAATGTTAAGAGGGATGTATTTTAGTGATTTAGGGTGTGAATATTCAAATTTGCCACCACTCTTGAAAAGGGTACCTTGGGAGTTGTAGTCTATTGTACAGAGTATAAATATATATATATTTTGAAAACATCAGTACAATTGCACTAGGGAAATAAGGTGGTGCAATAATGTGTCCAAAATGCCTCTTTTTTGTCCCTGTAATGGATTTGTTTTTCCTTTGGATATTTTTGGCATCTGGATCTTTTGAGTAGGAGGTGTGGTTGGAGAGTCTGCAGGAGGCTCACAATACGTAGAGATCATGTCACTGATTACAATGCCACCTTTAGGTGGTTATTGGATACTCAGCGGTTAATATTATATGATGGAAGAGGCATAATTATCGTTGCCTTCGGGTTAGTAATATTTTATTATGCAGTGAAAATATATGCAGTTATATGCATTGGCAATATATGTAGTATATATTATTTTACATAATGCGTATATTGTTGATTCAGTCAACATTAGTGAGAGTATTACTATGCAGTAGGATATTTGAAGTTATTTTAATAGTGTCGTATGAAGGAGCCCAACAAGATCTATAAAATATTATGTTATTGAAATTTACTTTTTAAAAAATTGTACGTTATCTTGTGTAATTTAAAAGAACACGAGATTTTAGTGTTCGGAATATTATGTAATAACTTTTCCGATTCGTAAACTGTAGTTCCCAGGTTCGAGTCCCAGCTGGGTCAGCGTTGAGATTTATCTCCACAAAAATTCCCCGCCCTGGCCACGGTCAGTAGGGAACACCGATGGGCTTGGAAAGGCCGCCGTCCGTCGGATGGGACGTAAAGCCGTGGCCCCGTGTGCGGGAGAGCCATACCCTGTGCACGTTAAAGAACACGCTGGATGGCCTCGACGGGAGGCTACCATCTGTGTCCCAACAGCTGTTCCAGTGGGTCCCCTCCCCCAACCTTTTCTGAGCTTTCGGGGTACTTGTGATCTGGCCATTTAGCCCATGGTGTGCAAAAAAGTGCCGCTCAGAGGTAAAACAACCCAACACAACAACTTTTACGACAATAACAACTAAAAAACCCATGTTGGTTGCTAATTAATATATTTGCGTGAAGAACAAAATGGTGTTCTAATCAGTATCGTGTTGCCTGCTGATGAGGATATAAGTACAGGTATCTAATTTGAATGTCTGTGAGTGTGAGAGAAATTTCAAGTGAATTTGCTCTTCAGCAAATAAACGCTGAATACTGAGTTACACAATAAACGAGTTTAAATATTTGAATTAAGCATCTGATGCTTGGTTTACATATTTATATATATAAGACGTTTGTGACCGATTGACTGATGGCCAACTGAGCAGGGATTGGGTTGTTTTACCTCTGAGCGGCACTTTTTTGCACACAATAGGCTAAATGGCCAGGTCACAGGGACCGGGAAGGATCAGAGAAGGTTGGATGAGGGGACCCACTGGAGCAGCTGTTGGGAGACAGATGGTAGCCTCCCGTCAAGGCCATCCAGCGTGTTCTTTAACGTGCACAGGGTATGGCTCTCCCGCACACGGGGCCACGTCTTAACATCCCATCCGACGGACAGCGGCCTTTCCAAGCCCATCGGTGTCCTCTACTGACCATGGGCAGGGCGGGGAGTTTTGCTAAAATAAATATCAACGCTGACCCAGCTGGGATTCGAACCTGGGAACTGCAGATTCCTTCGTGTTGTAACACTAAGGTTGCCAGATCAATAATTTCTAAAATAAATCGTTGCCAGATATTTTTTCTGAATTCTGTAATCAACCATAGAGTTTGGATATTTTTTGAGCGACTGTACATTGTTTACCATATTGTTTACCATGTTGGCATATCAAGAAATAAATGCTGAATACTGAGTTAAGTAATAGATGAATCTACATATTGAATCGAGTCATCTAATGCTTGGTTTGCATATAATAATAATGAATTGCTTATTTCGCCAGCATCATACATAATTTCGATATAACAAAAATACTTAACTGGTGAAAAAGGTAAACAATATAATAGCTGTTCTTATTAACGTTACATGAATAACAACCTATGAATCGATAATAGTAACAGAAGAATGCAAAACATAACAATCAAACACTGTTAAATATAATATTCTAATAAATTGAAGCTTAATACCCGCTATGTAAAAAATAAATACCCCCTCAAGCAGCTGCTTGCCACAGAGGTCTGACAAGAGCCTGTCAGTTTATATGCCATAGTAGAAGGTCTGAGAGGATGGCAGGACCTCAGCAGAAAATGGTCACATACATCCATGCCTTACCCGGGGCTCGAACCCAGGTCCCTTAGATCAGTAGCCAAGCGCGCTAACCACTCAGCCATGGGACGGCAAAAATAAATATCCTCTCAAGCAGCTGCTTGCCACGGAGGTCTGACAGGAGATTGTCAGTTTGTATGCCACAGTAGAACATCTGAGAGGATGGCAGGACCTCAGCAGAAAACAACACGAACATCCATGCCTTACCCAGGGCTCGAACCCAGGTCCCGTAGATCAGTAGTCAAGCGTGCTAACCAATCGGCCACGGGACTATGTACCACGATTAAATTGATTAAACGCCTACAAAAATGCAAGATAAATATCAAATATTAAATCATAATCTTAGGCTTATACCAAGAATTTATTGAAATGTACTTCTGATATATAACACGAAAAAATTCTAACACAATATCATGGTTAAAACAAGACCACCAACAATTCTAAAACAGAAGCTAAGGAAAAAAAAATAAGCAGAACTCTATTCTTTGTCCGAAACAATACTCAGTGTATGTATAACTGTAACACATAAAGGTTAATTTTCTAATCAGAATACTTAAATTAATATGAAAGCATCAAAAATTTTCTGGGGCGAGGGTGGCTCAGTTGGTAGCGTGCCAGGCTCGTAATTTGCAGCTGGGAGAGCGTTGAGATTTACCTCCGCAAAACTTCCTGCCTTCGGTCAGTTGAAGGTTGTTGTTGTTTTACCTCTGAGCGGCACTTTTTTGCATACCATGGGCTAAATGGCCAGGTCACATGGACCCCGAAGGCTCAGAGAAGGTTGGGGGAGGGGACCCACTGGAACAGCTGTTGGGAGACAGATGGTAGCCTCCCGTCAAGGCCATTCAGCGTGTTCTTTAACGTGCATAGGGTATGACTCTCCCGCACACGGAACACGGCTTTACTTCCTATCCAACGGACGGCGGCCTTTCCAAGCCCATCGGTGTCCCCTACTGACAGTGGGCAGGGCGGGGAATTTTGCGGAGATAAGTCTCAAAGCTGATCCAGCTGGGACTCGAACTGAGAGCTACAGATTACGAGCCTGGCGCGCTACCGACTGAGCCACCCTCGCCCCACTTCGGTCAGTAGGGGACACCGATGGGCTTGGAAAGGTCATCGTCCGCCGTGGTCCCATGTGCGGGAGAGACATATCCTGTTCACGTTAAAGAACACGCTGGATGGCCTTGACGGGAGGCTACCATCTGTCTCCCAACAGCTGTATTTTTTTATTTATCTACCTCTCAGGTGCATTTTAGGAAATTTTTGCTTATTGTGGGTTGGGTTGTTTTTACCTCCAGGCGGCAGTTTTTTTACCCACAATGGGCTAAATGGTCACGTCACAAAGACCTCGAAAGCTCAGAGAAGATGTGAACTGGCCGTTTAGGCTATTGTGAGCAAAAAACTAATGCTGAGAGTTAAAAAAAATCCAACCTACTACAACCAAAAATTTCCTAAAATGTACCTGAGACACAATAAAAAAAAATCCAAACACAATATCAAGGTGTGCTAAATAAGACTGTTTTCAACATCAAGGTAAATCTCAGGAAATATAATTTGTATGTCATGAAAAGAAATCCAATCACAATACCAAGGTATACTGAAAAAGTTCCAATCATTTCAAAAGAACACCTCTTATACAAGTTTTTTTCTAGTTCTGCAATTAGAATATCTGCTGATAAAGATTCAAAAGCATTGAGATATCTAAAAAGATTACGGCTACCTTATTTTGCTTATTAATACTTTACAGATTAATTGTGTAACTATTCTGCGATTGCATTTTCTAGACTACATACGAAATCAAACTGCTTTTCTGAAAGTACGCTGGTTTCATAAATTAATCTACAACCCATTGTTATGCCAATAGGAATCTAACATCGAAGCTCTATAACTTCTGAAAAAAAGTTTTTTGCTTTGAAAAATATGATATCAGATAAAGATGTCAATCAAATGCATCAATATCTCGATTTTTCAACAATATTCTTTCAGTATTTAATGAGTTATAAAAGTTTGAATGTTTAAAAATAACAATGCCAGTAAGAAGTATCGACTTCAGAAGAAATAGCAAAATTAGTAATAAGTTTTGTGTCAGTGTTTAATAAATAAATGTGTTGGATTGTTTTACCTCTGAGCGGCACTTTTTGCACACCATGGGCTAAATGGCCAGGTCACATGGACCCCGAAGGCTCAGAGAAGGTTGGCGGAGGGAACCCACTGGAACAGCTGTTGAGAGACAGAGGGTAGCCCCCCGTCAAGGCCATCCAGCGTGTTCTTTAACGTGCACCTGGTATGGCTCTCCCACACACGGGGCCACGGCTTAACGTCCCATCCGACGGACGGCGGCCTTTCCAAGCCCATCGGTGTCCCACTATTGACCGTGGGCAGGGTGGGGAATTTTGCGGAGATAAATCTCAACGCTGACACAGCTGGGACTCGAACCTGGGAACTGCATACTACGAGCCTGGCGCGCTATCGACTGAGCCACCCCCGCCCCAAGCAAATGTGTATTTTTTAGGAATATGTGTAAAGAATTCTTTAATTATTCGTGAGATTTGTAGTTTCTTAAGAGTTTGTTATTTTCAAATATTAAAACTTCGATAACTCATTAAATAGCGAGAGAATATTGTCGGAAATCGAGATATTGATTTATTTGATTGAGATTGTTATCTGCTATCATACTTTTTTAAACAAAAGAAAAAACTTATTTTAGAAGTTATAGAACTTTGGTGTTAGCCGCTCACAGGGTTGTTCCTTAATTTACAGAAACCATCTATATTTCTCTAGGAAAGAAGTTAAATTATCTATTACGACTTCCTCCATTATTTTTGAAATCCTTACTTGCACAGAAATCGGTGTAGAGTTACTAATTTATCGCCATTTTCGTAAATGGGAATTACTAATGAATTTTTAAAAAATGAGAAAAAAATTCACCAGCTGTAGACAAATATTTTATCCTTGCCAATGCCAACAAGTATGAAATGAAAAATATTCTTCGTAACAGATAATCCTTTTCATTTCCTTCTCCCGAGGCTTTGTTAGTTTTTATTCTATTAAAAATTTGTACCATTTTTTCTCCTGTAATTGGCAAGAAGACTATTGAATTTGATCTTCCAGGTACAGTCGCTCAAAAAAGTATCCGAACGCTATGGTTGATTACAGAATTCAGGAAAAATATCTGGCAACGATTTTTTTTTAGAAATTAGTGATCTGGCAACGTGTTACGTGATTACAGAATTGAGGAAAAATATCTGGAGCGTGTACAGCAACTGTACACGCTCCAGTTACCGTTCACAGCAAACTGGAGCGTGTGCAGTTACTGCACACGCTCCAGTTTGCTGTGAACGGTAACTGCACACGCTCAATATTTCCGTGAGTGAGCCCACATGATCTAGTATCAAAATAATATGACCACCTACAGTCGCTCAAAAAAGTTAGTGATCTGGCAACCTTCGTGTTACGTAACACGAAGTTGCCAGATCACTAATTTCTAAAAAAATCGTTGCCAGATATTTTTTCTGAATTCTGTAATCAACCATAGTGTTCGGATACTTTTTTGAGCGATTGTATTCTATGTGCATCGTTGCCTTTGGTTTGAGGATCTAGATTTTTGGATGTTGTGTAAAACAGAACGTTTAAAAATAAAGATTACAATTCTCCAAAAATTCTTTCTTGACCTTTTCATCGTGATGTGATTATAAGTTTATTTAAATAAATTAAGTCAATTAAGTATTAGGTTTGTCCAACCCTTAACCTCATTCATTTTCACTTACTAATATGACTTAAATTTTTTTGTCATGAATGATAACTGAAAAACCACATTTATGTGTTGCCCATAGGGCTCGAACTGTTTTCTGACAATAAACTCATGATATGGCTGAGAGGTTCTAATAAAAAACAGTAAATCAGAAGGAAATGAAAGAAGACTTCTCTCATTATCCAATAGATATATGGGCCGTTTGACCATTGGATGATAGGTTTGATTGTAGTCAACAAATAAATAAAAAAAATCAATACCCCCTCAAAAGCAGCTGCTTGCCACAGAGGTCTGACAGGAGCCTGTCAGTTTATATGCCAAAGTAGAAGGTCTGAGAGGATGGCAGGACCTCAGCAGAAAAACGACACATACATCCATGGAGGTTGAGCCCAGGTCCCTTAGATCACTAGCAAAGCGTGCTAACCACTCGGCCACGGGACGGGTGTAGTCAGCAAGTATTTGAATAAATTAATATGGATTGTTTCCAATAATTTTGAAGAAATCTGCAACATTTCTTTTGATGAATATGTTAGGTTTAATTTGTAGTCCTTGTGGATGTTACTGTTTCTTACGTCCCATGGGCGTCATAAGCTGAGTTGTTGTTTTGGGTTGTTTTACCTCTGAGCGGCACTTTTTTGCACACCATGGGCTAAATGGCCAGGTCACATGGACCCCGAAGGCTCAGAGAAGGTTGGGGGAGGGGACCCACTGGAACAGCTGTTGGGAGACAGATGGTAGCCTCCCGTCAAGGCCATCCAGGGTGTTCTTTAACGTGCACAGGGTATGGCTCTCCCGCACACGGGCCACGGCTTAACGTTCTATCTGACGGACGGCGGCCTTTCCAAGACCATCGGTGTCCCCTACTGACCGTGGGCAGGGCGGGGAAATTTTGCGGAGGTCATAAGCTGATCTTAGGAATTTATTCTGTAAAGCTCCTAATCGTCTTCGTTATTAAAGCTTAACAAACTTTCTTACTCTGAAAGTTTTATTTTTGAATTGGTAATATGCTTTTTGTGTGATTGAATTTTCTAAGCCCACTGTTTTTTAATATTATACTAAACTACACTGTTTTTTAAATATATATTTTTTAATATTTTTATATAATAATATCTTAATTCTTAATATGTAAAATTATTTCGAAATTACCTTAATTTTTGCTTAATTCATTAATAATTTTATTCAAAGCTGTCTTAGAATAGGTAGATTAATATAGTTGGCAATTTAGGAGAAATAGATTCACTTACTTGTGAGTAAATATCCTAATATTTTGACCCCTTATGATGACGACCTTGGGGTCGTCATCCGAGGAGGTTGCATTTTTTTTTTTGACCTTTGTTTGAAGCAACCAAAAAGGCTGCAATCCCCTAAGTATAATGAAATATTAATAGCAAAATATTAGGATATTTACTCCGAAATATTAGGATAACGAAATATTAGGCTATTTACTCTAAGTGAATATATTTACCCTAAGTTGCTTAATTCATTATTAAGGGCAATTTTTGATTGCTCTATTACTATTCAGACTACTTGTAGAGTTAACGGAAAAAATTTTGCTACGCTGACAATGGAATCAGAATTCACAGGGACTAAAAATTTCGATTTGTCAGGGTGTGGTAAATATGGTGAAATTAGCCTCCAAATAAGGGGCTCCCTACACCAGGATTCGTCCATCGACAGTTGCTCGTGGGGCCATCTATTGATCGGAAGCGTAACAACTTGCTGTCCACAGAATATATTGTAAAATTGTTTTTAATCAATTTTCATGCACATAGAAACAGAGTTATCAACACCATTTTGTTTATAGTTACTCTGTTTCCTTCCCTATCAATAGACGGCAATACGACCGACTACCGATGCAGAAAAATCTATACCTTGTTGGTTGAAGTTGCACTAGCCTTGTGATAGCACAGAAGTACGCACTTTACATGTTTTCAGGAGTTCGTGGTTCGTATACAACTCCTGGTGAAACTCGAATTCTTCAGATAAACTCGAAAAGAATTCCATGATTATGGAAAGTTTCTTCTAGTTTACTGTCATTCGAAGAAAAAAAAAACGGTAACTAAAACGGCTGAATGTTGCGAAAAAACGCCCTAAAAAAAACCCAGAAACGAACTGGGAACAAAAAGCTCTTCGAAGTAAAATAAAAAACTTCTAACCTGATGATGAAATGATCGCAGAGGTTGGGTTGTTTTACCTCTGAGCGGCACTTTTTTGCACACCATGGCTAAATGGCCAGGTCACATTGACCCCGAAGGCTCAGAGAAGGTTGGGGGAGGGGACCCACTGGAACAGCTGTTGGGAGATAGATGGTAGTCGCCCACCAAAGCCATCCAGCGTGTTCTTTAACGTGCACAGGGTATGGCTCTCCCGCACACGGGGCCACGGCTTAACGTCCCATCCGACGGACGGCGGCCTTTCCAAGCCCATCGGTGTCCCCTACTGACCGTGGGCAGGGCGGGGGAATTTTTGCGAAGATAAATCTCAACGCTGACCAGCTGGGACTCGAACCTGGGAACTACAGATTACGAGCCTGGCGCGCTACCGACTGAGCCACCCCCGCCTCCATGTTTTTAGGAGTTCGTGGTTCGTATACAACTCCTGGTGAAACTCGAATTCTTCAGATAGATAACTCGAAAGGAATTCCACGACTATAGAAAGTTTGTTCTAGTTTACTGTCATTCGAAGAAAAAAAAAACGGTAACTAAAAGGGCTGAATGTTGCGAAAAAACGACCTAAAAAAAGCCCAGAAACGAACTGGGAAAAAAAAAAGCTCTTCGAAGTAAAAAAAAAAACTTCCAACTTGATGATGAAATGATCGCAGAGGTGTGCTGGTGGATGCATCAGATCATGTCTGATTTCTTCAGCCTTGAATCGAACGTTGGTTTGTTGTTATGAGCGTGCGATGCGACATATTAATAAGAATAGATGAATAAAGAATAGAAGAAATAATTAGAATAGAAGAATAAGAATAGATTAATAAGAATAGATACAACTATCGTTCATACTACTTATTCAACAACCCCCTCGTGCCGTCGCTATATCGTAACTTTTTCGCTTTGTTTTGCAAAGCTTACAGAAAATCATTTGCATTTAATAAACTTTCGGAATTACAGAAATATTACAGAATAATTAAAAACAAAGATTTTCAAACATTTTAAATCTAACACCCTCTTTTAATAATATTAAATTTCAACGCCTCCTTTTACTAGTTATTATTTTCTAACTCCCAATTTATTAAATATTATTATTATATAAAATATTTTTACCAAGTATTTTTAACGCTCTCTTTAACCAGGTAAAATTTTGTAATGCTCCCTTTATCAAGTATTATTTTCTAAAGTTCCCTTTTTCCAGTATTATTTTCTAATGCTCCCTTTTAGCAAGTACACTGGTGGAAATTGAAAAAAGAACACCCAAAAGGAATTCCTTTAGGAACGTCATATTATAATATGCTTATAGTTAAGGGCTTGGGTTGGGTTGTTTTACCTCTGAGCAGCACATTTTTGCATACAATGGGCTAAATGGCCAGGCCACATGAACCCCGAAGGCTCAGAGAAGGTTGGGGGAGGGGACCCACTGGAACAGCTGTTGGGAGACAGATGGTAGCCTCCCGTCAAGGCCATCCAGCGTGTTCTTTAACGTGCACAGGGTATGGCTCTCCCGCACACGGGGCCACGTCTTAACGTCCCATCCGACAGACGGCGGCCTTCTTATAGTTGAGGGCAGCAGAAACCGTGATCCAAGACTGAAAGTCATTGGGTGAAATAATGACGTCACTGAGGACGACCTTATTAAAATGTGCCTTCTGTAAATGTAATTGAAAGGTAAAATAAACATAGAATCACTTCACACGTGTGATCACTGTCCTTTCTCAACAAGTTGTTTCTGCTAAATAAATATAATAGATTACGCTTCAATTGTTAATGGTGTTTTTTCTATTTCCGCCAAGTGTATTATTTTTAGGGATCCCATTTACCAAGCATTATTTTCTAAGCTCCCTTTTACTAGCATTATTTTCTAATTCTCGCTTTTACCAAGCATTATTTTCTAACGATCCCTTTTACCAAGCATTATTTTCTAATTCTCCCTTTTACCAAGCATTATTTTCTAACGACCCCCTTTTACCAAGCATTATTTTCTAACGATCCCTTTTACCAAGCATTATTTTCTAATGCTCCTTTTTACAGAGCATTATTTTCCAACGCCCCTTTTTACCAAGTATTATTCTCTAACGCCCCCGTGTATTATTTTTTAACTCCACATTTACCTATTATTTCCTAACGCCCCATTTTACCAAATATTATTTTATAACTCATCCTTTGACCAAGTTCTAACGCCCCTTTTACCAAGTATTATTTTCTAACGCACCCTTGGAATTGTTTTTTTTTTTTAACTCCCCATTTACCAAGTAAAATTTGGTAAAAATACGTTTCCTTTAACCAGTAATTATTTTTACGCCCAATTTTGCCAAGTATTATAACATACCTTTTAACCAACCTCTAACGCCTTTTTAGAAAGTATTATTTGCTAATGCCTCCATTTACCAAGTATTATTTTCTAATGCTTCCTTTTGCCAAGTATTATTTTCTAACGCCCCCTTGGTATTATTTTTTAACTCTCAATTTATCAAGAAAATTTTCTAACGTCTCCTTTTGCCAAGTATTATTTTCTAACGCACCCTTTAACCAAGATCTAACGTCTCCTTTTGCCAAGTATTATTTTCTAACATCCCATTTTACCAAGTATTATTTTGTAAACGCCTCATTTTACCAAGTATTATTTTATAAAGTACCCTTTATAACTCTCCGCAAAAATTCCCTGCCCTGCCCACGGTCAGTAGAGGACACCGATGGGCTTGGAAAGGCCGCCGTCCGTCGGATGGGACGTTAAGCCGTGGCCCCGTGTGCGGGAGAACCATACCCTGTGCACGTTAAAGAACACGCTGGATGGCCTTGACGGGAGGCTACGATCTGTCTCCCAACAGCTGTTCCAGTGGGTCCCCTCCCACAACCTTCTCTGAGCCTTCGGGGTCCTTGTGACCTGGCCATTTAGCCCATGGTGTGCAAAAAAGTGCCGCTCAGAGGTAAAACAACAACCCAACCCTTTATAACCAAGATCAAATACCCCATTTAACAAGTATTATTTTCTAAACGCCCCTTTGAGGTTATTTTTAACTCTCCATTGACCATGCAACCTTTCCTAACGCCTCCTTTTACAAAGTATTAATTTCTTACGCCCCATTTTACCAATAATATTTTATAACGCGCCCTTTAATCAGCTCTAACGCTCTTTTACCAAGCATTGTTTTCGTACTATTTTTTTAAGTCCTGCTTTCACGGAATAAAATCTTTTTATGCAGTAAAATCCGTATCGTGTCGCATTACGCGATACATTTGACACCGATTTGCGATAGATTTTGTGATTTGAATAGCATAATCTTGCAATGCAAGTTTCAGAGCTATGCAATAACGATTGATTAATTATTTCCTCAAACAGAATGCTTATTTTTTTTTCATTCATGTTTTTAGTTTGAGAGAATCCTCTTTTATACGAACTCTTTTCTACTAAAAATAAATGTGGAAATTTGATATAATGACAGAAAATATACCTAAGGTCTAATATCCGTTGGTGCTGTTTCTAAAACTTAAATCACCAAAGGCTTGAGCTGACGATATCTTAGTGGTACTGTTTCGAAATAAATTTTCTTTTTCGTTATGACCAGAAACATTGTAACGAGAAATAGAAAATGCTACTCAAAAATAAGACTAAAAATAACTGCTAAATAATACTGCTAAAAAATAACTGCTAAAATATGATTGAACATCAGATTTGATCTCGCCCTGCTATATATATTTTAAAAACCAATAAACAAAAATAAATCAATACCCGCTCAAGCAGCTGCTTGCCACAGAGGTCTGACAGGAGTCTATCAGTTTATACGCCACAGTAGTCTGTGAGGATGGCGGGACCTCAGCAGATACATATTTTATAAAAGTAATATGTTAGTTTGCTTCATTTTTGCATTCGTTTTAAAGATCGTACAGTCGCTCAAAAAAGTGTCCGAACACTATGGTTGGTTTCAGAATTCAGGAAAAAAATCTGGCAACGACTTTTTTTAGAAATTAGTGATCTGACAACCTTGTTTTGACAATTAAAAACCAAATTCAACGATAGATTTTCGTGTCACGTGACACGAAGGTTGCCAGATCACTAAGTTCTAAAAAAATCGCTGCCTGATATTTTTTCTCAATTCTGTAATCAACCATAGTGTTCGGATACTTTTTTGAGCGACTGTACAACTCTAACTATATATCAAAGCAGGATTAATTATCTGAGGATTTTATACTATCGAAACGTATATAAATACAATATAGTTTTCAACAAAGGTTTTGCCAATACATATAAAACAATATCACTAAGAGTAAAAAAAAAACATTTGCTAGCAATCATGCACGTGCCCAGGATTTAGTTCTCCGAGAATTTACTTTCGAGGAAGGGAGGGGGGGTCTGAGAATGAGATTTGAGTAGGATTTCACAATTTCAAAAATATTCCACCGAACAGGAAAAGTTAGAATGATGTTCTTTATGGAATGAGATTTTATTGTTGTTGTTGTTTTTTTAATCTATTTTTATTGCCAGGCATAAAATATGGGGCTGAAATTAAATTGTACAAAAACAACTGTTTTGGTTTTCAAAGTAGTAGACAAATGGGAGATTTTGTATAAAACGACAAGACTTTTGTTTTTCGGGGGGGGGGGGGGAAGGGTTATCTGAAAGCACAGTCGCTCAAAAAAATATCCGGACACTATGGCTGATTTCAAAATTCAGAAAAAAAATCTGGCAAGACTTTTTTTAGAAATTAGTGATCTGGCAACCTTCGTGTCACGTGACACGAAGGTTGCCAGATCACTAATTTCTAAAAATTCGTTGCCAGATATTTTTTCTTAATTCTGTAATCAACCCTAGTGTTCGGATATTTATTTGAGCGACTGTACGTCCCTGCTAGCAATTGCCATCTTTCACGATCATTTATAGTAAATGTTTGGACAACTCTAAAGTCCCATACATTTTCAAATTTTCCAGAGATTTATCATTAGAGATTTATTTTTTTTTATTATCTCTATCTTAATATAGTAAAATAAAAACTTAACTAAACATTTTTTTTTAAAAAGCTGAACTAACACAACAAAAGTAGTATCAATCATTAAGAAATGCCAAATTTCTTTCAATAGAAAAAGGTAATATACAGGGTGAATCTGAAAAAGTGGACAAAACTTTACGGGGTGGTAGAACGCAGCTATACGAGCAATATTCGTCATAGAAAGTATGGGCGGAACGCAAACGGCGAGCCGCTAGGTGGCGTTGGAAATGGTATAAAAGGGTCGGTCCTCGCACCCAACGGCATTTCTACCGTGAATTGCCGAGAGGATGGCTGGTTATACTAACCACGAAATGGCGGATATGCACTTTGTGTACGGTGCGGCGGACGGGAATGCAAGTGAGGCACAGAGTATCTCCTCTCCTTCTTGTGTTCATTCTTTAAATGTGACAGTGGAAAACTACCTTTTAACTTCTCACCGCTTGCGTTCCGACCATACATTCTATGACGAATATTGATCGTATAGCTGCGTTCTACCACCCCGTAAAGTTTTGTCCACTTTTTCAGATTCACCCTGTATATGTAAAAGTTCATTTCCGCTATATAACTGAAAATGTAGGAAGACTTGCATATTAAGTAAATGTAATTTTCTCTCCTGCAGATGTCTCAAGCAGCTCTAAATGTGTTATTTATATCATGACTTGTCTGAATAAAGCATGTTAAAGAGGAAAATTGAAAACTAAGTGGGTTGGGTTGTTTCACCTCTGAGTGGTACTTTTTTGCACGCAATGGGCTAAATGGCCAGGTCACAAGGACGCCGAAGGCTCAGAGAAGGTTGGGGGAGGGGACCCACTGGAACAGCTGTTGGGAGACAGATGGTAGCCTCCCGTCAAGGTCATCCAGCGTGTTATTTAACTTGCGCAGGGTATGGCTCTCCCGCAAACGGAACCACGGCTTAACGTCCCATCCGACGGACGGCGGCCTTTCCAAGCCCATCGGTGTCCCCTACTGACCGTGGGCAGGGCGGGGAGTTTTGCGGAGATAAATCTCAACGCTGATTCAGCTGGGACTCGAACCTGGGAATTACAGATTACGAGCCTGGCGCGCTACCGACTGAGTCACCCCCGCCCCAACTAATTGGCAAAAGCGTCTTACGTTAGAGGTTTGACAAAATCAAACAGCTCCAGAAATTTTTAAAACACCTTCGTTGGTAAACACTGATCTAAAGATTGCAATGAAAATTAAAGGTTCTAGAGAATCACAATTTAAAAATATTGCTTTAGCCCCAGAATAATTCATTCTTAATAACAGAATTTTCAAATTTCAAATGTCATCAGAGAGAATAAGTTTTATATTAAGTCCAATTGTATCAGAATAAAAACTGCTAGCTCATCTATAGGGGGTGAGAAGGTGGCCGCTCGTAATCTTCAGTTCCCAGGTTCGAGTCACGCCTCGACCAGCGTTCCGATTTACCTTTTCAAAACTCTGCGCTCTGTTGATCTGTAACGGACACTGATGTGCTTTGAGAGACTGCTGCTTTTCGGATGGGACGTTAAGTCCTGGCCCCGTGTACGGGACAGCCATATTCTGTGCACGTTAAAGAACACACTAGATAGTCTTGATGGGAGTGTATATCTGTCTCTTAACAGCTGTCCAGTGAGTCCCCTTCACCCAATTTCTCTAAGCTATGGGGCGGGGGTGGCTCAGTCGGTAGCGCGCCAGACTCGTAATCTGTAGTTCCCAGGTTCGAGTCGCAGCTGGGTCAGCGTTGAGATTTATCTCCGCAAAATTCCCCGCCCTGCTCACGGTCAGTAGGGGACACCGATGGGCTTGGAAAGGCCGCCGTCCGTCGGATGGGACGTTAAGCCGTGGCCCCGTGTGCGGGAGAGCCATACCCTGTGCACGTTAAAGAACACGCTGGATGGCCTTGACGGGAGGCTATCATCTGTCTCCCAACAGCTGTTCCAGTGGGTCTCCTCCTCCAACTTCCTCTGAGCCTTCGGGCTTCTTGTGACCTGGACATTTAGCCCATGGTGTGCAAAAAAGTGCCGCTCAGAGGTAAAACAACCCAACCTAGACTGAAATCAAGAGAATATCTGTAGCTGTACTTTAGAAAGGACACTATCGTATATTATACTGGTTCTGAGAAATTAAGATGCAAAAGTTAATAAAGTAAATAAATATCTGGTTGCAGTGATTTATCCTACGATTTACATACAGAAACGCAGTCCTCCCAAATGTGAAAGTTCCTCGTGAAGGTTCTTACGGTAATGTACAGTCGCTCAAAAAAGTATCCGAACGCTATGGTTGATTGCAGAATTCAGAAAAAATATCTGTCAACGACTGTTTTTAGAAATTAGTGATCTTCGTGTCACGTGACACGAAGGTTGCCAGGTTTTCCATAGCGTTAGGATACTTTTTTGAGCGACTGTACATTGGAGTGATGTTGAGATGTAAGTTGAAGAATTCTGAAATCCCTGTTACACTGTCTTTGTATACAGATTACTAATTCAAATATGTTGACCTGTCGACAAAGGTTCTCAGGAAGATACATTATGCGAGAGTCATTAAGAACGTAATGACCACACGTAATGAGTCAATGAACGTAATGACCACCCCAACGTAAAGAACGTAATGAGTTGGGTTGTTTTACCTCTGAGCGGCACTTTTTTGCACACCATGGGCTAAATGGCCAGGTCACATGGACCCCGAAGGCTCAGAGAAGGTTGGGGGAGGGGACCCACTGGAATAGCTGTTGGGAGACAGATGGTAGCCTCCCGTCAAGGCCATCCAGCGTGTTCTTTAACGTGCACAGGGTATGGCTCTCCCGCACACGGGGCCACGGCTTAACGTCCCATCCGACAGAACGTAATGAAATGTATATGAGAGTCATTAAGAATGTAATGACCACACGTAATGAGTCAATTAACGTAATGACCACCCCAACGTAAAGAACATAATGAAATGTATATGAGAGTCATTAAGAACGTAATGACCACACGTAATGAGTCAATGAACGTAATGACCACACGTAATGAGTCAATGAACGTAATGACCACCCCAACGTAAAGAACGTAATGAAATGTATATGAGAGTCATTAAGAAATTAATGACCACACGTAATGAGTCAATGAACGTAATGACCACCCCAACGTAAAGAACGTAATGAAATGTATATGAGAGTCATTAAGAACGTAATGACCACACGTAATGAGTCAATGAACGTAATGACCACCCCAACGTAAAGAACGTAATGAAATGTATATGAGAGTCATTAAGAACGTAATGACCACACGTAATGAGTCAATGAACGTAATGACCACCCCAACGTAAAGAACGTAATGAAATGTATATGAGAGTCATTAAGAACGTAATGACCACACGTAATGAGTCAATGAACGTAATGACCACCCCAACGTAAAGAACGTAATGAAATGTATATGAGAGTCATTAAGAACGTAATGAAATTTTTTTGTATATCCATATTTATTCTAGCAGATTTATATTTATATTTATATCTATATTTATACTAGCAGATTTACCTGGCGTTACTCGGGTCTGAAACTATCTGAAGCATACAAGGTCGAATCGGAATAATATGACCACCTACCATAGTATATGTATGGCAAGTGGTCATATTATTCTGATACGACTGTGTATAATAATAGATGGTACGCAGAGTCTTGGGTATTAGGTGGTTTAACTTTGTAACTAATGATGAGGTTAGGCAAAAGAGTCAGCAACCTCCTTTAAGCAGCATATCGTGCAGAGAGAGACTCCGCTGGTTTGGCCATGTTGCCCGTATGGATAATTATAGATTGGCGAATAGGGTTATGAACAGTGTGCCTAGAGGCCTCAGAAAGAAGGGGAGACCTAGGATGCGGTGGGCAGACAATGTCAAACAGGACCTTGTTAGAATTGGTGTGCAGTGGCCGGATGCAGTAGATGTAGCTCAGGACAGACTTGCTTGGAGAACTAAATTGCACGGTCTGGTTGGACCTCCGTAGCCCATGGCTGCTTGAGGATGATAATGATGATTCCCAACGTCCCAAGTTTTCACTGAACATAAAACTCATTTCGATCGTTTCGTCCCTCCCCGCAACTACCCTCCTTCTGTAAAAATTTTTCCCACTCTTTAAGGATAAGTCTGAAACTCTCTAAAGTATATAGTAGATGTCACTCCCCCATGTGATTTTGAATAACTGCTAATTCTACGTCTATTAGAGAAACCGGTTTTTAACCGCTAATGTTAAATCTATGGTGATTAAGAAATTCAAGCCCTCCCACCCCAATTTTTAGTTGATTCGAGTGGATTTGCAGATGACCTATATTCTTCTCCTAGGTGAAATGAACGTTCGACAAAATTTCGGTGCTTCTAGCTCTTTTGGGGTCCTAGCGCATAAGTGGACAGACACACAAACACAAAAACAAGCAAACAAACAAACTTTCTTCTTTTTAGAGATTTTTACTTATGCAGTATGTAGGTTGTGTTGTTTTACCTCTGAGCGGCACTTTTTTGCACACCATGGGCTAAATGGCCAGGTCACATGGACCCCGAAGGCTCAGAGAAGGTTGGGGGAGGGGACCCACTGGAACATCTGTTAGGAGATAGATGGTAGCCTCCCGTCAAGGCCATCCAGCGTGTTCTTTAACGTGCACAAGGGTATGGCTCTCCCGCACACGGGGCCACGGCTTAACGTCCCATCCGACGGACGGCGGCCTTTCCAAGCCCATCGGTGTCCCCTACTGAACGTGGGCAGGGCGGGGAATTTTGCGAAGATAAATCTCAACGCTGACCCAGCTGGGACTCGAACCTGGGAACTACAGATTACGAGCCTGGCGCGCTACCGAGCAGTATGTAGGTAGATAATATAAAAGCATAATACTATTTTTCTTTATGATCACTGTCACTTTCAACACCATCTCAGAACAAAGTTGGGTTGTTTTACATCTGAGAGGCACTAAATTGCCCGGTCACAAAGACCCCGAGGACTCAGAGAAGGTTAGGGGAAGGGGACCCACTGGACAGGAGACAGATGGAAGCCCATCAACAAGGCGATCCAGCTTATTCTTTAATGTACCACCAGGTATGGTTCTCCATGCTGACAAGTGACAACAGTTCAACCTTATGATGATGGATAGAGGTCTCTCCAATCCCATTGATGTCCTGTACTGACCGATCGCAGAACAAGAATCAGAACATAGCCTGTGGGCCTTCACTGAGAGGGTAATTGTGAAGGGTTGCGTTGTTTTATCTGAGCGGCACTTTTTTTGCACACAATGGGCTAAATGGCCAGGTCCCAAGAACCCCGAAGGTCCAGAGAAGGTTGGGGGAGTGGACCCACTGAAACAGCTGTTGGGAGACAGATGGTAGCCTCACATCAAGGAAATCCATCATGTTCTTTAACGTGCACAGGGTATGTTTATCCCATACGCGGGCCCACTGCTTAACGTCCCATCCGAAGGACGGCGGCCTTTCCAAGCCCATCGGTGTCCGCTACTGATAGTGGGCAGGGCGGGGAATTTTGCGGAGATAAATCTCAACGCTGACCCAGCTGTGACTCGAACTTGGGAACTACAGATTACGAGCCTGACGCGCTCCCGTCTGAGCTCCCCCGCCCCCCTAGTTGTGAAGGTCTGCATGTCCGTTTTTTGCAGATGTCTGCTCGGTTCACCGACCACATGGGTTGTAGTCAACAGCATCGACTCTATACACATTCTTCAGTCGCTTGTGAATATTTCTAACAATTCTCTTCTTCTAACACACCAAGAATTCATTAAAGCTGCACTTTGCAATGCTACTACATTGCTTTGGCAGATGACTTTGAGGGCTGCCAATTTTTATTTTTGTTACAGCGGCGACATCTGTGAGAGTGATAAAAGAATGGGAAGGATGTAACTTTATATTGTAGACAATAAAAATTTCGTATCAAACATGTTCTTTCCACAGATGTCTGACGAGACCTCTCAGTATAAAACGCCAAGTAGAAGATCCGCGAGAAAGGCGAGATCCCAGCAGTTATCACATAAAAAATGGTAATGAAAAATAAATGATAATTATAGTGATAAAATTCAGATTAATTTTGTAGTTCCACAAGGATCTATTATCGGCCCTATGCTATTTCAAATATACATAAATGATTTGGCTAATATTAATTTGAATAGCAAATTTTATTTCTATGCTGATGATACGATACTAATCAACTTTAATTCAGATTTAGAAACCGCTATTTGCAATCTACAAAATAATTTTAATAAAGCAATAAAATAATTCGTTGTTAACAAGTGAACTTTGAACAAATGAGGAAAAAACCAAAATATGTATATCGGTTTTCATCATTGTACACTTAATAGAAGTATTACTAAACACCGAATCGGTTGTTCTAAATTGTTGGTTTATTACCTGATATATGCAATTGTCCTAAAATAGAAGATGTAAACGAAATAATTTTCCTAGTCTTGAAAATAATTTCGAAAATGAAATGGAATAAACATATTGAATAATTCAATATGTGTTCAAGATTACGATTTATAGCATTTAAAATTAGGAAACAACTTGTGTTTTGATACACAATTAACTGTTTTAGTATACAAAGCACTTTTTGAATGTGTAATTAGGTGTGGAATAACAGTTTATAGGACAGCTTATAAGACAGAATTAAATTAAAAGAATACAAATTAGTCTACTAATAGGACTGTGTATAATTCAGAAGTTAGAAATTCCCTTACAACAAATTTTAGTTTGTTGAAAATTTTATCTATTGAAAATTTTGTGTTTGTTTATATCAATAACTCTTTTTTTATTGATGTCATCTAGATAATATCTGTTGAAACCACATGCATTTGCGCAGTTAGCTTCAAGTGCGATTTTTTACGTAAAATAATTGTATAAGATGATACTTTGAAATAAATTTGAATTTCAATTTGAAGTGGGGATCGAACTATGCCAGTAGTAGCGTAAGTGAGAGTTCTGGCACAATGTTAAAATATAGGGAATTCTATGTTAGCCTATGGGAAAAGTTTTGGCAAAAGATAAAATTTTTATATCTTGTATTTTTCTTGAGAAAATGTGTGAAGGTATTTGTGATGAACCCTTTCGATAAGCAGACAAGTGTGCTAGCCACATGGCCACCGGGATGGTCAAAATCGAGAATAGTTTAGAATAAACACTGTTCTGTTACAAACATCTGGGTCAGTATTTTCTGAGTGATTGTCGGACAATGCAAGGATTTTGATCGAGATACAATTTATCACTGTTATATAGTTTTGGTTAAAATGATTTGTCTTACCAATTAGTTCAGTACTCTAATGAGATGAATTGGCTTACCAGTTAGATCGGTGCTCTAAATCAGGTGATTTAACTTACCAGTTAGTTCAGAATTTTACTGTGGTGATTTGGCTTTCCGGTGAGTTCAGTGCTTTAATGCGGTAGTATGGTTTACCACATATTTCAGTGCTTTAATGTAGTGATTTGGCTTATCAGTTAGTTCAGTACTCCAATGTGATGATTTGGCTTATCAGTTAGTTCAGTACTATAATGTGATGATTTGACTTATCAGTTAGTTCAGTACTATAATGTGATGATTTGGCTTATCAGTTAGTTCAGTACTATAATGTGATGATTTGGCTTATTAGTTAGTTCAGTACTCCAATGTGATGATTTGGCTTATCAGTTAGTTCAGTACTATAATGTGATGATTTGACTTATCAGTTAGTTCAGTACTATAATGTGATGATTTGGCTTATTAGTTAGTTCAGTACTTCAATGTGATGATTTGGCTTATTAGTTAGTTCAGTACTTCAATGTGATGATTTGGCTTATTAGTTAGTTCAGTACTATAATGTGATGATTTGGCTTATTAGTTAGTTCAGTACTATAATGTGATGATTTGACTTATCAGTTAGTTCAGTACTATAATGTGATGATTTGACTTATCAGTTAGTTCAGTACTATAATGTGATGATTTGACTTATCAGTTAGTTCAGTACTATAATGTGATGATTTAGCTTATTAGTTAGTTCAGTACTTCAATGTGATGATTTGGCTTATTAGTTAGTTCAGTACTTCAATGTGATGATTTGGCTTATCAGTTAGTTCAGTACTTCAATGTGATGATTTGGCTTATCAGTTAGTTCAGTACTATAATGTGATGATTGGGCTTACCAGTTAGTTCCATATTCTAATGCGATGATTTGGCTTAACATTTAGTTCAGTGCTATGAAGTAATGATCTGACTTACCAGTTAGTTCAGTACTTTCCTGTGATGATTTGGCCACTTAGTTCAGCAGTCTAATGTGATGTTGCTTATCAGTGAGTTCGGCACTCTAATGTGATGATTTGGCTCAGCAGTTAGTTCAGTATTTTAATGCGATGATTTGGATTATAATTTTGGTTCAGTAGTCTAATGTTATGATTTGTCCTATCAGTTGGTTCAATATTCTAATACGATGATTTGGCTTACCAGTTAGTTCTGTACTCTACTGTGCTGATTTGGCTTACCAGTTAGTTCAATATTGTAATGTGGCGATTAAATGGCAAATAATTTGATTTCCAGTTAATTCACTACTCTATGATTCACTTACCAGTATGTTCAATATTCTAATGTAATGATCTGGTTCACCAGTTAGTTCAATACTCTAATATGATGATTTGGCTTAGCAGTTAGCTTGATATTCTAATATGATGATTAAGATTACCATTTGGTCCAGTAGTCTAATGTGAAGATTCGGATTATCAATCAGTACAACATTCTAATGTGATGAATTAGCTTACCAGTTAGTCCAGTACTCTAATGTGCTAATGGGTTGGGTTGTTTTACCTCTGAGCGGCACTTTTTTGCACACCATGGGCTAAATGGCCAGGTCACATGGACCCCGAAGGCTCAGAGAAGGTTGGGGGAGGGGACCCACTGGAACAGCTGTTGGGAGACAGATGGTAGCCTCCCGTCAAGGCCATCCAGCGTGTTCTTTAACGTGCACAGGGTATGGCTCTCCCGCACACGGGGCCACGGCTTAACGTCCCATCCGACGGACGGCGGCCTTTTCCAAGCCCATCGGTATCCCCTACTGACCGTGGGCAGGGCGGGGAATTTTGCGGAGATAAATCTCAACGCTGACCCAGCTGGGACTCGAACCTGGGAACTACAGATTACGAGCCTGGCGCGCTACCGACTGAGCCATCCCCGCTAATGTGCTAATGAATTGGTGAATAAATTGCCATACCATTTAGTTGCTACTCTATGATGGTTTGGCTTACCAGTTAGGTCAGCATTCTAAGGTGATGATTTAGTTTACCAGTATGTTCAATACTCTAATGCAGGCGAGGACTAGTAAGGCGTTCTCAGTGTTGTAGCTTTCCCGGCCCTTAGTGTTTCGTGCCCCTGGGACCTCATAAAAGCAGGATTTCTTTGATAATAACAATTGCTATTTCACAGAAATTCCACAGAAATAAAGAAAACCTAATTTAAGCTTTACATATAAACTATCTCTCACTAAACAAAAAAACATTGAAATCTTGAAAAGGAAACAGAATTTTTCTATCACAGCTTGGGCCCAACTCCCTGAAGTGCCTGTCCGTCCCTCTCTAATGTAACGATTTGGTTAACCAGTTAGTTAATACTCTAATGTGATGATTTGGCTAATCAGTTAATTCATACTCTACATGATGACTTGTTTAGCCAGTTTTTCATATTTTATTGTGATTTGACTTACCAGTTAGTTCATACTGTAAATGTGATGATTTCGCTTAACTGCTAATTAATACTCTAGTGTGATGATTTGGACTAACAGCTAATTAATACTCAATATGATGATTTGACTAATCAATTAATTTATACTCTAATGTGATGATTTGGCTAATCAGTTAATTCATACTCTACGTGATGACTTGTCTAGCCAGTTGTTCATATTCTATTATGATTTGGCTTACTAGTTAGTTCATACTTTAAATGTGATGATTTTGCTTATCAGTTAGTTCATACTGTAAATGTGATTATTTGGCTTACCAGTTAGTTCATACTATAAATGTGATGATTTGGCTTACCAGTTAGTTCAGTACTCTAATGTGGTCCTCCTAAAGGTGAGCTTTTTGGTGTGATACAAAATAAATTGCAGTCATCCTGCGGAAAGGAATATCATAAACACATTTTATAGTTTTAATTTTATAACCAAAACTTGACGGATATGTGCGTGAAATCTATATAACTGAATCACGATTACAGTTTGCAATAAAAATAAAAATATCAGAAAAATAGAAATCCTTTTCTTAATGGCATCCATACGTACCTACATTCTCCATGCTCTGGCTGAGTAAGGCTTCAAATGTGTGCAGGCTGTAGCTCTCGGCGTCGAGACCTCGCGCTAAGGCATTGCGCAGGTGCATCTCGTACTCGAGAAGCAGTCTACTGGTGGGTGAGCTGGGAGCGTGCACTGGAGCGTGCTGTCCGGGCCCTTCGTCTGAGCTGAGATAAGGGGCGTCGCTGTTCTCGTTGCTGGAACTCGGGGTTGTGGCGTAGCAAAAATTGTCGTACAAGAAATGATCCGAAGGCGGAGACTGGTCAGCATCCGTCAGATCCAGACACATGCTCCGCTCCAAGCTTCTTCTCCTCCCTGTTTCTGAGCGGTGTTGCCTGCTTCTGCTGCCTCCAATGCTCGAGTGAGAGGTCAAAGAGCGTGGGATGGGAATGCCGATGTCTCGGGACTCGTCACTCGCCATCTTCCTCAGCTCCCTCCTCTTCACCGTGATGTGGGTGTCTTGCTCCGGAGAGCTGTGCACCGAGTTAGAAGGCAACGGATGCAGCATTCGCTTCAGGGTATTGCTGTCGAGGCTTAGTGCGGAGAGATCTCCTACCTGAGACTGTTCAAAGACGTTGTCGGAACTCTTGCTTTTGCTGCGCGAGTGCGGCAGCAGTTCCTCCATCTGCACGCGCTCCTTGCGCTCCGACATCACGCTACAGTCGATGCTCTTCGCCTGCTCTTTGCGAGCAGACTGAGCGTACAGGGCTCGTGCCTGTTCCGACCTGTTCTCCATCCTCTCGTGTTCGCGTTCACGCTCTGCGTGGATGCGGTCGAAAAGTCCCCGGTCTTGCGGTATGGATTTGACGGTAGTCATCGTGCTGCTGCTGGTGGTGGTTGCAGTACTGCTGCTGGTGGTGCCTGCGGTGATCGCCGTGTTCGGGTCCAACCTGCTGAGCTTGGCCTGACCGTGTACGCTCGCGGTGGTGGTGCCCCGTCTCAGAGACGACGCCCCCACGTTGTCGTACACCGAGGTGCTGGATGCGTGCGTAGATATGCGGCTGCGGGTGTCGTAGGACACTTTGTAATCGTCCACTGAGCGAGGCTGGACCCTGGGTAGTGTGGCGGCTCCCGTGTAACGTACCCGGCCATTTCGGGCTCTATGGAGGTTCTCCGCCGTCATGCAAGTGCATTGCAGTTCTCGGCTCCTAGACGGGGAACTCGGTGTGGACTGAGGCTTTCGCTTCCCTTTCGTCTTCTGTTGCTGAAATTGGAAAGAAGATAACTGTGAGTCACTGAACGTCTCCGCATTACAATGAATCAGTTAATCAAATATTGCTCATATAAACTCAAAGCCACATAACGTATGAAAGATTATTCGAAAGAAAGTTCAATCAGTTATAGCATTACGAATAATTAAATCACATATCATGCAAGTCAGAAATGTTTCTGCATTTAAAAGATCGTCTATGGTAGAGTGGTTAGTCCGCTTGTCTGGGCAAAGGTACCTGGGTTCGAATCCCAGTAAAGGCATGGATATTTGTGTTGTCTTTCTGCTGAGGTGTCGCCTTCCTCACAGATCTTCTCTATGTCGTATTAAACCGACAGGCTCCTGTCACATCTCTGCGGCAAGCAGCTGCTTGAGGAGTAGTTGAAGAATATTTTTTAATCGGGGAAAATAAGAATTCAGAGAAATAAAAAAAAAACGGTGAGGCAAAATGCAAGCGAAACTGCAAGGATAGATTGCATAATACTCCCATCGCCAATCACACGGATTTAAACACCTATTTACGCCGGTTTTTTGCGGTTCGCAAAAACACCTGGGTTCGAGCCCCAGTTAAGTTTGGGTGTTTTCTTTGGGTTCGAGCCCCAGTTAAGTTTGGGTGTTTTCTTTGGGTTCGAGCCCCAATTAAGTCCTGGATGTTTGTGTTTTCTTTGTATTCGAGACTCAGCTAAGGCTTGGACGTTTGTGTTTCCTTTGTATTCGAGCCCTAGTTAAGACATGGATGTTTGTGTTTTGTTTGTATTCGAGTCCTGGTTAAGGCTTGGATGTTTGCGTTTTCTTTGGGTTCGAGCCCCTGTTAAGTCTTGGATGTTTGCGTTTTCTTTGTATTCGAGTCCTGGTTAAGGCTTGGATGTTTGTTTTCTTTCCATTCGAGCCCCGATTAAGGCTTGAAGGTTTGCGTTTTTTGGGGGGTTCTAACCCTGGTTAAAAATGGATGCTTGCGTTTTCTTTGTATTCGAGTCCCAGTTAAGACTTGGATGATTGTGTTTTCTTTTGGTTCGAGCCCGGTTAAGACATGGATATTTGTGTTTCCTTTGTATTCGAGTCCCCGTTAAGGCTTGGATATTTGCGTTTTCTTTGGGATTGAGCATCGGTTAAAAATGAATGCTTGTGTTTCCTTTGGGTTCGAGCCCCTGTTAAGGCTTGCATGTTTGCGTTTTCTTTGTATTCGAGACCCAGTTAAGGCTTGGATGATTGTGTATTCTTTGGGTTCGAGCCCGGTGAAGGCTTGGATGTTTGTGTTTTCTTTGTATTCGAGCCCCAAGTTAAGGCTTGGATGATTGTGTTTTCTTTTGGTTCGAGCCCCGGATAAGACATGAATGCTTGTGTTTTCTTTGGGTTCCAGCTCCGGTTAAGTTGGGTTGTTTTACCTCTGAGCGGCACTTTTTTGCACACCATGGGCTAAATGGCCAGGTCACATGGACCCCGAAGGCTCAGAGAAGTTTGGGGGAGGGGACCCACTGGAACAGCTGTTGGGAGACAGATGGTAGCCTCCCGTCAAGGCCATCCAGCGTGTTCTTTAACGTGCACAGGGTATGGCTCTCCCACACACGGGGCCACGGCTTAACGTCCCATCCGACGGACGGCGGCCTTTCCAAGCCCATCGGTGTCCCCTACTGACCGTGGGCAGAGCGGGGAATTTTGCGGAGATAAATCTCAAAGCTGACCCAGCTGGGACTCGAACCTGGGAACTACAGATTACGAGCCTGGCGCGCTACCGACTGAGCCACTCCCGTCCCGGTTAAGACATAGATATTTATGTTTCCTTTGTATTCGAGTCCCGTTAAGGCTTGGCTATTTGCGTTTTCTTTGGGATTGAGCATCGGTTAAAAAATGAATGCTTGTGTTTTCTTTGGGTTCGAGCCCCTGTTAAGGCTTGGATGTTTGTGTTTTCTTTGTATTCGAGCCCCTGTTAAGGCTTGGATGTTTGCGTTTTCTTTGTATTGAAGCCCCGTTAAGCCTTGGATGTTTGCGTTTTCTTTGGGATTGAGGCCATGTTAAAAATGAACGTGTTTTCTTTGGGTTCGAGCCCCGTTATGGCTTGGATGTTTGTGTTTTCTTTGTATTCGAGTCCCAGTTAAGGCTTGGATGATTGTGTTTTCTTTTGGTTCGATTCCAAGTTAAGACATGGATGCTTGTGTTTTCTTTGGGTTCGAGCTCAGGTTAAGACATGGATATTTTTGTTTTCTTTGTGTTCGAGCCTCTGTTAAGGCTTGGATGTTTGCGTTTTCTTTGTATTCGAGCCCCGCTAAGGCTTGGATGTTTGCGTTTTCTTTGGGATTCAGCCCGTGTTAAAAAATCAATGTTTGTGTTTTCTTTGGGTTCGAGCCCCGTTAAGGCTTGGATGTTTGTGTTTTCTTTGTATTCGAGCCCCAGTTAAGGCTTGGATGATTGTGTTTTCTTTTGGTTCGATTCCAAGTTAAGACATGGATGCTTGTGTTTTCTTTGGGTTCGAGCTCAGGTTAAGACATGGATATTTTTGTTTTCTTTGTGTTCGAGCCTCTGTTAAGGCTTGGATGTTTGCGTTTTCTTTGCATTCGAGCCCCGCTAAGGCTTGAATGATTGTGTTTTCTTTTGGTTCGATTCCCAGTTAAGACATGGATGCTTGTGTTTTCTGTGGGTTCGAGTTCTGGTTAAGACATGGATATTTTTGTTTCCTTTGTATTTGTGCCCCGCTAAGGCCAGGATGTTTGCGTTTTCTTTGTATTCGAGCCCCGCTAAGGCTTCGATATTTGCGTTTTCTTTGGGATTCAGCCCGTGTTAAAAGATGAATGTTTGTGTTTTCTTTGGGTTCGAGCCCCGTTAAGGCTTGGATGTTTGTGTTTTCTTTGTATTCGAGTCCCAGTTAAGGCTTGGATGATTGTGTTTTCTTTTAGTTCGATTCGCAGTTAAGACATGGATGCTTGTGTTTTCTTTGGGTTCGAGCTCAGGTTAAGACATGGATATTTTTGCTTCCTTTGTACTCGAGCCCCGTTAAGGCTTTGATGTTTGCATTTTCTTTGTATTCGAGCCCCGTTAAGGCTTTGATGTTTACATTTTCTTTGTATTCGAGCCCCGTTAAGGCTTTGATGTTTGCATTTTCTTTGTATTCGAGCCCCGTTAAGGCTTTGATGTTTGCATTTTCTTTGTATTCGAGCCCCGTTAAGGCTTGGATGTTTTCGTTTTCTTTGTATTCGAGCCCTGTTAAGGCTTGGATGTTTGCGTTTTCTTTGGGATTGAGCCCGTGTTAAAAATGAATGTTTGTGTTTTCTTTGTGTTCGAGCCCGGTTAAGGCTTGGATGTTTGTGTTTTCTTTGTATTCGATTCCCAGTTAAGTTTGGATGATTGTGTTTTCTTTTGGTTCGAGTCCCAGTTAAGACATGGATGCTTGTGTTTTCTTTGGGTTCTAGCTCTGGTTAAGACATGGATATTTTTGTTTTCTTTGTATTCGAGCCCCTGTTAAGCCTTGGATGTTTGCGTTTTCTTTGTATTCGAGCCCCACTAAGGCTTGGATGTTTGCGTTTTCTTTGGGATTGAGCACCGGTTAAAAAATGAAAGTTTGTGTTTTCTTTGTATTCGAGCCCCAGTTAAGGCTAGGATGATTGTGTTTTCTTTGTATTCGAGCCCCATTTAAGGCTTGGATGATTGTGCTTTCTTTGGGTTCGAGCTCCGGTTAAGACATGGATATTTGTGTTTTCTTTGAATTCGAGCCCCTGTTAAGGCTTGGATGTTTGCGTTTTCTTTGTATTCGAGCCCCGTTTAGGCTTGGATGTTTGCGTTTTCTTTGAATTCGAACCCCGTTTAGACTTGGATATTTGTGTTTTCTTTGGGTTTGAGCCCCGGTTAAAAAATGAATGTTTGTGTTTTCTTTGGGGTCGAGCCCGGTTAAGGCTTGGATGTTTGTGTTTTCTTTGTATTCGAGACCCTGTCAAGGCTTGGATGTTTGCGTTTTCTTTGTATTCGAGCCCCTCTAAAGCTTGGATGTTTGCGTTTTCTTTGGGTTTGAGTCCCCGGTTAAAAAATGAATGTTTGTGTTTTCTTTGGGTTCGAGTCCCTGTTAAGGCTTGGATGTTTGTGTTTTCTTTGGGTTCGCCCCTATTAAGACGTGGATGTTTGTGGTTTTTTTTTTAGAGCTCCGGTTAAGGCATGGATGCTTCTTTATTTGTATTGTCTTTCTGTTGTGGGTTCGCCTTCCTCACAGATATTCACTATGGCATATTAAACTGGCAGGCTCCAGTCAGACCTCTGTGGCAAGTAGCTGCTTGAAGGGTTTCTTTATTTTTATTAACCACTCGCATTTTCGAATCGGATGAATGGCACCTGTGTACGCCTGCCTGTATAAGACATGTTATCTACCTTTCCGGAAAATGTGTGCTTATCAATGGCTGTGTTCATCATGAGAAGACTCCTTCTCATTCAGCATTATGAATGAAACATTTCTTGATCCAAAACAAAAATCGCAATGATGGGCCACCCACTCTACCAAAGAGACTGTTTTGACGTCACGGAACGTATAGGACAAGAACACTAGAAGGCATTCCCACAGAGGACTTCCAAAAATTTCAAATGATTTGGGTTGGGTTGTTTTACTTTTGAACGGCACTGTTTTGCGCACAATGAGCTAAATGGCCAGGGCACAAGGACCCCGAGGGCTCGGAGAAAGTTGGAGGAAAGGGACCCACCTTCTGTTAGCCCTCGTGGTCCTTGTGACCTGGCCATTTAGCTGTTGTGAGACAGATCGTATCCTACCATCAAGGCCATCCAGCATGTTCTTTAACGTGCACAGGGCATGGCTCTCTCCCTTAAACTGGTCCTCAGCTTGACATCCCATCCGATGGCCTTTCCAAACCCATCGGTGTCCCTTACTGACTGTGGACAGGGCCGGGAGTTTTTCAGAGAAAAATCTCAAAGCCGGCCCAGGAGGGACTCGAACTTGGGAATGGCAGATTATGAGCCTGATGTGCTACCGACTGAGCCATCCCTGCCCAACGTCGAAGATGGAAGTGAAGAAAAATATCTGGCAACGATTTAGAAATTAGTGATCTGGCTACCTTCGCGTGCGTACACGAAGGTTGCCAGATCACTAATTTCTAAAAAAATCGTTGCCAGATATTTTTTCTGAATTCTGTTATCAATCCTAGTGTTCGGATACTTTTTTGAGCGACTGTAGGTGATCATATTATTTTGATACTAGATCGTGTGGGCTCACTCACGGAAATATTGAGCGTGTGCAGTTACTGTTCACAGCAAACTGGTACGTGTGTTCACAGCAAACACACGCACCAGTTTGCTGCGTGTGTTCACAGCAAACTGGTGCGTGTGCAGTAACTGCACACGCACCAGTTTGCTGTGAACGGTAACTGGAGCGTGTACAGTTGCTGCACACGCTCCATATATTTTTCCTGAATTCTGTAATCACGTGACACGAAGGTTGCCAGATCACTAATTTCTAAAAACATCGTTGCCAGATATTTTTTCTGAATTCTGTAATCAACCATAGTGTTCGGATATTTTTTTCAGCGACTGTACAGTGATGGGCAAACGTTTATACAAACGTGTTACAACTCTGTGTTATGTAAATAGTATGCTATCGTCGAAACTTTCAAAACGATTTTCTTTTCAGAAATGTGAATCGAAAAATATCTCAATCGAGTATATCAATATTTCGATTTTCAACAATATTCTTTCAGTTATGAGATGAGTTATGGAAGATTGAATAATTAACAATAACAATGCGTAAGAAAAATTGCAAAATTGACGAATACTGAAAGATTAATTTGCACAAACTTCTAAAATAGACATTTATTTTGAATAATTAAATCATTTCAAATAATAATACTTATTAAGTCTGAGGTCTGAGAAAAATTGTTTTGACTGGCATTATTAAATATTCAAACTTCCATAATTCATTAAATACTGAACGATTAATGTTGAAAAATAGAAATATTGATATAGTTGATTGAGATCTTTATCTGATATCTCATTTAAAAAAAAAACAGACGGTTATGACTGCCTTTTCTCCACCAGTGTAAATTAGTAAATGAATTTAATTAATAAAATGTTAATAACACTTATTTACCTTAGTGAACTTTAGTTTTACGTGTAGCATCCTTTTTTAAGTATGTCACTTAATATTCTTAATAGCGAACCGATAGAAAAATTAATTCTTAGACTTTATAACTAGTGAACGATTTTAGATACATAGATTTATAGACGTTTCGTAAATTTATTTCATTGTTATGATGCTAATTACAAAGTTTGCATAAATTAAAAAAAAATTTATATCAATTTAAAATTCCACTTGGTCTTATCAGCTAACCCCCCCCCCCCTGCTTTTTGCTTCGGACCCAAGGCCATGGCAAAGTTAATTCGATGGTTACGATCATGACAATGAGTTTGATAACGTCATGAACGTGAGTAAATATTTTTGGAAATTTTACTGTAATATTATTGCCAGTAGCTTTAGGATATATCTTATAACTGAATATATATTAGCTATATAATTTTTACAATGACAGCACGAAATAAAATTATTAGTTGAATGTATATGCAATGGCACAAAACAACAACAACAACAACAATAATAATAATAGGCACCCTTGGCACCATCTCAAAAAATTTTATAAACCATCTCAAGAAGCTGCAGATTTCTGATATAACATCCTCAGAACTGCAAAAGGCAGCACTACTTGGAACTACATACATCTTACGACGATACCTAGTTGATACTTAGGTGGTGGTGGTAATAATAATAATAATACTTGTTACTTGAACATATATTTAGTAATTGTTACACTACCATAGGAGAAAAACGAATCTGCAGTTTTGGAATAGTAGAAGAGATAAGGGAAGTTTTTTCTGATTGCAACAGAGGTGATAAACGATGCGGAAGTTAATTTTTGGAGTAATAAAGGAGATACTGTCGTTTTTAGAGTAATAGAACAGATACGTGAAGATTCATTTCAAGAGTGATAGAGGAAAGAAGTGAAACATCTTTTCTGGAGCGATAGAGGACAGAAGAGAAGCGCCAATTCTGGAGTGATAGAGGGCAAAAGAGAAGCACATTTTCTGAATTCATAGAGGACAGAAGAGAAGCGCCTATTCTGGAGTGATAGAGGGCAAAAGAGAAGCACCTTTTCTCGAGCGATAGAAAACAGAAGAGAAACAACTATTCTGGAGTGACAGAGGATAGAAGAGAAGCACCTATTCTGGAGTGATAGAGGGCAGAAGAGCAGCAACTTTTCTGGAGCGATAGAGGGCAGAAGAGAAACACATTTTCGGGAGCGATAGAGAACAGAAGAGAAGCAACTATTATGGAGTGACAGAAGACAGACGAGATATACGTTTTTGGGAGCGATAGAGAACAGAAGAGAAGCAACTATTCTGGAGAGATAGGGGACAGAAGAGAAGCAACTATTCTGGAGTGATAGAGGGTAGAAGAGAAACACCTTTTCTGCAGCGATAGAGAGCAGAAGAGAAACACCTTTTCTTCAGCGATAGAGAAGAGAAACAACAATTCTGGAGTGACAGAGGGTAGAAGAGAAACACCTTTTCTGGAGCGATAGAGAGCAGAAGAGAAACACCTTTTCTGCAGCGATAGAGAATAGAAACAACTATTCTGGAGTGCCAGATGACAGAAGAGAAGCAACTATTCTGGAGTGATAGAAGGTAGAAGAGAAACACCTTTTCTGGAGCGATAGAGGGCAGAAGAGAAACACATTTTCTGGAGTGATAGAGGGCATAAGAGAAACAACTTTTCTGGAGCGATAGAGAGCAGAAGAGAAGAAAGTATTCTGGAGTGTTAGAGGACAGAAGAGAAACACCTTTTCTGCAGCTATAGAGAACAGAAACTACTATTCTGGAGTGATAGAGGACAGAAGAGAAGCACCTTTTCTGGAGCAATAGAGAGCAGAAGATTAGAAACTATTCTGGATTGATAGAGGACAGAAGAGAAGCAACTATTCTGGAGTGATAGAAGGCATAAGAGAAACACATTTTGTGGAGCGATAGAGGACAGAAGGGAAACACATTTTCTGGAGCGATAGAGAGCAGAAAAGAAACACCTATTCTGCAGTGATAGAGGGCGAAAGAGAAGCACATTTTCTGAATTCATAGAGGACAGAAGAGAAACATATTTTCTGGAGTTATAGAGGGCATAAGAGAAACACATTTTCTGGGACGATAGAGGGCAGAAGAGAAACAACCTTTCTGGATTGATAGAGGGCATAAGAGAAACATCTTTTCTGGACCGATAGAGAGCAGAAGAGAAGAAACCATTCTGGAGTGACAGAGGACAGAAGAGAAACCTTTTCGGCAGCGATAGAGAACAGAAACAACTATTCTGGAGTGACAGAGGACAGAAGAGAGGCAACTATTCTGGAGTGATAGAGGACAGAAGAGAAGCACATTTTCTGGAGCGATAGAGAGCAGAAGAGAAACACCATTTCTGCAGTGATAGAGGGCAGAAGAGAAAGACCTATTCTGGAGCGATAGAGGGCAGAAGAGAAACACCTATTCTAGAGTGATAGAGGACCGAAGAGAAGCAACTATTCTGGAGTGATAGACGACAGAACAGAAGCAACTATTCTGGAGTATTAGAGGACAGACGAGAAACACCTTTTCTGCATCTATAGAGAACGGAAACAACTGTTCTGGAGTGACAGAGGACAGAAGAGAGTCAACTATTCTGGAGTGATAGACGACAGAAGAGAAGCAACTATTCTGGAGTGATAGAGAGCATAAGAAAAACACATTTTGTGGACCGATAGAGGACAGAAGAGAAACACCTATTCTGGAGCGATAGAGAGTAGAAGAGAAACACCTTTTCTGGAGCGATAGAGAGCAGAAGAGAAACACCTATTCTGGAGTTATAGAGGGCAGAAGAGAAACACCTATTCTTGAGCTATAGAGGGCAGAAGAGAAACACATTTTCTGGAGTTACAGAGGGCATAAGAGAAACACCTTTTCTGCAGCGATAGAGAACAGAAACATTTATTCTGGAGTGACAGAGGATAGAAGAGAAGCAACTATTCTGGAGTGATAGAGGGTAGAAGAGAAACACCTTTTCTGGAGCGATAGAGAGCAGAAGAGAAACACCTTTTCTGCAGCGATAGAGAAGAGAAACAACTATTCTGGAGTGACAGATGACAGAAGAGAAGCAACTATTCTGGAGTGATAGAAGGTAGAAGAGAAACACCTTTTCTGGAGTGATAGAGGGCAGAAGAGAAACACATTTTCTGGAGTGATAGAGGGCATAAGAGAAACAACTTTTCTGGAGCGATAGAGAGCAGAAGAGAAGAAAGTATTCTGGAGTGTTAGAGGACAGAAGAGAAACACCTTTTCTGCAGCTATAGAGAACAGAAACTACTATTCTGGAGTGATAGAGGACAAAAGAGAAGCACCTTTTCTGGAGCAATAGAGAGCAGAAGATTAGAAACTATTCTGGATTGATAGAGGACAGAAGAGAAGCAACTATTCTGGAGTGATAGAAGGCATAAGAGAAACACATTTTGTGGAGCGATAGAGGACAGAAGGGAAACACATTTTCTGGAGCGATAGAGAGCAGAAAAGAAACACCTATTCTGCAGTGATAGAGGGAGAAAGAGAAGCACATTTTCTGAATTCATAGAGGACAGAAGAGAAACATATTTTCTGGAGTTATAGAGAGCAGAAGAGAAACACCTTTTCTGCAGCGATAGAGAAGAGAAACAACTATTCTGGAGTGACAGATGACAGAAGAGAAGCAACTATTCTGGAGTGATAGAGGGTAGAAGAGAAACACCTTTTCTGGAGCGATAGAGAGCAGAAGAGAAACACCTTTTCTGCAGCGATAGAGAAGAGAAACAACTATTCTGGAGTGACAGATGACAGAAGAGAAGCAACTATTCTGGAGTGATAGAGGACAGAAGAGAAGCACATTTTCTGGAGCGATAGAGAGCAGAAGAGAAACACCATTTCTGCAGTGATAGAGGGCAGAAGAGAAAGACCAATTCTGGAGCGATAGAGGGCAGAAGAGAAACACCTATTCTAGAGTGATAGAGGACCGAAGAGAAGCAACTATTCTGGAGTGATAGACGACAGAACAGAAGCAACTATTCTGGAGTATTAGAGGACAGACAAGAAACACCTTTTCTGCATCTATAGAGAACGGAAACAACTGTTCTGGAGTGACAGAGGACAGAAGAGAGTCAACTATTCTGGAGTGATAGACGACAGAAGAGAAGCAACTATTCTGGAGTGATAGAGGGCATAAGAAAAACACATTTTGTGGACCGATAGAGGACAGAAGAGAAACACCTATTCTGGAGCGATAGAGAGTAGAAGAGAAACACCTTTTCTGGAGCGATAGAGAGCAGAAGAGAAACACCTATTCTGGAGTTATAGAGGGCAGAAGAGAAACACCTATTCTTGAGCTATAGAGGGCAGAAGAGAAACATATTTTCTGGAGTTACAGAGGGCATAAGAGAAACACCTTTTCTGCAGCGATAGAGAACAGAAACATTTATTCTGGAATGACAGAGGATAGAAGAGAAGCAACTATTCTGGAGTGATAGAGGGTAGAAGAGAAACACCTTTTCTGGAGCGATAGAGAGCAGAAGAGAAATACCTTTTCTGCAGCGATAGAGAAGAGAAACAACTATTCTGGAGTGACAGATGACAGAAGAGAAGCAACTATTCTGGAGTGATAGAGGGTAGAAGAGAAACACCTTTTCTGGAGCGATAGAGAGCAGAAGAGAAACACCTTTTCTGCAGCGATAGAGAAGAGAAACAACTATTCTGGAGTGACAGATGACAGAAGAGAAGCAACTATTCTGGAGTGATAGAGGGTAGAAGAGAAACACCTTTTCTGGAGCGATAGAGGGCAGAAGAGAAACACATTTTCTGGAGTGATAGAGGGCATAAGAGAAACAACTTTTCTGGAGCGATAGAGAGCAGAAGAGAAGAAAGTATTCTGGAGTGTTAGAGGACAGAAGAGAAACACCTTTTCTGCAGCTATAGAGAACAGAAACTACTATTCTGGAGTGATAGAGGACAGAAGAGAAGCACCTTTTCTGGAGCAATAGAGAGCAGAAGATTAGAAACTATTCTGGATTGATAGAGGACAGAAGAGAAGCAACTATTCTGGAGTGATAGAAGGCATAAGAGAAACACATTTTGTGGAGCGATAGAGGACAGAAGGGAAACACATTTTCTGGAGCGATAGAGAGCAGAAAAGAAACACCTATTCTGCAGTGATAGAGGGCGAAAGAGAAGCACATTTTCTGAATTCATAGAGGACAGAAGAGAAACATATTTTCTGGAGTTATAGAGGGCGTAAGAGAAACACATTTTCTGGGACGATAGAGGGCAGAAGAGAAACAACCTTTCTGGATTGATAGAGGGCATAAGAGAAACATCTTTTCTGGACCGATAGAGAGCAGAAGAGAAGAAACTATTCTGGAGTGACAGAGGACAGAAGAGAAACCTTTTCGGCAGCGATAGAGAACAGAAACAACTATTCTGGAGTGACAGAGGACAGAAGAGAGGCAACTATTCTGGAGTGATAGAGGACAGAAGAGAAGCACATTTTCTGGAGCGATAGAGAGCAGAAGAGAAACACCATTTCTGCAGTGATAGAGGGCAGAAGAGAAAGACCTATTCTGGAGCGATAGAGGGCAGAAGAGAAACACCTATTCTAGAGTGATAGAGGACCGAAGAGAAGCAACTATTCTGGAGTGATAGACGACAGAACAGAAGCAACTATTCTGGAGTATTAGAGGACAGACGAGAAACACCTTTTCTGCATCTATAGAGAACGGAAACAACTGTTCTGGAGTGACAGAGGACAGAAGAGAGTCAACTATTCTGGAGTGATAGACGACAGAAGAGAAGCAACTATTCTGGAGTGATAGAGGGCATAAGAAAAACACATTTTGTGGACCGATAGAGGACAGAAGAGAAACACCTATTCTGGAGCGATAGAGAGTAGAAGAGAAACACCTTTTCTGGAGCGATAGAGAGCAGAAGAGAAACACCTATTCTGGAGTTATAGAGGGCAGAAGAGAAACACCTATTCTTGAGCTATAGAGGGCAGAAGAGAAACACATTTTCTGGAGTTACAGAGGGCATAAGAGAAACACCTTTTCTGCAGCGATAGAGAACAGAAACATTTATTCTGGAGTGACAGAGGATAGAAGAGAAGCAACTATTCTGGAGTGATAGAGGGTAGAAGAGAAACACCTTTTCTGGAGCGATAGAGAGCAGAAGAGAAACACCTTTTCTGCAGCTATAGAGAAGAGAAACAACTATACTGGAGTGACAGATGACAGAAGAGAAGCAACTATTCTGGAGTGATAGAGGGTAGAAGAGAAACACCTTTTCTGGAGCGATAGAGAGCAGAAGAGAAACACCTTTTCTGCAGCGATAGAGAAGAGAAACAACTATTCTGGAGTGACAGATGACAGAAGAGAAGCAACTATTCTGGAGTGATAGAGGGTAGAAGAGAAACACCTTTTCTGGAGCGATAGAGAGCAGAAGAGAAACACCTTTTCTGCAGCGATAGAGAAGAGAAACAACTATTCTGGAGTGCCAGATGACAGAAGAGAAGCAACTATTCTGGAGTGATAGAGGGTAGAAGAGAAACACCTTTTCTGGAGCGATAGAGGGCAGAAGAGAAACACATTTTCTGGAGTGATAGAGGGCATAAGAGAAACAACTTTTCTGGAGCGATAGAGAGCAGAAGAGAAGAAAGTATTCTGGAGTGTTAGAGGACAGAAGAGAAACACCTTTTCTGCAGCTATAGAGAACAGAAACTACTATTCTGGAGTGATAGAGGACAGAAGAGAAGCACCTTTTCTGGAGCAATAGAGAGCAGAAGATTAGAAACTATTCTGGATTGATAGAGGACAGAAGAGAAGCAACTATTCTGGAGTGATAGAAGGCATAAGAGAAACACATTTTGTGGAGCGATAGAGGACAGAAGGGAAACACATTTTCTGGAGCGATAGAGAGCAGAAAAGAAACACCTATTCTGCAGTGATAGAGGGCGAAAGAGAAGCACATTTTCTGAATTCATAGAGGACAGAAGAGAAACATATTTTCTGGAGTTATAGAGGGCGTAAGAGAAACACATTTTCTGGGACGATAGAGGGCAGAAGAGAAACAACCTTTCTGGATTGATAGAGGGCATAAGAGAAACATCTTTTCTGGACCGATAGAGAGCAGAAGAGAAGAAACTATTCTGGAGTGACAGAGGACAGAAGAGAAACCTTTTCGGCAGCGATAGAGAACAGAAACAACTATTCTAGAGTGACAGAGGACAGAAGAGAGGCAACTATTCTGGAGTGATAGAGGACAGAAGAGAAGCACATTTTCTGGAGCGATAGAGAGCAGAAGAGAAACACCATTTCTGCAGTGATAGAGGGCAGAAGAGAAAGACCTATTCTGGAGCGATAGAGGGCAGAAGAGAAACACCTATTCTAGAGTGATAGAGGACCGAAGAGAAGCAACTATTCTGGAGTGATAGACGACAGAACAGAAGCAACTATTCTGGAGTATTAGAGGACAGACGAGAAACACCTTTTCTGCATCTATAGAGAACGGAAACAACTGTTCTGGAGTGACAGAGGACAGAAGAGAGTCAACTATTCTGGAGTGATAGACGACAGAAGAGAAGCAACTATTCTGGAGTGATAGAGGGCATAAGAAAAACACATTTTGTGGACCGATAGAGGACAGAAGAGAAACACCTATTCTGGAGCGATAGAGAGTAGAAGAGAAACACCTTTTCTGGAGCGATAGAGAGCAGAAGAGAAACACCTATTCTGGAGTTATAGAGGGCAGAAGAGAAACACCTATTCTTGAGCTATAGAGGGCAGAAGAGAAACACATTTTCTGGAGTTACAGAGGGCATAAGAGAAACACTTTTTATGCAGCGATAGAGAACAGAAACATTTATTCTGGAGTGACAGAGGATAGAAGAGAAGCAACTATTCTGGAGTGATAGAGGGTAGAAGAGAAACACCTTTTCTGGAGCGATAGAGAGCAGAAGAGAAACACCTTTTCTGCAGCGATAGAGAAGAGAAACAACTATTCTGGAGTGACAGATGACAGAAGAGAAGCAACTATTCTGGAGTGATAGAGGGTAGAAGAGAAACACCTTTTCTGGAGCGATAGAGAGCAGAAGAGAAACACCTTTTCTGCAGCGATAGAGAAGAGAAACAACTATTCTGGAGTGACAGATGACAGAAGAGAAGCAACTATTCTGGAGTGATAGAGGGTAGAAGAGAAACACCTTTTCTGGAGCGATAGAGAGCAGAAGAGAAACACCTTTTCTGCAGCGATAGAGAAGAGAAACAACTATTCTGGAGTGACAGATGACAGAAGAGAAGCAACTATTCTGGAGTGATAGAGGGTAGAAGAGAAACACCTTTTCTGGAGCGATAGAGGGCAGAAGAGAAACACATTTTCTGGAGTGATAGAGGGCATAAGAGAAACAACTTTTCTGGAGCGATAGAGAGCAGAAGAGAAGAAAGTATTCTGGAGTGTTAGAGGACAGAAGAGAAACACCTTTTCTGCAGCTATAGAGAACAGAAACTACTATTCTGGAGTGATAGAGGACAGAAGAGAAGCACCTTTTCTGGAGCAATAGAGAGCAGAAGATTAGAAACTATTCTGGATTGATAGAGGACAGAAGAGAAGCAACTATTCTGGAGTGATAGAAGGCATAAGAGAAACACATTTTGTGGAGCGATAGAGGACAGAAGGGAAACACATTTTCTGGAGCGATAGAGAGCAGAAAAGAAACACCTATTCTGCAGTGATAGAGGGCGAAAGAGAAGCACATTTTCTGAATTCATAGAGGACAGAAGAGAAACATATTTTCTGGAGTTATAGAGGGCATAAGAGAAACACATTTTCTGGGACGATAGAGGGCAGAAGAGAAACAACCTTTCTGGATTGATAGAGGGCATAAGAGAAACATCTTTTCTGGACCGATAGAGAGCAGAAGAGAAGAAACCATTCTGGAGTGACAGAGGACAGAAGAGAAACCTTTTCGGCAGCGATAGAGAACAGAAACAACTATTCTGGAGTGACAGAGGACAGAAGAGAGGCAACTATTCTGGAGTGATAGAGGACAGAAGAGAAGCACATTTTCTGGAGCGATAGAGAGCAGAAGAGAAACACCATTTCTGCAGTGATAGAGGGCAGAAGAGAAAGACCTATTCTGGAGCGATAGAGGGCAGAAGAGAAACACCTATTCTAGAGTGATAGAGGACCGAAGAGAAGCAACTATTCTGGAGTGATAGACGACAGAACAGAAGCAACTATTCTGGAGTATTAGAGGACAGACGAGAAACACCTTTTCTGCATCTATAGAGAACGGAAACAACTGTTCTGGAGTGACAGAGGACAGAAGAGAGTCAACTATTCTGGAGTGATAGACGACAGAAGAGAAGCAACTATTCTGGAGTGATAGAGAGCATAAGAAAAACACATTTTGTGGACCGATAGAGGACAGAAGAGAAACACCTATTCTGGAGCGATAGAGAGTAGAAGAGAAACACCTTTTCTGGAGCGATAGAGAGCAGAAGAGAAACACCTATTCTGGAGTTATAGAGGGCAGAAGAGAAACACCTATTCTTGAGCTATAGAGGGCAGAAGAGAAACACATTTTCTGGAGTTACAGAGGGCATAAGAGAAACACCTTTTCTGCAGCGATAGAGAACAGAAACATTTATTCTGGAGTGACAGAGGATAGAAGAGAAGCAACTATTCTGGAGTGATAGAGGGTAGAAGAGAAACACCTTTTCTGGAGCGATAGAGAGCAGAAGAGAAACACCTTTTCTGCAGCTATAGAGAAGAGAAACAACTATTCTGGAGTGACAGATGACAGAAGAGAAGCAACTATTCTGGAGTGATAGAGGGTAGAAGAGAAACACCTTTTCTGGAGCGATAGAGGGCAGAAGAGAAACACATTTTCTGGAGTGATAGAGGGCATAAGAGAAACAACTTTTCTGGAGCGATAGAGAGCAGAAGAGAAGAAAGTATTCTGGAGTGTTAGAGGACAGAAGAGAAACACCTTTTCTGCAGCTATAGAGAACAGAAACTACTATTCTGGAGTGATAGAGGACAGAAGAGAAGCACCTTTTCTGGAGCAATAGAGAGCAGAAGATTAGAAACTATTCTGGATTGATAGAGGACAGAAGAGAAGCAACTATTCTGGAGTGATAGAAGGCATAAGAGAAACACATTTTGTGGAGCGATAGAGGACAGAAGGGAAACACATTTTCTGGAGCGATAGAGAGCAGAAAAGAAACACCTATTCTGCAGTGATAGAGGGCGAAAGAGAAGCACATTTTCTGAATTCATAGAGGACAGAAGAGAAACATATTTTCTGGAGTTATAGAGGGCATAAGAGAAACACATTTTCTGGGACGATAGAGGGCAGAAGAGAAACAACCTTTCTGGATTGATAGAGGGCATAAGAGAAACATCTTTTCTGGACCGATAGAGAGCAGAAGAGAAGAAACCATTCTGGAGTGACAGAGGACAGAAGAGAAACCTTTTCGGCAGCGATAGAGAACAGAAACAACTATTCTGGAGTGACAGACGACAGAAGAGAGGCAACTATTCTGGAGTGATAGAGGACAGAAGAGAAGCACATTTTCTGGAGCGATAGAGAGCAGAAGAGAAACACCATTTCTGCAGTGATAGAGGGCAGAAGAGAAAGACCTATTCTGGAGCGATAGAGGGCAGAAGAGAAACACCTATTCTAGAGTGATAGAGGACCGAAGAGAAGCAACTATTCTGGAGTGATAGACGACAGAACAGAAGCAACTATTCTGGAGTATTAGAGGACAGACGAGAAACACCTTTTCTGCATCTATAGAGAACGGAAACAACTGTTCTGGAGTGACAGAGGACAGAAGAGAGTCAACTATTCTGGAGTGATAGACGACAGAAGAGAAGCAACTATTCTGGAGTGATAGAGAGCATAAGAAAAACACATTTTGTGGACCGATAGAGGACAGAAGAGAAACACCTATTCTGGAGCGATAGAGAGTAGAAGAGAAACACCTTTTCTGGAGCGATAGAGAGCAGAAGAGAAACACCTATTCTGGAGTTATAGAGGGCAGAAGAGAAACACCTATTCTTGAGCTATAGAGGGCAGAAGAGAAACACATTTTCTGGAGTTACAGAGGGCATAAGAGAAACACCTTTTCTGCAGCGATAGAGAACAGAAACATTTATTCTGGAGTGACAGAGGATAGAAGAGAAGCAACTATTCTGGAGTGATAGAGGGTAGAAGAGAAACACCTTTTCTGAAGCGATAGAGGGCAGAAGAGAAACACCTTTTCTGGAGCGATAGAGGGCAGAGGAGAAACACATTTTCTGGAGCAATAGAGAACAGAAACAACTATTCTGGAGTGGCAGAGGACAGAAGAGAAGCACCTTTTCCTGAGTGATAGAGGACAGAAGAGAAGCACCTTTTCTGAAGCGATAGAGGGCAGAAGAGAAACACCTTTTCTGGAGCGAGAGAGGGCAGAGGAGAAACACATTTTCTGGAGCAATAGAGAACAGAAACAACTATTCTGGAGTGACAGAGGACAGAAGAGAAGCACCTTTTCTTGAGTGATAGAGGACAGAAGAAAAACATCTTTTCTGGAGCGATAGATAGCAGAAGAAACTATTCTGGAGTGACAGAGGGGCGATAGATAGCAGAAGAAACTATTCTGGAGTAACAGAGGGCATAAGAGAAGCACCTTTTCTTGAGTGATAGAAGGCATAAGATGAACACCTTTTCTGGAGCGATAGAGAGCAGAAGAGAAGAAACTATTCTGGAGTATTAGAGGACAGAAGAGAAACACCTTTTCTGCAGCTATAGAGAACGGAGACAACTGTTCTGGAGTGACAGAGGACAGAAGAGAGGCAACTATTCTGGAGTGATAGAGGACAGAAGAGAGGCAACTATTCTGGAGTGATAGACGACAGAAGAGAAGCCACTATTCTGGAGTGATAGAGAACAGAATCAACTATTCTGGAGTGACAGAGGATAGAATAGAATCAACTATTCTGGAGCGATAGAGAGCAGAAGAGAAACACTTATTCTGCAGTGATAGAGGGCAGAAGAGAAACACCTATTCTGGAGTGATAGAGGGCAGAAGAGAAACACATTTTCTGGAGCGATAGAGGGCAGAAGAGAAACACATTTTCTGGAGTTATAGAGGGCATAAGAGAATCACCTTTTCTGAAGCGATAAAGAACAGAAGCAGCTATTCTGGAGTGACAGATGATAGAAGAGAAGCAACTATTCTGGAGGGATAGAGGACAGAAGAGAAACACCTTTTCTGTAGCGATAGAGAGCAGAAGAGAAGAAACTATTCTGAAGTGATAGAGGGCAGAGGAGAAACACCTTTTCTGCAGCGATAGAGAACAGAAACAACTATTCTGGAGTGACAGAGGACAGAAGAGAGGAACTATTCTGGAGTGATAGAGAACAGAAGAGAGGCAACTATTCTGGAGTGATAGAGGCCATAAGAGAAACACATTTTCTGGAGCGGTAGAGAACAGAAACAACTATTCTGGAGTGACAGAGGATAGAAGACAATCAACTATTCTGGAGTGATAGAGGACAGAAGAGAAGCACCTTTTCTGGGGCGATAGAGAACAGAAGAGAAGCAACTATTCTGGAGCGATAGACAACAAAAGAAACTATTCTAAACAACTATTCTGGAGTGACCAGAGGGCAGAACAGAAGCACCTTTTCTTGAATGATAGAGGACAGAAGAGAAGCACCTTTTCTGGAGCGAGAGAGAACAGTAGAGAAGCAACTATTCTGGAGTGATAGAGGGCAGAAGAGAAATATCTTTTCAGGGACGATAGAGAACAGAAACAACTATTCTGGAGTGATAGAGGGCAGAATAGAAACAACTATTCTGGAGTGATAGAGGGCAGAATAGAAACAACTATTCTCGAGTGATAGAGGGCAGAATAGAAACACCTTTTCTGGAACTATAGGGAACAGAAACATTTATTGTGGAGTGTTATAGGGCAGAAGAGTAGCACCGTTTCTGGACTGATAGAGGACATAAGAGAAGCGCCTTTTCTGAAGTGGTAGAGGAGATAAACGAAACAAAGCTTAATTTTCGGAGCAAAAGAAGAAATAAACAAAGTTTAATTTTCGGAGAAATAGGGAGCTAAACGAAACAAAGCTTAATTTTCATAGAAATAGAGTAGATACACGAAGTATGTTTTTTCGGAATAACAGAGGAGAAAAACGATGCTTAATTTTCGGAGTGAAAAAGATGATAAACGAAAGAAAAGTTGATTTTCCGATTGTTAGAGGAGGTAGGCGAAGCTTGGTTTTCGAACAACGAGAAGCAAAAGTTCTATTTTAGAGTCCCACAAGATATATCCTTTGCGAGTGATAAGAGGAGACTGGTTTTTGCCGGAAATTGTTGTGTGAAAAAACATGGAAAACAAAACGATGTATTATTTCATTTACAATTTATATTCCTTTGCTTTCTTTATTTATTCACAATTTTCAGTTAAATACCAAAAAAAAGGAATAAATACTCTAACTCTGAATTTATGTATATGTTTACAAACATATTACAGTTTAACTGAAATGAACTTGGACTTCCATCTTGCACATACCTTGGGTGGCTCCAGCTTTAAAGAATAGGACGAAGACGCCTTTCTTGAAAACTTGAACGACGGAGACTGCAAAATAAAAAACAACATGGGTATTGAAATCTGAGGGATTGGGCTTTAGACACGGTTTGTATTAAATGGAAAGATACTGCTTGATGGCCACTTTAATAGGATGTCACCTTAATAGTTCACTTTAATAGGGTGATCACTTTAATAGGATGGCCACTTTAACAGGTCACTTTAATGAGATGGCCACTGTAACAGGTCACTTTAATGAGATGGCTACTTTAACAAGTCACTTTAATGAGATGACCACTTTAACAGGTAACATTAATGAGATGGCCACTTTAACAAGTAACTTTAATGAGATGGCCACTTTAATAGGTAACTTTAATAGGATGGCCACCTAAATAATTCACTTTAATAGGGTAGTCACTTTAATTAATAGGTCAGTTTAATAGGATGGTCATCTTAATAGGTCACTTTAATGAGTTGACCACTTTAACAGGTCACTTTAATGAGATGGCCACTTTAACAGGTCACTTTAATGAGATGGCCACTTTAACAGGTAACATTAATGAGATGGCCACTTTAACAAGTAACTTTAATGAGATGGCAACTTTAATAGGTAACTTTAATAGGATGGCCACCTAAATAATTCACTTTAATAGGGTAGTCACTTTAATTAATAGGTCAGTTTAATAGGTCACTTTAATGAGTTGACCACTTTAACAGGTCACTTTAATGAGATGGCCACTTTAACAGGTCACTTTAATGAGATGGCCACTTTAACAGGTAACATTAATGAGATGGCCACTTTAACAAGTAACTTTAATGAGATGGCAACTTTAATAGGTAACTTTAATAGGATGGCCACCTAAATAATTCACTTTAATAGGGTAGTCACTTTAATTAATAGGTCAGTTTAATAGGATGGTCATCTTAATAGGTCACTTTAATGAGTTGACCACTTTAACAGGTCACTTTAATGAGATGGCCACTTTAACAGGTCACTTTAATGAGATGGCCACTTTAACAGGTAACATTAATGAGATGGCCACTTTAACAAGTAACTTTAATGAGATGGCAACTTTAATAGGTAACTTTAATAGGATGGCCACCTAAATAATTCACTTTAATAGGGTAGTCACTTTAATTAATAGGTCAGTTTAATAGGATGGTCATCTTAATAACTCACTTTAATGGTTCACTTTAATAGGATGGCCATCTTAATAGTTCATTTTACCACTCATCCACGGGACGACGAACAGCATAAGAGAAGATATTTTACATACTACGAGTTTATTCAAATATTATTGAATATTTTTGTAACATTACTAAATTTTTAAAAATAAATAGTTACCACTGGAATTTTAAGAGATTAAACTAGAAATTAAGTCACTTTTATTTAAGTATTATTTATGATACTGTACAGGTCGAGGCCTGGTGTATTTAAGTGGCGATGAAACATGTAACAGAAGATTTTACTTTTACTGGCTATTTTAATAATTCCCGATATATTTAAATATATAGGGTGTCTCAAAAATATAAGTACAAACTTTTATGGGAGGTAGATAACATCTAAAGGAATAAGAATTGCATAGGAACCCATAACTAGAAACGTCATGGGAAAGCGGTAGCAGAGGTACAAGATCTGAAAGGACACAAAACAGTGATTAATGGGAAAAAATTTATTGGGCTTAATTATTACAAATGGCGTACTAGATGATACATTTCATAATGTAGAGCAGATGCTCGAAGTTTCCATAATGAGACGCGACACCGACGGACACCGACGGAGCATTGATTGGCCCGGTACATGTCTGTGTGGGAAGCGTTCTTGATACATTCGTTGAGCAACTCGTCCGTTGCCCTCAGCTATTCCATACACTAAGTGCATGTCTGCCAGTTCCGTGTTCGAATACCTTTGCATGCTCTTCATCAGCCGACTACCACTCGAATGAGGAAATCCGAAATTTCTCCTCTAGCGCACTGATGAACAGCGCCGCCTATTGACTTACGGTTACGTTTCCGGTTATGGGTTCCTATGCAATTCTCATTCATTTAGTTGTTATCTACCTCCGCTAAAAGTTTGTACCTATATTTTTGAGACACCCTGTATATTGATAGGTGTAATAAGGTTTTGGTAGTTTTATTATATGCATATATTCAATATATAGAATGAAACCTTTGTTTGTATGTATATTATGATATGCAAAGCGTAAAGCACTTTGATATGGAAAATCAAAATAGCAGAAAACGTGGAAAAACGAATGAATATTTCAGGATATGGAATTTTGTAGAATGTTCAGCTCCAAATACCGCTCAGTTTGTTTCAATGGTTTGATTTGTAATGTGCAAAGTCTGATTCATTAGCATAAACATGCAATTTAAAGGGAAATGATATTTGGTTGGTTTGTGTGGGGTTTTATAGCGCACGGGGGAATGATAGTTAAAACAGAATCTACACTGGGAAAAAATCGTGTAATGTTATATCAGTTTTTTTTTGCACTGCAAAATAGTCTAAGGCCAGGATTTTACACCATTTCCATATTTAACAGAGTATTATGGTGATGGAAAACATCAGCCTTGAAATCAAATCCTCAAGGATTTGACATTTAATTTCATTTCACCTTTCTCTAATAATTTGAAAAGTAAGAACAACCCACTATTTTTCAATTTGCTAAAACTAAAAAAAGGATTTTAACTTCATAATATATCTATTGTTAAATAACATCTAGAAATTTTAATATTAGCATGTATTATATAGAAATATTATTTTTCAAATGTTGAGAAACGATAATAACGTATATGTTGACTTGATAACTGTTGGTATTAATGTAAGAAGATGAAACTTAAATTTTCTCTTTTAAATGACGATTATTTATTAATGCGGCTCGTGATTAGACATGTTATTCCACATGATCTGAGCGCTTTCGTACGACTCTTATGTAACTACAAATTTTCTGAGACATATCTCAGGCAATCAAACATACGTTAGCCAGTATTTTGGGTCCCTCTTAATACATACAAAATCCTCATGCAGCCATGGGCTACGGAGGTCCAACCAGACTGTGTAATTGTCCTCTCCAGACGTTCTGTTCTGGGCTACAGCTGCCGCATTTGGCCACTCTAGGCCAATTCTAGCAAAGTCCTGTTTGACATTGTCTGCCCATCGCATCCTAGATCTCTCCTATTTTCTGATACCTTTAGGTACACTATACATAATCCTTTTTGCCAATCTGCAGCTATGCATACGGGCAACATGGCCAAACCAACGCAGTCTCTCTCTGCACAGTATGCTGCCCAAAGGAGGTTGATGACTCCTTCTTCTAACCTCATCATTACTTACAAAGTCAAACCACCTAATACCCAAGATACTGCGTAAGCATCTAGAATCAAAGGCATCAAGTTTCTTGTTATCCTACTTACAAAGGGTCCATGTTTCGCTACCATAACTAACTTTAGAAAGAACCAAATTATTATACAGCCTAATTTTAGTCTTTATGTGTACACACCTATTTTTTCACACTCTCCATAGATGCTTAAAAGTTCCAGCGGCAATCCCAATTGCTCATGCCGCACATTTGCAGTATCTGTTACATAGCTCCCAAGATAATTAAACTTCTCAAGAATACAGCCATTCAAGCAAACGAAGCACCACCTGCCTGACCAATTTTCATCACTTTAATTTTTTCTCTGTTTATCACTAAATCTACTCTATTTCCAATCTTATCAACAACCCTAATGAACGAATTCATCTCATCAACATCATTAGCCAACAGGACCAAATCATCTGCATAATCTAAATCAGAAATTTTGAAATCTCTACACCATTTAAGTCTAAAATCTTTCCCTCGCAAAGAAATTCGCATAACATAAACAAAACAGAAAAGAAGACAAAACATGCACCCTTGTCCAACTCTACTAGTAATAATGCTGAACCAATCGCTGCAAGCCGTACCAACTGTCACACACGACTCAGTGTTATTATAGAGAGCTCTCATTACACTAACTAACTAATCAGGTATTCCATATGATCTAATAATCAACCACAAATTATGTCGATCAACATAGTCAAAAGCCTTTTTGAAATCTATAAAGCTAGTAATCACAGGTTTCTGAAACTCTAAACATTTCTCAAGAATCTGCCTAAGTGAAAATATTTGATCAATACATCCCCTACCACTTCTGAATCCACACTGTTCATCACGCAGTTGTCCATCAACCAAATTCTTAATTCAGTTTAACCTTGCAAAGAAATTTACCTGGAACAGAAAGTAAATTAATTCCCCTATAATTATCACAAGAATTACGGACACAATTTTTAAAAAACGGGACAATGATAGCTCTTGTAAAATCCTTAGGAACAACACCTATATCATAAAAATATTCAAAATTTCAGTCTGCCAAGTGACACCACAAATGTTCCCAGCTCTAAGCATGTCAGTGGTGATTTCATCCATCCCTGGAGATTTATGCGTTTTAATTCAGAGATAGTCAAAGCGACTTCGGAATGCGATATAGGGCATCATTAAAGCCGTAATGCATCTATCCTCATTACAAACAATGGAACTAGAAACACATTTTTTTAGAACATCTCTGAAATGATCAGCCCATCTAACCATCCCAGAATCCTCACCTTCAACCACCTTGCCATGTTATCCCTCAATCCGTGTGCATTTGTCTGTTTCTTCCCACATAATTATCTGAATGTTAAACAAACATTTTGGCAAAAACCCCTGCTGTTGTGTTGTCTAACTGCTTTCTCTGCTTTTTCAGCCAAGCTATCAAGCCAAACATTCTTATCAGCTGTTAACTGAGACTTTACACGTTTATTAAGCTCGTTGGAATGCCTTCTGTTAGGACTAGTAGGGTGTTGATTCATATTAATCCTGCACTTCCTTCTTTCAGAAATAAGTTCCATAGCCTTATCACTCAAATAATTTTTTCTCCGTTTCCTTTTACCAAAAAGGTGGGTCAGTAGGGGACACCGATGGGCTTGAAAAGGCCGCCGTCCGTCGGATGGGACGTTAAGCCGAGGCTACGTGTGCGGGAGAGCCATACCCTGTGCACGTTAAAGAACAGCTGGATGGCCTTGACGGGAGGCTATCATCTGTCTCCCAACAGCTGTTCCAGTGGGTCCCCTCCCCAAACTTTCTGAGCCTTCGGGGTCCTTGTGACCAGACCATTTAGCCCATGGTGTGAAAAAAAGGGCTGCTCAGAGATAAAACAACCAACCAATCAACTTTTTGCAAGCCTAGAATATCTATGTTATAACGCTGGAATTCCTGCGTGAGAACATCAAGAGAATATACTCTATGTAACGTTCTCACGTTCCACGTACAGTCGCTCAAAAAAGTATCCGAACACTAAGGTTGATTACAGAATTCAGAAAAAATATCTGGCAACGATTTTTTTAGAAATTAGTGATCTGGCAACCTTCGTGTCACGTGACACGAAGGTTGCCAGATCACTAATTTCTAAAAAAATCGTTGCCAGATATTTTTTCTGAATTCTGTAATCAACCTTAGTGTTCGGATACTTTTTTGAGCGACTGTACCTGCAGAGAGAAAATGATTAGTAGGATTTTTAAAGAAACTAATTTATTGAGAGAGGTAGGGAGAACAATATCAAACAGTCCCCTGGTCGCAGTCATGCAGCAAAGACCTGTTCCTACTCCGCTAAAGGCTGAAGTCACCGATGCTGGTAGGAGCTTCAGGCACCACCTTTTCAAGTGAATCTTTTTAAGAGCCACGGACATACTGGAGACATATTATTCCAGTTTAGGATTGACGATGTCCAATTAGTTAAATGAGCATTAAGGTACCTGCGATTGTCTTTGATCAGGATTATCCACCAGATGATATAAGATATCCCGTACTTAGAGCTGGCAACCCACAAGCAAACAGAAAAAAAAGCGGCAGATTCTTCCTCAACAGAGGCCCACCAGTGCAGCAAGTCCAGGATACATAATCAAACTCAAATCCATAAACCAGTCCAGTTTGGTAGGTATAAGTGGTCAGCACTAGGACCTGTGAAGTTGACCACTCCTCAGCAGGGTTGAAAAAAAGAGAGAAAAAAAGTGGCCATAGATGACCAGATCAGTAGGCCACACTGAACTGGCACCTGCCCCTTTCAAAAGAGAATCTCTCTTTTAAAAGGTAATAACGGCCTGTAACACGAGAAGGCGGGGGTTGGACATTAGGTGCTAGATGTGGCCGGTTGTCTGCATCATCACTACGGATTGCTTCATAGCTGTCCTTCCAGTTTATACCTAGCTACCATTCTAGGGCAACAAAATAACAAATTTTTTAATAGATACAATTGCATTTCATACTATTTCAAAGCATGTGTATACATCTATGCTTTGAAATACTCTAAAAGTGTAATTCTATCTATCCCAAAATTTATTATTTGTTTGCTCTTGGGTCACCAAAACATTGGCTAACGTGTTTGATTGCCTGAGTTGGGTTGGGTTGTTTTACCTCTGAGCGGCAGTTTTTTGCACACAATGGGCTAAATGGACAGGTCACATGAACCCCGAAGGCTCAGAGAAGGTTGGGGGAGGGGACCCACTGGAAAAGCTGTTTGGAGACAGATGGTAGACTCCCGTCAAGGCCATCCAGCGTGTTCTTTAACGTGCACAGGGTATGATTCTCCCGCAAACGGGGCCACGGCTTAACGTCCCATCCGACGGACGACGACCTTTCTAAGCCCATCGGTGTCCCCTACTGACCGTGGGCAGGGCGGGGAAATTTTGCGGAGATAAATCTCAACGCTGACCCAGCTGGGACTCGAACCTGGGAAGTACAGATTACGAGCCTGGCGCGCTACCGACTGAGCCACCCCCGCCCCTTTGATTGCCTGAGATATGTCTCAGGAATGTGTCGCTACAGCCGTACGAAAGCGCTTAGATCATTTGGAATAGCATGCCTAATCACGAGCTGCATTAATAAATAAGTCATTTGAAACAGAAAATTTAAGTTTCATCTTACATTTATCAGTGACGAGAAAAAGTATTTTTATATAGACTGTTGATTATCAAGTTTCTGTTTTGAAGACGGAAACTTTTACACGAATGCGATGTGATTTTACATTTTTTTTTCTGGGTTGGGTTGTTTTACCTCTGAGCGGCACTTTTTTGCACACCATGGGCTAAATGGCCAGGTCACATGGACCCCGAAGGATCAGAGATGGTTGGGGGGAGGACACCCACTGGAACAGCTGTTGGGAGACAGATGGTAGCCTCCCGTCAAGGCCATCCAGCGTGTTCTTTACCGTGCACAGGGTATGGCTCTCCCGCACACGGGGCCACGGCTTAACGTCCCATCCGACGGACGGCGGCCTATCCAAGGCTATCGGTGTCCCCTACTGACCGTGGGCAGAGCGGGGAATTTTGTGGAGATAAATCTCAACGCTGACCCAGCTGGGACTCGAACCTGGTAACTACAGATTACGAGCCTGGCGCGCTACCGACTGAGCCACCCCCGCCCCTTTTTTTTCTGGTGTTAGAATATATTGTTATTTTACTCCCTTTTCTGGAGTTAGGATGCAAACGAAAAGCGAAACCTTTCACCAGAATATGGTGTTATGCTTGTTTCTGGTGGTTAGATGGAACTTTTTGGGTGTAACCTTTCGCCAGAATATAGTGTTAGTTTTCGCCATAAAATGGTGGTGATCTGGGGCACTGCCCCACCAAAGATAATCACAAGAAATAATAAAAATATCCCCTCAAGTAGCTGCTTGCCACAGAGGTCTGACAGTAGCCTGTCAGACCTCTGTGGACACCGGGACAATTATAAAACACCGGGGCATTTATAAATGTACATGGGCTTCACCTGATGGGTTGCATAGGAATATGATAGATTATATTTTTATTAACAGCAAATAGGCCAGTTCAGTTAGGAATGAAATGGACTGTTATATGCCATAGTAGAAGGTCTGTGAGGATGGCAGGACCTCAAGAGAAAAACGACACATACATCCATTCCTTACCCGGGGCTCGAACTCAGGTCCCTTAGATCAGTAGCCAAGCGCGCTAACCCTCTGTGAAAATGGCGGAACTTCAGCAGAAAAACAACACAAACATCAATGCCTTTCCCGAGGCTCAGACTCAGGTTCTTTGATCAATAATAGCCAAGCGCGCTAACCACTCAGTGACGGGACAGCTCAAGAAATAATAAGAGAATTTTAAATTTAGTGTTCATTAACTAGTAAGTTGAAAAAAACTGAATTTGACGTGAATGGGATATGAAACTGAGTCTCCTAGTAACATGCCAGATATACTAAAACCCCTACACCATCAACGGCTAACGTTTTTCCTTCATCTAGTGCGACTTGTAAACATCACCGCATATTATTTCACTCGCTCGTAGCTCCATCTATGTCGGGAAACGGACAATTAAGTTGACTCATATGATGGAATCTAATATTTTCGTCACTCAATTTTGTTAATAATTACGGTTAAAAACTTAAAGAGTATAAAGTGCCGGAGATCTTTAACCACTTACCAAGAGAAATCATATATCTAACTAATTTTAGTGGGATTAAGTTAAAGTATAAAACTATTTAAAGATTGTTTGTTATCTGTAATCCTGAGAAAACCTGTATCTATACTTCTTCTGTGTTCTTTTTTAATATGTTAACTTATGTATGAAAACTAATGCTCATCAATATTTCCTGCAGATAAGCTATTAGCTTTGCGGGTCAAATAGATAAAATCTCTCTACATCTGTATTTTGTGAGATGACGATGATGACGAATAAATATATTATAAATGATAAAGCTCATGGCGTTAAATCAATAACTCAGTAGCAAAGTATCATAGGATATGTCCTGTAGACATGGAACTTTTGAAACAGTCTCCCAGTAACATACGAATTACTGGGAGACGTGGTTTCGAATCCCACTCAAGGCAAAATTAAAATCTTTTCAGTTTTTTCATGAGCCCCGTTTCAGGACATCTCCTTGATACTCTGAAAGTTAGCCTTCATCATTTGTCATAGCTAAAAAAAGAAGGTCGCTTTTTATTCGTTTTCTAATCGGAGCGGGGATGGCTCAGTGGTTAGCGACACCCTAAACTTGTAATACCTTTATGCCACACCCTACAACTATAATAAATATATCTGTCCTCGTTGAATTAAAATAAATTTACGGTCCCTTAGAACTATAAAAAATTTCTTCGACTCCGTAGAAGTATAAAATCTTTGTGACCCCCTAGAAATATAATAAATTAATGCTTAAATTATTTTTTAATTGGGGCGGGGGTGAATCAGTTGGTACTACGCCATGTTCTTAATCTGTAGTTCCCAGGTTCGAGTTCCAGCTGGATCAGCATTGAGATTTATCTCCGCAAAATTCCCCGCCATGCCATTGGTCAGTAGGGGACACCGATGGGCTTGGAAAGTCTGCCCTCCATCGGATTTGTCGTTAAGCCCTGACCTGTGTGCAGGATAGCTATATCCTGTGCACTTTAAAGAACATGCTGGATGACCTTGATGGGAGGCTACCATCTGCCTCCCAAAAGCTGTTCCAGTGGGTCTCTTCCCCCAATCTTCTCTGTGTCTTCGTGATCTTTAGCCCATTGTGTGTAAAAAAAGTGCCGCTCAGAAGCAACCCAACAACCCTCTATAATTGAAATAAATTTATGCCATTCTATGTAATGCATTTATACCATTCCTTATAAATGTAATAAATTTTGTTTAAGATTTAGATACATTTAAATATAACTATCCATTAACATAACACGGTAGTTCCTGATTGCCTTCTGTAAGCTTTGAAGGACTTAGGAAGGTGAGTCGGTAGAGAGCCATGCTTGTAATCTGCAGTTAACAGGTTCGAGTCCCACGAGGCAACTATATCTCCTCAAAATGCCGTCCTTGTTCTCGTTCTCTATGGTAGCTACCATCTGATGTATTTAATAATAATAAAGATTTTAGTTTCCACATGGCAGAAACTTCTCAACACAATTTTTAAGTGAAAATGATTGACTTAATTTTGTATTGCTGAATTTATCTTTATAAAGCGCTATTTTATCTATTGGACGGTAGCTTAGAGCTAGAAATACCACATTCCGTCGGATGGTACGTTAAGCCTTGGCACCGTATACGGGAGAGCCATACCCTGTGCACGTTAAAGAACATGTCGGATGGCATAAATGACAGGCTTCCATCTGTACACTTAACAGTGCTAAGTAAAATAACCGAACACTATGGTTGATTACAAAATTCATAAAAAATATCTGGCAACAATTTTTTTTAGAAATCATTAATCCGAACCTTCGTGTCACGTGACACGAAGGTTGACAGATCACAAATTTCTAAAAAATATCGTTGACAGATATTTTTTTCTGAATTCTGTAATCAACCATAATGTACGAATATTTTTTTGATCGACTGTACTCACCCTAGAGAATCTATGCAAAGTTGCTGACGTCTACGCCATTTCTCGAACGCTTGGTGGTACTCTTTTTGGGAAACACTCTGCAATACTGAACACATTTTGCAAAGTGCTGCATTCTTGTAAAAGGCTTCAGAGCAAGTTGCTTTTTAAGTTTTGGAAAATATCAAAAATCGCATGGTGCAAGATCGGATAGCTATTTGATTTTTTTTCTGCTCCACATAATCCGTAACTTCATGGGTTTTATGAGCATTGGCATTGTCATGAAGAAGGATATCCCGTGACACGTCTGCTGTTGGACCTGCTCCTTCATCTTAACACTTTCAGGCAAAACAATATTGATCTAGTATTAGCCATTTGTAATCATTTTTTCCTTCTTGAGCGAACGTTTTCTCAGAGGATTTCGGGAGGCTGTTCATCTTCCGCAACCCAAACATAGTTTTCCATCCTTCTGGGAGTAATAACACCACGTCTCATTCATTACCTGTGACAATGTGTGTTAACCATTTGGGCCACTAGATTCAAACATTGCCTGAATCGCCTTGTATCAGTCTACTCTAGTCCTTTTTTGCTGTTCTGTCAGTTTGTCGAGTACCTATTTGGCACAGAACTTTCGGAACTTTAAATGTTAATGAATAATTGTTTCCACACTGCCAATCGGTACACTGACACCTAAACGTATTACCTGAACGGTGATATGTTGGTTTTCCTTAATGAGCAGAATTCACGAACAGCAGCGATGTTTCTCTCGAAATGGATGGCCTTGACGGAAGACTACCATCTGTCACCCAACAGCCGTTCCAGTGGGTCCCCTCATCCAACCTTCTCTGAGCCTTCGGGGTCCTTGTGACCTGGCCATTTAGTCCATTGTGTACAAAAAAGTGCCGCTCAGAGGTAAAACAACCTAACCTCCGAGCGGCACGTTTTGCACACCGTGGGCTAAATGGCCAAGTCACATGGCCCCCGAAGGCTCAGAGAAGGTTGGGGGAGGAGACCCACTGGAACAGCGGTAGGGAAACAGATGTCAGCTTCCCGTCAAGGCCATCCAGCGTGTTCTTTAACGTGCACAGGGTATGGCTCTCCCGCACACGGGGCCACGGCTTAACGTCCCTTCCGACGGACGGCGTCCTTTCCACGCCCATCGGTGTCCTCTATTGACCGTGGGCAGAGCGGGGAATTTTGCGGAGATAAATCTCAACGCTGACCCAGCTGGGACTCGAACCTGGGACTACAGATTACGAGCCTGGCGCGCTACCGACTGAGCCCCCCCGCCCCACATGTTTGATGGAAGGCTACCATCAAACATGTCATCAAACATCTACCAGTCTGCTAACATCTATCCATTGGATTCTCTCCCTACAAGCTTCTGTGAGCCCTTGGGGTTCTTGTGACCTTGCCATTTAGCCCATTGTGTGCAAAAAAGGCCAATCAGAGGCGCCCAAAGCAACCCAAAGTTTTCTAATCATTATATACCCTGTTTGTAAATAATCACAGCATTAACTTTTTGAATCTCAGTGCTACGTCGACAGCTTTAAATATTTCTTTTAGAAAAGGGAAGAAAGTACTTCCCTAAACAAAGGATGGGGATAACCTAGGAGCTCTGTTTGGCTTCTGCTAGTTTCTCATACAAATACGCACACTGGTCTAATAGTCAGGTATATTGACACTGGACTAGGCATGGGCTTTAGTTTACAGAAAGAGAATTATTCATTACAGCTACCGCCCGGAATTTTAACATTATCCGTTATAGAAGAAACACAAAAGCAGTGAACTGCAGGAAGTAGATCCCTATTTTAGAGTGTCCCATGACACTTGATTGGCTGATTCTACCAATGCAACGAAGAGTCCAAGATCTTGTTACTTAAGCAAAAATTTTCTTTTTACTATTAGCAGTAGGATTGGCACCTTTCATTTTGACAAAGAAGGACGTTTAGGTACCGACAGTTTAGGAAAGAAGTCTGAAAATGGAAAAAAAAAGGAAAGCATTGAACATTGATTTATAATGGAATTCTAGTAATGTATTTTAATAAAATGCTTCATTAGTGGTGCTTAGTTCAGTGCAATGCCTTTTGACTTGGTCTCTGTTTCTTAGTTAGCCTGTTACATTAGTAACATTTTAAATCACAGCATTATGCAGCAACAACCACTGAAGAGTATTAAGCTTTATATCAATTTGGGAATATTAGCGAAGTTGTCTTGAAACGTTTAGGAGATGATTATGGGTTTGGGCTTATCTACATATGGGTATTTGAGTCGGGTTGGGTTGTTTTACCTCTGAGCGACACTTTTCTGCACACCATGGGCTAAATGGCCAGGTCACAAGGACCCCGAAGGCTCAGCGGGTTTGGGGAGGGGACTCACTGCAACAGCTGTTGGGAGACAGATGGTAGCCTCCCGTCAAGGCCATCAAGCGTGTTCTTTAACGTGTACAGGGTATGGCTCTCCTGCACACTGGGCTACGGCTTAACGTCTCATCCGACGGACGGCGGCCTTTCCAAGCTTATCGATGTCCCCTACTGACTGTGGGTAGGGTGGGGAATTTTGCGGAGATAAATCTCAACGCTGACCCAGCTGGGACTCGAACCTGGGAACTACAGATTACGAGCCTTGCGCTCTACCGACTGAGCCATCCCCGCCCCATTTGAGTCGGGTGGGATCTGATTGAGGGTATGGGCTTATATGCATATGTGTATTTTAGTCGGGTGGGATCTGATTGTGGCTATGGGCTTATATACATATGGGCATTTGAGTCGGGTGGAATCTGATTGTGGGTATCTGCTTATTTAGTATGGGTATTTGAGGCGGGTGGGATTTGATTGTGTGTATGGACTTATGCACATATGGGTATTTGATTCGGGTGGGATCTGATTATGGGTATGGGCGTATATACACATGGGTATTTGAGTCGGGTGGAATCTGATTGTGGTTATCTGCTAATATACTATGGATATTTGAGTCGGGTGGAATCTGATTGTGGGTATCAGCTTATATACTATGAGCATTTGAGTCGGGTGGGATCTGATTGTGGGTATCAGCTTATCTACATATGGGTATTTGAGTCGGGTGGGATCTGATTGTGGGTATGGGCTTACATACATATGGGTATTTGGTTGGGTGAGATCTGATTGTAATTATGGGCTTATATATATATGGGTATTTGAGTCGGGTGGGATCTGACTATGGGCTTACATAGATATGGGTATTTGAGTCGGGTGAGATCTGATTGTAGGTAAGGGCTTATATACATATGGGTATTTGAGTCGGGTGGGATCTGATTATGGGTATGGGCTTATATGGGTATTTGAGTCGGGTAGGATCTCATTGTAGGTATGGGCTTATATACTATGGTATTTGAGTCGGGTAGGATCTCATTGTAGGTATGGGCTTATATACTATGGTATTTGAGTCGGGTGGGATCTGATTATGGGTATGGGCTTATATACGTATGGGTATATTTGGGTAGGATCTGATTATGGGTAATGGCTTATCTATATATGGGTATTTGAGTCGTGTGGAATCTGATTGTGGGTATCTGCTTATATACTATTGGTATTTGAGTCGGGTGGGATCTGTTTGTAGGTATGAGCTTATCTACATGTGGGTATTTTAGTGGGGTGGGATCTGGTTGTGGGTATGGGCTTATCTACATATGGGTATTTGAGTCGGGTGGGATCTGATTGTGGGTATGGGTTTATATACTATGGATGTTTGAGTCGGTGGTATCTGATTATGGGTCTGGGGTTATATACATATGGGTGAGTCGGTTGAGACCTCATTGTGTATATGGGCTTATGAGTATTTGAGTCGGGTGGGATCCGATTGTGTGTATGGGCTTTTGTACATATGGGTATTTGAATCTGGTGGGATCTGATTGTGAGTATGGGCTTATATACATATAGGTATTTGAGTTGGTTGGGATCTGATTGTCAGTATGGGCTTATATACATATAGGTATTTGAGTTGGTTGGGATCTTGTTGTGTTGGATTGTTTTACCTCTGAGCGGCACTTTTTTGCACACCATGGGCTAAATGGCCAGGTCACATGGACCCCGAAGGCTCAGAGAAGGTTGGGAGAGGGGACCCACTGGAACAGCTGTTGGGAGACAGATGGTAGCCTCCCGTCAAGGCCATCCAGCGTGTTCTTTAACGTGCACAGGGTATGGCTCTCCCGCACACGGGGGCACGGCTTAACGTCCCATCCGACGGACGGCGGCCTTTCCAAGCCCATCGGTGTCCCCTACTGACCGTGGGCAGGGCGGGAATATTGCGGAGATAAATCTCAACGCTTACCCAGCTGGGACTCGAACCTGGGAACTACAGATTACGAGCCTGGCACGCTACCGGCTGAGCCACCCCCGCCCCCTATCCCGTTGTGTGTATGGGCTGAAGTACATATGGGTATTTGATTCGGGTGGGATCTGATTGTGGGTATGGTCTTATATGCGTATGGGTATTTGCGTTGAATGGGATCTGATTGTGGTTATGGGAAACTTGTCTTGAGTCAGGTGGGATCTGATTATGGTTGCGTGTAGGCTCAGCTTATGAATATGGTTATACCCACGAGCCTCCCAGAATGGGTGATCTGCAAAAAAGATCTTTCACTTTCAGCTATAAGGCAGCCACTAGCGGCTGTTTATACAATGACTGGTTTTGATATCCACAATAGAGTATAACTACTGCTCGACAGCCGGTAGATCAGCGGTCAGAGCACCTTATAAGTCATCAGGACGGTTCAGATCCTACCCAGCTGAAGGCAAATTTCCTCTATGTCCACGTTGACTTACAGCATCACAGTGTTTAAAAATTGTCACTTATTTATTCTGTTGTATGTCTATGTGGTATTCTCTGAATCTAAAATTTTTGCCGTAATATGATTTATTTTGTTCATCGTGTAAGAATTCTGGAATTTCATATATCCATCCTGTTTCTTGATGTTGATCGCGGTAATTTTTAACCATATTGAATATTTTATTGATGACTTTCACTGGTAATTTATAACTGTATGGTTTCATTTCATTTATTCAGAGTTTTGTGAAACCATTTTATATTTGTTATGCTTGTTGTATATTGATTTAATTTCGGTACTAGTGGAACTGGACTCGACTGCTTGTTTTCATTTTTCCTTTTGTCTTTCTTTTCGTTGTTATTTGTTTTCCTCAGAATTTCTGAGAAAAATGAATGACAGATCGAAATTATCGAAATGTAATGCAACCAACATTTCAATCATCCCCGAAGGACCCCGAAGGATCAGAGAAAGTTGGGTGAGAGGGCACACTGGAACAGCTGTTGGGAGACAGATGATAGCCTCCCGTCAAGGCCATCCAGCGTGTTCTTTAACGTGTACAGGGTATGGCCCTCCCGCACACGAGGCCACGGTTTAACGTTCCATCCGACGGACGGCGGCCTTTCCAAGATCGTCGGTGTCCCCTACTGACCGTGGGCAGGGCGGGGAGTTTTGCGGAGATAAATCTCAATGCTGACCCAGCTGGGACTCGAACCTGGAAACTACAGATTATGAGACTGGCGCGCTACCGACTGAGCCACCCCGCCCCGAGAAAAGATTGAATGAGATGAATAAAATGGAAAAAAGACATCACTTGAGTGAATTCAGTCATCACTTTAGTGATCGTTTAAATCGTTTTGTAGACGCCAGTTTGTAGCAGAAAATGATTGAAAATCTTTTCTTTACTGATCGGAAGGCTAATCTGATGACTTCGAATATCTCTATCAGATTCAGCCTCAACGAATTCACTAATTTCATTCATAAAACGTCATTTCACAAACGAATATCAAAACAATACAAAATGTCATTCACTAAGCGAATATGGCTTGGGTTGGGTTGTTTTACCTCTGAGCGGCACTTTTTTGCACACCATGGGCTAAATGGCTAGGTCACATGGACCCCGAAGGCTCAGAGAAGGTTGGGGGAGGGGACCCACTGGAACAGCTGTTGGGAGACAGATGGTAGCCTCCCGTCAAGGCCATCCAGCGTGTTCTTTAACGTACACAGGGTATGGCTCTCCCGCACACGGGGCCACGGCTTAACGTCCCATCCGACGGACGGCGGCCTTTCCAAGTCCATCGGTGTCCCCTACTGACCGTGGGCAGGGCGGGGAATTTTGCGGAGATAAATCTCAACGCTGACCCAGCTGGGACTCGAACCTGGGAACTACAGATTGCGAGCCTGGCGCGCTACCGACTGAGCCACCCCCGCCCAGCGAATATGGCAATTTTAAACGATTAAACACAGCAAAGCAACGACGAGTGTTAACTCTTGGCCCTTTGGTAATCTATGTAATAAAATAAGGTGTCTCTCTCTCTCTGTGTGTGTCCGTGGCAGCCACAACTCATTGGGAAATCATATATACGCTTCACATTTTGACGGTGTTTCTGGTTGTTGCCCGGATTGCAGTACCAAATTTCAAGTCGAAATTCCAAAGGGGAGGGGGGTGGAGGCTTGTTAGAAGCAAACTTATTTGCCATGCTATTCCTACGGGAAAATGTAATGGCTGTCAAATTTATTATTGCCATTTACAGTTTCCTAACTGTCAACGTAAGTGTCAAAATGACATTTTAATCTTTTTCCTTTGCCAGATTCCCCAGATTTCGAAATGCATTATTGTTTTAAGGCATCCCATTGCAGCTATGGACCTAATTTTTTAACACAACAAGGATCACGCAGGGGAGATAAACCTTCGAAATTTGGGATCTTTCGGTCAAGCATCACACCAAAATATGTCGAAATAAAAATGTCGATAGTTTGCTAACAACCCACGGCTATGAGAATGCGTGCTGAGTCAGCAATCTCTTTGCAACACCAGGAAATCCTTCATGTTGAAACTCCGCTAAGATGCTGGGGGTAGGTAGGCGGTTATTAACAAAACTAACCTTTAGTGCAGTAAAATATAGAATATATAGAATACAATGAGACCTGAGCTATGACAACTTGTGAAGAAACGAAGCTACGGGCCAGTAGGAATTGATTTTTAAACCAACGACTGGGGCACATGTGGGAAGCCGTGCAGGAAATTTGGACCCTGCAGTCAAGTATCGCGGGAACATAGGACAGCAAAATCCGTCGTAACGGAAATAAAAATCTCGATAGTGCAGGAGGTAACTAAGCCATGGGCTATGAGAGAAGCCCTGACGTCATCAAGGACCTAAGCAAACACCGGAAAATTTTTTCTTCGTATTAAATCTCTGCTAAAAAGTGTCTGAGGGAAGGGAGTGCTAACAAAGCTTACTTTTAGTGCAGTGAAACTAAGAATATAGAGATTAAAAATAACACTCGGATGTCGTTCAGCTTGTCAGAAATAGTTTAGTTCCCACATTGCAGAAACTTTTCAAAATGATTGTAATATTTACAGATAGTAAACCAAATTTTAGTAGCCGAAAAATTTAATAATTTTTTTTATATAATGAAATCGGCGGTAGCTCATAATGCAATCAAATAAATCGGAATTTATTTATTGTAAACATCTACCATACTATTAAAATAGAACTTGTTAATACTATCTGTTTTACATTTAAAAGTTTTCTAAAGTAATGATATGAAGCAGGAAACGAAATCGTGGAAGAGAAAAAGAAATTCTTTTTGTCAAATTTTAGTCATGTTGAAAGCTCTCTACATTTAAAATTAAAACTTTGTGTTTAAGAGAATAAAAGCAACATGGTAGGCTTTTTGAGATAATGGAAAAATTTAAACACCGATGATTACGATAAGATATAAGGAAGTTAGTGTTAAGTTGTGTTATGCTGTGTGATGGAAACACGACATTTCCCTATTAAGGATATCGTAGATCACGTTTCGAATTATACCTTCTGAGGCCCAAAGCTATTGTCGAGTTTAAGAGGACACAAAAATTCTGAAGCAAAAATATTTATTTTTCTGACTAAGGGCACATTTAATAAATAAACCTGAAATTTATGTGGTGAAAATATTTATGATATTTCATAACTACTGATTTTATTTACAACTATCAATGCAAATTTACAATTGCATCAGAGTAAAACTTAAAATGCATTTTTTGATGCACCTAATATATCAAAGGTTCCATAAGTTTCATAACATTGACATCTACCATACTATTAAAATAGAACTTGTTTACTATTTAAATAGAAAATGCTATGGAACCTTTATGGAACCATTAATGTTTTTAGGTAAAGTGTTCATTTGGTACACTTGTTTTAAAGTTACTAAGAATAGATCTCTCCTTATAGCGTAATCATGTGAAATAGTGGAACCCAGAAACGCAGTATCATATGTTTAAGGTTAAATGTTTATGTTAATGTTTAAAGTTAAATTTATTAATGTTAATTGTTTTTAGGTTAATGTTTTAAGGTTAGGAATTTTTGGAGTGTCAATATCATAAATTTAAAAAGGTTCGGACTGAGGACAAAGCCTTGTGGTACTCCAGCAAAAATGACATAACTGAGGAGTCATTGCCAACTCGAGCCTTATAATTCCTATTGATGAGATAGCGCTACATTAGATGAATAAGTTCGACAGGGAACTTAAATTGCATAAGCTTGCAGATAATTTCTTTGGGTCAAACCAAATTGAACGCATTCGCAAGAAATGTCTCTTGAAACAGAACTGTAATTATATATTTAAATAATTTACAGGATGATAGGTGTGATATGTAAAATTAACTGCAGATACGGTAAATATCTCACCAATCTGGTCATATAATAAACACAGAAGAATCCTAGATGCTACTTCTAGCTATGACAGGCCTTCTCATACTAGGACACAGCCTGCTATATACGAAGTAACTTCTTACCACTGCCTTACAACACACAATAGAGCTAACACGAAACACAAAGTGTGCCTTGGTGGAATCGTCGCTAGCTCCCTAACCACGATGCCAGTTAAGGTTAAGATATGTTGACATATAAATTACAGGGTTGAATGGTCGGGTTGTTTTATCTCTGAGTGGCACTTTTTTGTACACCATGGTCTAAATGGCCAGGTCACAAAGACCCCGAAAGCCCAGAGACGGTAGGGGGAGGGGACTCACTGAAACAGCTGTTGGGAGATGGCAGCCTTCCGTCAAGGCGATCCAGCCTGTTCTTTAACGTTCGCAGGGTATGGCTGTCCCGCACGAGGGGCCACAGCTTTACTTTTCATCCGACGGATCGCAACCTTTCCATGCTCATAGGTGTCCCCTACTGACCGTGCGTACGACGGAATTTCTGAATGGTATCTTTTTGTATACAACGGGCTAAATGGTCAGGTCACGAGAACCCAAAGGGCTGAGATAAGGTTGGGGAAAGCTATTGAAGCAACTGCAAAGGTATTTGGGGAGAGAGGGTATGCTCCCGTCAACCATTTAGTGTGTCCTTTAGAGTACACAGCTTATGGCTCTGTTGAACACAGCCACGGCTTAACATCCCATCAGTCAGTCGGCCAATGGAATGCTAAGACAATTGATATCTTCTCTCTAATCGAGGACAGGGTGAGGGTTTAGCGGAGATAAATCTGAACACTGGACCAATTGGGACTCGATCCTGGGATTTGCAATTACTCTCCTGCCAGCTACCAACTGAGTCACCCCTGCCCCCTTGTACATTTGATGTTGATCCTTGAACAACAACAACAAAATAATTAGTATTAGAATTCACGAGTAAAAGTAATAGAAAGGAATATTTAAGATATAACTAGATTCGTAGACTAGCTATATGCGACAGATTGTCTGAGCAATTCGGTTCGTGCGGAATTCCATCCTCCAAAGAAATCTTTGTATCCCTCCTGTTCGAGACTGCACTAGAGATGCTGCAATTCAGGTTTTTGAGAACTCTATGGAACATCAGAATCTTCTAATTTCAGGAGCTGTTAAGTCGATCACCACTGCCAGCAAACGTTTAAGAGGCCAAATTCCATCCTGGTATCAGATCCAATCTAGGCAATATTTTGCTACTTGATTTTGAAAAGCAAGATATAGACCTAAAGCTTTGATCCTTTTCAGTTTATGCCTCTTTAAATTTTAAATTCAATGCCACAGGCACACTTCAGTGGGAGGAGATAAGTGTTAGGTTGTTTTCCCTCTGAGCGGCACTTTTTTGCACACCATGGGCTAAATGGCCAGGTCACATGGACCCCGAAGGCTCAGAGAAGTTTGGGGGAGGGGACCCACTGGAACAGCTGTTGGGAGACAGATGGTAGCCTCCCGTCAAGGCCATCCAGCGTGTTCTTTAACGTGCACAGGGTATGGCTCTCCCACACACGGGGACACGGCTTAACGTCCCATCCGACGGACGGCGGCCTTTCCAAGCGCATCTTTGTCCCATACTGACCGTGGCAGGGCGGGGAATTTTGCGGAGATAAATCTCAACGCTGACCCAGCTGAGACTCGAACCTGGGAACTACAGATTACGAGCCTGACGCGCTACCGACTGAGCCACCCCCGCCCCACTATGAGAAGAATAACAGATTGAAAGTATATAATTGTAAAAATAATGAATATTTTTCCTGGTCAAGGTCATGTCGAATTGCTTGCATCATGTGGCACAGATAAAATTAACTTTTACTTTAGGCATAACTAATGTCTAGGTTTTGTTGAAAAATGCGCAAATTTGAGCTCTGTCATTTAGATCAAATAGCGATCATTGCTATATGATCAAAATATGGATTTCGCTAATCAACATATTGTAGATTTTTCCTTGATATTGACTGATATGAAAATTTATTTATAAATATAACGGAGATTTCTAAAATGTGTCAAATGTCAACGCTTATTGCTCCTCCAAGTTCAAAATATAAATTTATATTGTGATATGGAGACTGGGAGAATTTTAAACTTTGTATCTTACGCTATCTTTCGCTACCGAGGATAAAAAATATCTATCGATATCTTTAACTATCGAGGGTAAAAAATATCTAGCCATGGTGAGGATTAGCGGTGATAAATCTCAATGTTTGCACACTTGGGACTCGAATCAGGCATTTTACCAAATGAGTCGTCTCCGCACCCTTTGCATATTTGTTATTGATATTTGAACAGGCTTCTAAGAAACGTATCTGAGGTCAGATAAGAGATTTGTTTATGTCATTCTTATGGGGGCGGGGGTGGCTCAGTCGGTAGCGCGCCAGGCTCGTAATCTGTAGTTCCCAGGTTCGAGTCCCAGCTGGGTCAGCGTTGAGATTTATCTCCGCAAAAATTCCCTGCCCTGCCCACGGTCAGTAGGGGACACCGATGGGCTTGGAAAAGCCGCCGTCCGTCGGATGGGACGTTAAGCCGTGGCCCCGTGTGCGGGAGACACATACCCTGTGCACGTTAAAGAACACCCTGTACACGTTAAAGAACTTGATGGGAGGCTACCATCTGTCTCCCAACAGCTGTTCCAGTGGGTCCCCTCCCCCAACCTTCTCTGAGCCTTCGAGGTCCATGTGACCTGGCCATTTAGCCCATGGTGTGCAAAAAAGTGCCGCTCAGAGGTAAAACAACCCAACCCAAAGTCATTCTTGCTTCTCTAAGCTTTCTTTGTGTTTGGGAAGAGACAATGAGCTGCATAAAATTCAGCCATCACTTTAGTGATCCTTCCGGTCCTTTTCTAGACGTCAGTTTATAAGACGAAGTGACTGAAATGTTTTCTCTTTTCAATGATTGGTTGGATACATTGATTACTGAATTTCTCTGTCAGACAGTTCTTTTCAGTCTCACAGGGCGCAAATGTTCGTTAAGCGAACAGTGCTTTTTAAGTTGGGTTGTTTTACCTCTGAGCGGCACTTTTTTGCACACCATGGGCTAAATGGCCAGGTCACATGGACCCCGAAGGCTCAGAGAAGGTTGGGGGAGGGGACCCACTGGAACAGCTGTTGGGAGACAGATGGTAGCCTCCCGTCAAGGCCATCCAGTGTGTTCTTTAACGTGCACAGGGTATGGTTCTCCCGCACACGGAACCATGGCTTAACGTCCCATCCGACGGACGGCGGCCTTTCCAAGCCCATCGGTGTCCCCTACTGACTGTGGGTAGGGTGGGGAATTTTGCGGAGATAAATCTCAACGCTGACTCAGCTGGGACTCGAACCTGGAAACTACAGATTACGAGCCTGGCGCGCTACCGACTGAGCCACCCCAGCCCCTATGCAAAGATCGGAGGATTTTTAATTAAATGGACAATTTAAACACTGATAATTCCAATGAAATAAAACAGAAGTCATTGTTTTGTGTATAATGTATAATAATATATTAATGTATAATAATAATACTGTATGATGGAACCAAGAAGTTTCTCTAATAAGGATATCACAGATTCGATGTCGGACTTCCATCTTCCAAGGCCGTAAGCAATGTCAAGTTTAAGAAGCCCCAAAAGTTCGGAGGTCAAAATCTCTATTTATTTTTCTGACTGAAGGGAACATTAAAAAAATAAACATGAAACCCACGTTGTGAAAATATTTATTATATTTTAAAGGTAAAAATACAAATTTTCAATTCCTGCAGAGTAAAACTTGAATTGCACATATTTTTTGATGTACTTCACATCGTGAGACTCTAAGCTGTCCCTTTATTAACTTACACCTAGATCCGTCCCTTGATAGATCACAAAATATGTTCCGAATTTGAACTCTTAATGGGGGCGGGGGCTCAGTCGGTAGCGCGTCAGTCTCGTAATCTGTAGTTCCCAGGTTCGAGTCCCAGCTGGGTGAGCGTTGAGATTTATCTCCGCAAAAATTACCCGCCCTGCCACGGTCAGTAGGGGACACCGATGGGCTTGGAAAGGCCGCCGTCCGTCGGATGGAACGTTAAGCCGTGGTCCCGTGTGTGGGAGAGCCATACCCTGTGCACGTTAAAGAACACGCTGGATGGCCTTGACGGGGGCTACCATCTGTCTCCCAACAGCTGTTCCAGTGGGTCCCCTCCCCCAACCTTCTCTGAGCCTTCGGGGTCCATGTGACCTGGCCATTTAGCCCATGGTGTGCAAAAAAGTGCCGCTCAGAGATAACCCAACCTTAATGTTCATCAAGGTAAAAATACATCCCTTTTTTTTAATTTAACTACAATTCATATATTAGTAGATTTCTGAAAGTTTGCCTCTTTTATTAAAATGAATTCTTGCACTTTTGGAAGTGAAGAATTCTTAGATTTCATGATTTATAAACTCTTAGTCAACGATTATCCTTGAATAAATAAAAATAATAAATACTCCCTCAAGCAGCTGCTTGCCACAGAGGTCTGACAGGAGACTGTTAGTTTATATGCCATAGTAGAAGGTCTGAAAGGATGGCAGGACCTCAGCAGAAAAACGGCACACACATCCATGACTTACCCGGGGAACTCCTACTAGAACAGCTGCAAGGAAACAGATGGTAGCCTCCCGTCAAGGCTATCCAGCGCGTTCTTTAACGTGCAGAGAGTATGACTCTCCCGTTCATGGGGCCACGGCTTAATGTTCCATCCAACTGATGTTGGCCTTTCTAATGCCATCGTTATCCCCTATATTGACCGAGGCAGGGCGAGCAGTTTTGAGGAAATAAATCTCAACGGTGGCTCAGCTGGGACTCGAACCTGAGAACTATCAGATTATAAGCTTGGTACAAATTCCGACTGAACCAGTCCTTGGCCCTACAGTTAGAAGAAATCAATAAACCGATATTTAATCCGCTTTGAACTTAGTCCATCTTTAATCCTAATGGGAATTCTGTCGAAAAGTGTTAATGTAAAATACGCAATGGGGGGAAAAAAAAAGAGGAAAACTGGTTTGAGGTTGAAAATCGGGTTATATTATAGGGAGGGACTTTTTAAAGCAATACGGGGTGACGTAAGAAAAATCAGCGTGCTTAATTTAGAGCCAGGGTTCCTCATATTTAGGAATTTAGAGGGGGGGGTGAGCGAAGTCCAAATCTGTTAAAAAAAGGCAGCAAATTTTGGAAGAGTTAAACAAGTATGTTAGCTTGTGACAATTCTGGGCGTTTTCTGTGTGTCCAGCAATTCCGTCAACAAGCATTGCCAGAAGAAAGGCACTGACATTTGGGAACATTGTTAAAGAAAGGATGAGTTCTGCATACTTTGTTTATGAATATAGAAAATATTCTCTCAAAGGAAATATATAGTCCCTTTTCTTATTTCACTAATAATGGCTGCAGTAACATAGGTTAAAATGTAGGGATTAATTGATATATTGTTGGGGATGGTACTATGGGAAAAGTACATCAGAGTGACGTCACTTTTTAATTGTTATGCACTTATGATGGACGGATCACACGAATGCATGACGATGTTTTATACAGGGTTTATTGCTTGATGTCCCATCTGATTAGGGGCGGGGGTAGCTCAGTCGATAGCGCGCCAGGCTCGTAATCTGTAGTTCCCAGGTTCTAGTCCCAGCTGGGTCAGCGTTGAGATTTATCTCCGCAAAATTTCCCCGCCCTGCCCACGGTCACTAAAGGATACCGATGGGCTTGAAAAGGCCGCCGTCCGTCTGATGGGACGTTAAGCCGTGTCCCCGTGTGCGGGAGAGCCATACCCTGTGCACGTTAAAGAACACGCTGGATGACCTTGACGGGAGGCTACCATCTGTCTCCCAACAGCTGTTCCAGTGGGTCCCCTCCTCCAACCTTCTCTGAGCCTTCGGGGTCCTTGCGCCTGGCCATTTAGCCCATTGTGTGCAAAAAAGTGCCGTTCAGAAGTAAAACAATCCAATCCAACCCATCTGAATAACATAATCCTTTCCAAGCCCAATGGCTTTACCTCTGAGGGGCACTTTTTTGCGCACAATGGACTAAATGGCACTGAGGGCAGGGAGGAGGGTTTTGGGGAGATAAATCTCAACGATTGCCCACCTGGGAACTGCAGATTACGAGCCTGGTGCAATCCAACTGAGCCATTTCCACTATGGCAGGGTCAGGACAAAGCTATATGGTCTTGAGAGGATTATTGTATCTTCCTCTTAACTCCTATCCACTCAGTCCCATCAATCCTATCGGTCCCACCTAACTGTGAGCCCTTGGGGCCCTTGTGACTCGCCCATTTAGCTCAGGCAGGGGGGTCTCAGTTGGTAGAACGCCAGGCTCGTAATCTGCAGTTCCCAGGTTCGAGTCCTATCTTGGACAGCGTTGACATTTATCTCCGCTAAATCCCAAACCTTTCCACAGTCTGCCGTCCGTCGGATGGTACTTAATGCCGTGAACCGTCTGCGGGAAAACTGTGCTCTGTAGACATTAAAGAACATGCTGGATGGCCTTAACGGGAGGCTACCATCTGTCTCCTAACACCTATGCAGTGGGTCTCCTCTCCTTAACTTTCTCTAAGCCCTCGGGGTCCTTGTGAACTGGCCATTTAGCCCATTTCGTGGAAATATTGCCACTCAGAGATAAAACAAACCACCCCATTTAGAATATTGGGTGAGCAAAAACATCATACAGAAGTAAAATAACCCTACTTAATAATTTCGTGTGTTGCCTTTTTGAGGTTTTGCCTTCCAAACAGATCTTTTCCATGACGTATTGAACTCTCCTATTAGATCTCTGTATGAGGGCTAATTTCTAGATATACTCCTACTTTAAAGTTTCATTGAAACTGAACTTCAAGTGGAAAGCGTGTGAAAAGATTGAAGACAATACTTACGCAACACTCTCGAAACTGTTTTGCATCAATGGGGGAAGTGAAATTCAACCCCCACGTGTCTCCAGTGGCGGGATCTTTCCAGTAGACAAAACATTCAGATGCCTGACCAAGTCTCGTTCCTAGAAGAAACAAAAAAGTTTAAAAAAATGAAAGAAAATATTCTTAATATTAACATACCACTCCTTTTGTGCATCTAATGCTTCTCAAATTGCTCATGGGCAAAATCTCTTAGATCGTACCTACGCCATAATAATGCAGTAAAAAATTTGAATTTAAACCTATATATTTTCTAAGTAATTAAAATTCAACTGGTAGTTGTTAATTTTAAAAAATCTTTAGTCAGTTTTAAAAAAATCAAATATTTTAAAAGGGTCGAAATGAATAAATTATTTCTTTTCGCTAGTTTAAAAATAAATGTATTCAACCAAATTTTAGAAAATTAAATTGCTTAAACTTTTATGCATATTTAATTTCTCCCCTTTTGGTTAATGGCCTGGTTTATCGCTGTGCCCCTCGGGAGAGACGTGAAGTTAACGTAAAGGGAGCCACTGGGACAACAGAATCCACTAAAGTGTAATCAACATCGGTTTCGACATTATCAACTGGAGGTAAGAAGAGACACAAAAATTAAATATAAAGCATTGAAAACCTAAAATATATTATACAGTAAGGTCTCGAAGCATGGGAGGGTTGGGTTTCTGATATCCTGCGACTTCGGCAATTTGAGGTTCCGCTATAGAAATCTGTTGTACATATTCTAAGGCAAATTACGCGAACTCCTATAAACCACGTACATAAAATTTTATTCGTGCAGATTAAATGTTTTTACATATTATCTGATCAAAAGTATCCGGACACAACTTCTGACTAGTGGATTCACCCATATATGCCACGGTCCAAACTGGTATAAAAGGACGCAAGTAACCTTGCAAACGTCATAGAAACGCATGAATAGGAATGGGCAGTATGGAAGAGTTCAGTGACACTCAACGTTTCATGATCATAGGATGCCACCTTAGCAAAAAAAGATTCGGGACATTTCGGCCCTGCTGCAGTTGCCACGATCAATTGTAAGTGTTATTGTGAAGTGGAAACACCTTGGAGCAACAACAGCGCAATCGCGACCTGGTAGGCCACGTAAAATGAGAGCGGGACCGCGAGTGCTGAAGCGGATGGCGCGACAAAATCGCCTGTCCTCCTGGCAACACTCACCACCGAGTTCCAAAATGCCTCTGAAAGCAACGCCAGCACCATAACAGTTCGTCGCGAGCTGTAGGAAATGGATTTTAATGGCCGAACAGCCGCACACAAGCCTAGCATCAACAAGATCAATGCCAAGCGTCAGTTGAAGTAGTGTAAAACATGGTGTCAGTGGACTCTTGAGCAGTGGAACCGCATTGGGTTGGGTTGTTTTATCTGTGAGCGGAAATTTTTTGCACTCCATGGGCTAAATGGCCAGGTCACATGGACCCCTTAGGCTCAGAGAAGGTTGGATGAGGGGACCCACTGGAACAGCTGTTGGGAGACAGATGGTAGCCTCCCGTCAAGGCCATCCAGCGTGTTCTTTAACGTGCACGGGGTATGGCTCTCCCACATATGGGGCCACGGCTCAACGTCCCATCCGATGGGCGGCGATCTTTCCAAGCCTATCGGTGTCCCCTACTGACCATGGGCAGGGCGGGGGATTTTGAGGAGATAAATCTCAACACTGACCCAGCTGGGGCTCGAACCTGGGAACTACAGATTATGAGCCTGGCGTGCTACCGACTGAACCACTCCTGCCCTCAGTGGAACCGCGTTCTCTGGAGTGATGAATCACGCTTCACCGTCTGGCAGTCCGACGGACGAGTCTGGGTGTGGAGGATGCCAATTGAACGCTACCTGCTTGATTGTGTTGTGCCAACTGTAAAGTTTGGTGGAGGAGGCATCATGGGTTCAACCTGGGTTTTTTTTCCATGATACGTTTTTCATGGTTCGGGTTGGGTCCCCTAGTTTCTCTGAATGGGACTGAACGTTGCAGCCTACAATGACATTCTCGACAATTCTATGCTTCCAACTTTATGGCAACAATTAAATGAAGACCTTTTCCTGTTCCACAAAGTGAGGGCCGTGCAGGAATGGGTGGGAAAGAACTTGATTGGCCTGCTCAGAGCCCTGATCTCAAATCCATGGAATACCTTTGGGATGTATTGGAACGCCGACTACGAGCCAGGCACAACCGCCCGACAACAGTGACTGGCCTCACTAATGCTCTTATGGCAGAATGGCAGGCAATTCTGGCAGCAACGTACCAAAATCTAGTGGAAAGCCTTCCCCATGGAGTGGAGACTGTGATGGCAGCAAAGGATGGGCCAACGCCATATTAATTCCTTTCCTATTACCGGAGATTGTGGATGAATAAGTGTCCGGATACTTTTGATCATGTAGTGTATTTTAAGGTATAAATCTGATAAAATACTGTACCTGTATACACTATTTTTTATTCTTGATCCTCTTCCTGTGACCCCACGGAGGGTTCACGCGATCAGCTTTGGCTTCAGTTTAGACTGTCGGTGATTTAGCGACATTTTTCGTGTAAGCGATGAAACAGGAGTGTATGAGGATGCTCTACGCGGTGGGAGACCACGTGGCAGCAGAGGATGGGGATGGCATTCTTTCCGGAGCTCTTTTGAAAAACATAGTGACAAAACCTGATAAACGTGATGCTCCTTCTTAAGCTGGAATTCCTTGAACATCTTTCTCAAAAGGGAAAAATATCTGTTCACTTCTAGAGTGATCATTAAAATCATTTCTGTTGAAGAATCTTATTCCCGCACCTTCTCAATTAGCTGTTTAAGGAGTTGCAATAATTTGCTGAATTTATGAAGGTCCTACGATGCCTACTCGGTTCTTTCTTCTTTTTCTAATTCCATCTCCTTTGGGCTCTCGAAAGTTTTTCTGTTAGCTCGTCTCCATCATCATTCAGTACAGTAATTTTTCTATAATTCCGTCAATGCTAAAGGAATGTATGGGGCAAATTCCGTCAATGGGAAAGGAATGTATGGGACAAAATCCGTCACTGGTAAAGGAATGCATGGGACAAATTCCGTCAATGGTAAAGGAATATATGGGACATATTCCGTCAATGGTAAAGTAATACATGAGACAAAATCTGTCAATGGTAAAGGAATGTATGGGATATATTCCGTCAATGGTAAAGTAATGCATGAGACAAAATATGTCAATGGTAAAGGAATGTGTGGGACGTATTCCGTCAATGGTAAAGTAATAAATAAAAATCATAAATACCCCCTCAAGCAGCTGCTTGCCACAGAGGTCTGACAGGAGCCTGTCAGTTTATATGCCAAAGTAGAAGATCTGAGAGGATGGCAGGACCTCAGCAGAAAAACAACACATACAACCATGCCTTATCTGGGGCTCGAACCCAGGTCCCTTAGATCAGTAGCCAAGCGCGCTAACCACTCGGCCATGGGACGGACAGGTAAAGTAATGCACGAGACAAAATCTGTCAATGGTAAATGAATGTATGGGACATATTCCGTCAATGGTAAAGTAATGCATAGGACAAATTCCGTCAATGGCAAAGGAATGCATGGGGCAAATTCCGTCAATGGGAAAGAATGTACGGGACATATTCCGTCAATGGTAAAGTAATGTATGGGGCAAATCCGTGAATGGAAAAGGAATGCATGGGACATATTCCGTCAATGGTAAAGGAATGCATGGGACAAATTCCGCCAATGGGAAAGGAACGCATAGGACAAAAATCCGACAATGGGAAAGGAATGCATGGGGCAAATTCCGCCAATGGGAAAGAATGTACGGGACATATTCCGTCAATGGTAAAGTAATGTATGGGGCAAATCCGTCAACGGGAAAGGAATGCATGGGGCATATTCCGTCAATGGTAAAGTAATGTATGGGGCAAATCCGTCAATGGGAAAGGAATGCATGGGACATATTCCGTCAATGGTAAAGGAATGCATGGGACAAATTTCGCCAATGGGAAAGGAACGCATAGGACAAAATCCGACAATGGGAAAGAAATGCATGAGGCAAATTCCGCCAATGGGAAAGGAATGCATGAGACAAATCCGCCATGGGAAAGGAATGCATGGGACAAATCCATCAACGGGAAAGGAATGCATGGGACAGATCCGCCAATAGAAAAGGAATGTATGGGACAAATTCCGTCAATGGGAAAGGAATGCATGGGACAAATTCCGTCAACTCCGTTTAAACCTGCCAGAACAATGACGATTTATTACTTTTTCTGTTATTTTACAATAATAAAGATTTTGGTTTTCACATGAAAGTAACTTTCCAAGACAATTTTTACTCGTGAAAATAGAGATTAATTTTCTAACGCGGAATTTAATTTTATACTGCTTTACTTAATCTATTTGACGGTAGCTAAATATGTAGACAAATGACACGGGATGGAACCAGAAATCTGTTTAGACATTTCTTACACTAGAACAGTGTCTCGCAAACTGTGTGCCGCGAGAGATTTTCAAATTGACACTAGATATTCCAAAGATTTCATTTAGACTTGATTTGTGTTATCGACGTGCTTTAATATCGACGTGCTTTGATAAAAATCTTTCAGATTTTATCAACTGGGATCTTGTAAGTATTTATCAAGCTTTTTCCAAATTTTGGTATTAATTTTTGATTATTTCAAGCCATAGAATGGACAAATATTTAAAACAAACACCGAGTTATGAATTAAAGAACGAGAGCAAATCTTCAAGTAAAACCAGGCTGATGACTTCAACAAAGCACAAATATAATGACGATTATATAGAGTTTGCTTTCATTCTTTTTTAGGTGTGCCGCGGAAAAAAAATAAGATTCAGTGTGCCGCGGAAAAAAAATAGATTCAGTGTGCCGCAGAGTAAAAATGTTTGCGAGACTAGAAGAATGAAATGGTATTAACAATGTTATTTATTTAATATTTAGAAATGTTCTAAAGTGATAACAAGATATCCGAAAAGAAATCGGGAAAATATTTTTAAATGTATCGTGTTGAATTCTTTCTATTATTCATGTACAATTGAACAACATCGCAGGCTCTTTAACAAAATGGACAAATTTTAAATGGATTAATTCCGATGAAATAAGAGTCATTGTTACGCTATGTTATACTATATGATGGAAACAGGAAATTTTCCTAATAAGTTTCCAAGGGCTCAAGAAGGTTGGAATACTACAATAGAAGCAGATATTCAGCAGCTTAAAATTAGCAATCAAATGGTCAAATGTGAAATAGCTTTTCGTCCTACTTAATCTTGAGCGAGAGAGAGTCACGAGCGGTCCTTTAAAGTTGGGTGATTTTAACTCTGAACGGAACTTTGTTTTGCACAGAATGGGCAGGTCCCAAAGACCCCTAAGGCTTAGAGAAGATTCGGAGAAGGGGACCCATTAGACAGCTGTTACAGTACAGATGGAAGCCTGTCATTTAGGCCATCCGACATGTTCTTTAACGTGCACAGGGTATGATGGCTCTCCCGTATACGGTGCCACGGCTTAACGTACCATCCAACGGATGGTGGTATTTATAGCTCTAAGCTACCGTTCAATGGATAAAATAAAGTATTATAAAAAAGAATTAAGCAGTACAAAACTAAGTTCTGAATTGGCAAATGAAAATTGTCTTGACAAGTTTCTGCCATGTCGAAATTAAATTCTTTATTATTGTTAAATAGATCAGATGATAGCTCCCATAGTCAACGAGAACAAGGACGGCAGTTTTGAGGAGATAAATATCAATAATTGCCTGGTGGGACACGAACCTGTTAACTGCAGATAACGAGCATGGCCCTCTACCGACTGAGGCAGCCCCCACCCTGGTCCTTTAAAGCGCAATATACACTATAATACGAAAGGTAATCAGAAATTTCCGTGTTATGTTAATGGATAGTTATATTTAAATGTATCTAAATTTTAAACCAAATTTATTACAATTATAGGGAATGGCATATATGCATTGCATAAAATGGCATATATTTATTTCAGTTATAGAGGGTTGTTTCTGAGCGGACTTTTTTTTACACACAATGGGCTAAATGACCGGGTCACAAGGACCCCGAAGGCTCAGAGAAGATTGGGGGAGGGGACCCACTGGAACAACTGTTGGGAGAGAGATTGTAGCTTCCAGTCAAGGCTATCCAAATCGTTCTTTAACGACACGGCTTAACGTCCCATCCGACGGAAGGCGGTCTTTCCAAGCACCGTCGGTGTCCCCTACTGACCGTGGGCAGGGAGTTTTACGGAGAAAAATCTTAACAGTTACCCAGTTGGGACTGTAACCTAGGAACTGCAGAATTACGAGCCTGGAGAGCTACCGCCCCACCCTTATTTGTTGTTGATTCTTGATCAGGTATATACAAAACGTATATGACGTGGAATAAGGGATGAGTTTATATTCTTTTTCCTTCTCTAAGCTTTCTTTATTTTAAAATTAGGAAGAAGCTGAATGAAATCGAAAACAGCCATCATATTAGAGATTTTTTAATTCCTTGATAGATTCCAGTTTGTAGGAAGAAATTATTGAAAAGTTTTTCTCTCTTCGTTGGTTCGATGACGACTAAATTTTCTGTCGAATTCAGTATCACCGAATGCAAATGTTATTCATTAAGCGAACTTTAAATGAACTAGTGTTTTTAAGACATTTAAACCTGGCACAACATCGACGATTTATTATTTTTTTGTGCTATTTTACAATAAAAAAAGATTTTGGTTTCCCCCATTACAGAAACTTTCCAAGGCTATTTTTGCACGTAATATCTGAGACAATTTCCTATTATTGAATTTAAATTTATAATATTATATTTAATCTACCTAACGGTAGCTAAATATTCAACGAAATGAAATGAGATGGAACAAAAAACTGTTTATTTTAGACATTTCTTATACTGGAGGAATGAAATGGTATTAACATTATCACTTTTTTATATTTAGAAATGTTCTAAAGTGATAACAAAACATGTGAAAAGATATCGGGAAAATATTTTCAAGTATGTCGTGTTGAATTCTTTCTATTATTCATGTACAATTGAGCAACGTCGTAGGCTCTTTAACAAAATGGGCAAATTTCAAATGGATTAATTCCGATGAAATGAGTCATTGTTACGCTATGTTATACTATATGATGGAAACAGGAAATTTTCCTAATAAGTTTCCAAGGGCTCAAGAAGGTTGGAATACTACAATACAGGAAGATATTAAGCAGTTTAAAATTAGCAATCTCATGGTCAAATGGGAAATAATTTTTCGTCCTACTTAATCTTGAGTGCGAGAGAGTTACGAGCGGTCCTTTAAAGTTGGGTGATTTTAACTCTGAACGGAACTTTGTTTTGCACGGAATGGGCAGGTCCCAAAGACCCCTAAGGCTTAGAGAAGGTTCGGGGAAGGGGGCCCATTAGACAGCTGTTAGAGTACAGATGGAAGCCTGTCATTTAGGCCATCCGACATGTTCTTTAATGTGCACATGGTATGATGGCTCTCCCGTATACGGTGCCACGACTTAACGTACCATCCGACGGAATGTGGTATTTCTAGCTCTAAGCTACCGTCCAATGGATAAAATAGCGCTTTATAAAGATAAATTCAGCAATGCAAATTAATTGATTCAGTTTCACTTGAAAATTGTCTTGAGAAGGACGGCATTTTGAGGAGATAAATATCAATAGTTGCCTGGTAGGATTCGAAACTGTTAACTGCAGATTACAAGCATGGTTCTCTACCGACTCACCTTCGTAGTCCTTTAAAGCGCAATATACACTATATTACAGAAGGCAATCAGAAACTTCCGTGTTATGTTAATGAATAGTTATATTTAAATGTATCTAAATTTTAAACCAAATTTATTACAATTATATATTGAATGGCATAAATGCATTACATAGATTGGCTTATATTTATTTCAATTATAGAGGGTTGTTTCTGAGTGGACTTTTTTTTGCACACAATGGGCTAAATGACCGAGTCACAAAGACCTCGAATCGAAGACTCGGAGAAGATTGGGGGAGGGGACGCACTGGAATATCTGTTGGGAGACAGATGGTAGCCTTCCGTCAAGGTCGTCCAGCGTGTTCTTTAAAGTGCACATTAAGCTGCACACGGTCACGGCTTAATGTCCAATCCGACGGACGACAGACTTTCTATGATCATCGGTGTCCCCTAATGACCGTGGTCAGGGCGGGAGTTTTGCGGAGATAATTCTCAATGCTGACCCAGCTGGAACTCGAACCTGGGAATTACAGATTACGAACATGGCGCGCTACCAACTAAGCCACCCCCACCCAATTATAGAGTGCAGCATAAATTTATTACAATTCTAGGGGTCACATAAAGTTTTTAGAATTTAAGGAGTCGAAGAAATTTATTAGAGTTCTAAGGGACCACAAATTTATTAAAATTCTAGGATGTCACATTAAGTTATTATAATTGTAGGGTGTCGCATAAAGGTATTCCAAATTTAATGTGTGGCATAAATTTATTACAGTTCTAGAAGTCGCATAAAAATTTACAAGTTCATAGGCGTAAGGTTCTCTTCTCTTTCCATCTGGTATTCCTCTCCTTCCTCCCGTTTCTCTCTACCACCTCCAACTGATATTGGCACAAGGTTCTTTCCCTTCCTCCTCACTTCAATCTGGCACTCCTCTCCCTCCTTCCCTTCCTCTCTACTACCTTCAACTGACATTGGCATAAGGTTCTTTCCCTTCCTCCTCACTTCCATCTGGCACTCCTCTCACTCCTTCCCTTCCTCTCTACTACCTTCAACTGACATTGGCATAAGGTTCTTTCCCTTCCTCCTCACTTCCATCTGGAACTCCTCTCTCTCCTTCCCTTCCTCTCTACTTCCTTCAACTGACATTGGAATAAGGTTCTTTCCCTTCCTCCTCACTTCCATCTGGCACTCCTCTCCCTCCTTCCCTTCCTCTCTACTACCTTCAACTGACATTGGCATAAGGTTCTTTCCTTTCCTCCTCACTTCCATCTGGCACTCCTCTCCTTCCTTCCCTTCCTCTCTACTACCTTCAACTGACATTGGCATAAGGTTCTTTCCCTTCCTCCTCACTTCCATCTGGCACTCCCCACCCTCCTTCACTTCCTCTCTACAACCTCCAATTGACATTGCCATAAGGTTCTTTTTCCTTCCTCCTCACTTCCACTTGTCATCCATCTCCCTCCTTCCCGTCCTCTCTACTACCTTCAACTGACATTGGCATAAGGTTCTTTCCCTTCCTCCTTACTTCCATCTGGCACTCTCCACCCTCCTTCCCTTCCTCTCTACTACCTTCAACTGACATTGGCATAAGGTTCTTTCCCTTCCTCCTCACTTCCATCTGGCACTCCTCTCCCTCCTTCCCTTCCTCTCTACTACCTTCAACTGACATTGGCATAAGGTTCTTTCCCTTCCTCCTCACTTCCATCTGGCACTCCTCTCCCTCCTTCCCTTCCTCTCTACTACCTTCAACTGACATTGGCATAAGGTTCTTTCCCTTCCTCCTCACTTCCATCTGGCACTCCTCTCCCTCCTTCCCTTCCTCTCTACTTCCTTCAACTGACATTGGAATAAGGTTCTTTCCCTTCCTCCTCACTTCCATCTGGCACTCCTCTCCCTCCTTCCCTTCCTCTCTACTACCTTCAACTGACATTGGCATAAGGTTCTTTCCCTTCCTCCTCACTTCCATCTGGCACTCCTCACCCTCCTTCACTTCCTCTCTACAACCTCCAATTGACATTGCCATAAGGTTCTTTTTCCTTCCTCCTCACTTCCACTTGTCATCCATCTCCCTCCTTCCCTTCTTCTCTACTACCTTCAACTGACATTGGCATAAGGTTCTTTCCCTTCCTCCTCACTTCCATCTGGCACTCCCCACCCTCCTTCCCTTCCTCTCTACAACCTCCAATTGACATTGGCATAAGGTTCTTTTTCCTTCCTCCTCACTTCCATCTCTCATTCCTCTCCCTCCTTCCCTTCCTCTCTACTACCTCCAATTGACATTGGCATAAGGTTCTTTTTCCTTCCTCCTCACTTCCATCTGGCACTCCCCACCCTCCTTCTCTTCCTCTCTACAACCTCCAATTGACATTGGCATAATGAGACTAACATTGACATTAGCTGAAGGTTCGCTTTCCTTCCTCCTCACTTCCATCTGTCATTCATCTCCCTCCTTCCCTTCCTCTCTACTACCTCCAATTCACATTTGCATAAGGTTCTTTTCCTTCCTCCTCACTTCCATCTGTCACTCTTCTCCCTCCTTCCCTTCCTCTCTGCTTCCTCCAACTGACATTGGCATAAGGTTGTTTTTCCTTCTTCCCCACTTCCATATGACATTCCTCTTCCACCTTCCCTTCCTCCCTACTACCTCCAACTGACATTGGCATAAGGTTCTTTCCCTTCCTCCTCACTTCCATCTGGTATTCCTCTTCTTCCTCTCTACCACCTCCATCTGACATTGGCTGAAGGTTCTCTTTCCATCCTCCTTCTTCCCCTCCCCTTCTTCCACAATCATTTGACACTGGCTGATGGATCACTTTTCTACATCCCCCCTCTTCCACCTTTATCTAGCATTGGCTTAAAACTCTCTTTTCTACTCCCCTCCCATCTTTCACTCCATCTGACAATGGCTGAAGGTTCAATTTCCTTCCTTTCCTTCTTTCACTTCTATCTGACATTGGCTAAAGTTTCACTCTCCTTCCCCCTCTACTCCTCTTCTCCCTCCATCTGAGATTGACATTTGGTCAATGTCATCAATTAGCTAATGTTATAAACAATTTGACATTCGCTAAAGGATCTCCTTCCTACTTACCCCTGTTCCACCACCATCTGATATTGGCCGAAAGTTATCTTTCCTTCCTTCCCTCCCCTCTACCTCCTACATCTGACATTGGCTGAAGGTTCTCTTCACTCCATCCCCTCACTTCCCCTTCTTCCACCACCATCTGAAAGTTCGCTTTCCTTCCTCCTCTCCCCTCTACCACCTCCAACTGACATTGGCTGCAGGATCTCTTCCCTTCATCCCCTCCTCTTCTTACACCATCATCTGATATTAACTGAAGGTTTTCTTTCCTTCCTCCCCTCTACCATCTCCATCTGATATTGTAAATATATAAAAATAAATACCCCCTCAAGCAGCTGCTTGCCACAGAGGTCTGATAGGAGCCTGTCAGTTTATATGCCAAAGTATGAGATCTGAGAGGATGGCAGGACCTCAGCAGAAAAACGACACATACAACCATGCCTTACCCGGGGCTCGAACCCAAGTCCCTTAGATCCGTAGCCAAGCGCGCTAACCACTTGGCCATGGGACGGCCATCTGATATTGCTGAAGTTTATTAAATTTGTACATATTTCACATATTTTTCAAGAAATTTACGACCTCTCAAATGCAGGAGAGAAATGTTTTATGGCAATGGAGACCCAATGTCTTCCCTGCCCCCTTGGCTGGATAGAATCAGTTGGGCCCCTACCAATATTTGTTTCCTAGATCAGGGCCTAGCGGCTTCAGACTATAGTATAAACGTTGGGTTGTTTTACCTCTGAGCGGCACTTTTTTTGCACACCATGGGCTAAATGGCCAGGTCACATGGACCCCGAAGGCTCAGAGATGGTTGGGGGAGGGGACCCACTGGAACAGCTGTTGGGAGACAGATGGTAGCCTCCCGTCAAGGCCATCCAGCGTGTTCTTTAACGTGCACAGGGTATGGCTCTCCCACACACGGGGCCACGGCTTAACGTCCCATCAGACGGACGGCGGCCTTTCCAAGCCCATCGGTGTCCCTACTGACCGTGGGCAGGGCGGGGAATTTTGCGGAGATAAATCTCAACGCTGACGAAGCTGGGACTCGAACCTGGGAACTACAGGTTACGAGCCTGGCGCGCTACCGACTGAGCCACCCCCGCCCCTATAGTATAAACGAAACGGGTCTTTGTCCTATGATACTATTAAGGGCCTGTTTCGTTTCAGCCCTACCCTCTCAATAATCCTAGTTTCTTTGAAAGATCATCTCAACCGTTTTCTTCCTACAGCAACATCGAATGTATCGACTCTTAATAGTGCTGTTCCCTGGATGTTAAATTTAACTCCGCACACCTGCCCTACTCATACTCAGGAGTCAATGCACAGAGAAGACGCCTCTCTACTTGTGCACGGGAAAAAGCGCACTGGATGGTCTTGACCGGAGACAACCATCTGTCTCCGAACAGCTGTTCCAATGGGTTCCCTCCTTAAATCTTCTCTTAGCCTTCGAGGTCCTTGTGACCTGGCCATTTAACCCATTGTGTGAAAAAATGGCCGCTCAGAGTTAAAACAACCCACCCAAACTCCCTGGATGTAATCAGAAAAGGATTCCAGCTGCATTGCCTGGACATTTTAACCTTTCAGAAAGCTAATCAACAAGTAAAGGACCGATACTTAAAAAAAAAAATTTAAATTTCCTTTTTCGGAACGTGAAGGTAGCAAACACCTTCAACAGATTTTCCTCGGCAAGTATGCCAGTGATGCTGTTGTATAATACATATATTGTTGGTTGGTTGGGGTTTTATGGTGCATTGACAGTTTAGGCCAAAATGCGCCAGAAGAGATAAATAGGAGGATAAAAGAAACAGTACCCACAACCAAAGTTAAAAGTCAATAGAGTAAAAGGTAAAGGACAAAACCAATAGATATAAATAATACAAAAATAAGAAACATATGTAAAACATGTGTAAAGCAATAAATGTGTAAAGCAATAAATGTGTAAAGCAATAAATATAAACAGTATAAAGAAACCTAATCCAGGTGTAAAAGACCTAGGATGGATGGTATATAAATGACAAAGCCATAAATTTACAATCTGTTAAAAAAAACCTGTAAAACGTAAAAAGGCAAAGACAGAGGGTTGGGTTTTACCTCTGAGCGGCACTTTTTTGCACACCATGGGCTAAATGGCCAGGTCACATGGACCCCGAAGGCTCAGAGAAAGTTGGGGAAGGGGACCCACTGGAACAGCTGTTGGGAGACAGATGGTAGCCTCCCGTCAAGGCCATCCAGCGTGTTCTTTAACGTGCACAGGGTATGGCTCTCCCGCACACGGGGTCACGACTTAACGTCCCATCCAACTGACTGCGGCCTTTACAAGCCCATCGGTGTACCCTACTGACCGTGGGCAGCAAAGACACAGGGTAAAAAAGAGTTATCAGATAAAAATGGACGAAGGCGAATTTTTTTCTATTGTTGAATTTCCTTTTTATAATATATTGATTAATCTACTTGACGGTAACTAAATATGTAGCCAAATGAAACGGGATGGAACAAAAAACTGTTCATTTTACTCATTTCTTATACTAGAGGAATGAAATGGTATTAACATTAAGATTTGGAATGACGAGATTCCAGAGGATACTGCTGGAATGGAACAGTATAGAACGTTCAAATATTAATATAAACTATTCTTATTATCAAGTCAATGATAGAGTCGCACCACAAAAATTCACGTGCTAAAAAAATGTGTAAATTAAGGTCACCTGTAATGTTTTATATTTAAGTGTATTTCAGGAAACCTTTATTCAAAAGCTACGACTTATTATGTTCTCCTTTTCCACCTGTTAATTTGTCTGTGTTTTATGTGCCAATATATATATATATGTTTGGGTGAAATAAACATATTCAATTCAATCAATTTTATATTTTGAAATATTCTAAAGTGATAACAAGATATTTGAAAAGAAATCGGGAAAATATTTTGGAATGTATCGTGTTAAATGTTTTCTATTATTCATGTTCATTTAGAATTGGACAACGTCGTAGGCTCTTTAACAAAATACACAAATTTCAAATGGATTAATTTGGATGAAATAAAAATCAAAGTCATTGTTACGCTATTGTTACGACAGAAGAATCTGGCAACCGAAAGCAAAGTTTCAGCCAACGAATAAGAACTTTGGGAGAATTTGGAGAAGAAGAGTGGAGCGTTAACGGTCGTTTTGTATTGTAACGGTCGTTGTGTTGTAACGGTCGAGGGGTTCGAAAATGGACGGTGAGCTGTTCTGAGACAGTGCGCGTAAGTATCAAGAAGTAACTTGATGTGTTGTGTATACGCGGAAGGATAAAAGTGGGATCTTTTATCGTTAAGTATCAAGAAGTAACTTGATGTGTTGTGTATACACGGAAGTATAAAAGTGGGAACTTTTATGGCTAACTTCGAATGTCTACACGGACTGTCTTTTTGTTCGGCTAGTGTGTGAACAGTTATTAGCACAGGACGAGAATTGGTTTACGAGTGAAGATCTTCGGGTGACCTGGTAAATCAAGTAAAAGGTAGTATTTAGTAAAATACACAGAGCTGATATTGTGTGCTCTACGCAGGAAGATTGATGACTTGTGCATGTTAATAGTTGATTTGTTAATAAGATACTTCATCCATATTTCCTTTGTAACAATTTACCTTGTATTGAATTTGGTTTTGAAATATAGCTTTTAATACTCACGCTCAGTGGCTATCCATTTTTGTAATCCGCAACATTTGGTGTCAGAAGTGGGGTAATTTATTGAATGCCGTTAACTAGAAGTATGGATGAATTAGTAAAGTTGATAAATAGCTTGAAAGCCGATATGAAAGATATGAAAGCCGATATGGCTGCGCTGACTGATATGAAAGCCGATATGGCTGCGCTGATGACTGATAGGAAAGCCGTTATTGCTACGCTGATGACTGATAGGAAAGCCGTTATTGCTACGCTGGTGACTGATATGAAAGCCGATATGGTTACGCAGATGACTGATATTAAAAGTGATCTAGCTGCCCAAAGCGATAAAATAGGTGACTTGAAAGCCGAAATGGCCGCACAAAATACTGAGATGAGAGATGAAGTGGCTCCTCAAGTTGGTAAGATTATTGATTAGTTCAAGGATAGTAAAACCGAACTCAATAGACAATGCAATAGTTTAAATGTTGAATTTGTCAGTGAAAAAGATGATCTTGATAGTGTTAAGTTAGATTGTAAACACGGAAAAGAAAAAGAGAAAGGCAACGCATATAAAAATGTGGATCTGCTACTGGAAATCAAGAATCGTAGAGATAGCGCAGATAATGCCTTTGACCACGCAACTACTGGTGATGCATGGCAGAATGTCTATGTCGCTGGTGACATGTCTAGGAACTGTGAAGAACAATCACACAGATCAGAGAGCTGTGAGACTATACAGTACGCTTTGCACTTCAAAATACCTAGGTATACAAGTCTGGCACGATCTGAAGAGAGATCCACACGAAAGGTATTCTATTCCTCGCCGTCAGCAAAATGCGTCATGGACAATTATCGCAAAGGCAGAGTAACGAGTGGTAATGAGGGGGAACGAAACAGAGTTTACGTTTCGCAGAGTGGTCCGAGTAAAGAAGAGTCGTCCATTCATCATAGAAACAAAGTGCCATTCGACGTTACCCGGGAAGTCGGAGAGATTTTTCCGAAGCATATAGCCACACTTGAATCGTTTATAGAAAGTGGGGATTTAAGGAAGAGGAATTCCGAAGAATGGCTTAGAAGCGTAACAGGTGATGCTAGTAAAGGAGCTTCAGGCAGAGACAGTACTTCAAAGACTAACTTTCTGGATGAAACTAAGCCTCAGAGTTACGATCAGAGAGAAGTGAATCCCTCAGATAATTTCAACGTAGCCACGCTGAATTTCTTTTCTGAACAGTCAATGTGCAGATTTGGACATTATAACCATTTAGATTATAAGGATATAGAAAAGTTTTATCACGACTACAAGAGCTCTAAAGTGGACAATATCATGTTACAAAACTCGTCGCTGATCTCCAGAATGAACAATTTGGCAATCATGACTGATGTTTCCCTGGCTAATTACAATGAGAGCTCCAAGAAAGTGAATTCCGAAGAAACAGCAACTATGACCTCCTCGGGTCATGTGTTTTGTTGGAGACCCGAGTGGCGCCATCGGATGGTAGATGAAAACAGCACAGGAGGTGTCGGCAACAAAGTGAGTCTTGTCTTGGCTCCTGCACTTGCTGCTTTAGGTCTCAAGGTCCCTATGATCTCCGGTCGTGCTCTCCAATTGACGGGAGATACTCTGTACAAATTGGAATCCATCCCTGGCTTCACAGTGGACTGCACTAAAGATAAAATCGAGCAGATGATGGAAGACGTCGGATGTTGCATCGTAGTACAGACAGAGGAGCTGGTGCCAACAGATAAGGAGATTTACCGCTGCAAGGATCTGACGGCTACCGTAGATAGCGTTCCTCTAATCAGATGCTCAATTGTGTCCAAAAAGCTGGCTGAAGGAGTGTGCGCTTTGGTTTATGATGATGAATTCGGAAAAGGAGCTATTGATCCCATCAGTACAGAAGATGTTGCTGTTGATTTAGTTAAGAAAATGGTTGCAGCATCACAAGCTCGTGGAATGAAGAGTTTGAGTTGTTCAGCTGTTATCAGCAACATGGATTCACCTCTTGAAAACTCTGTTGACAACTCTCTGGAAGTGATGGAAGCTGTTCAGTGTTTCCTTGGTAACGGATCCTTGGAACTGCAAGAGCTCGTCGAAGAGTTAGGAGGAGAACTTCTGCGTTTGGTGAACATTGTGGATAATAGGGTAGATGAAGCATCACGTGTCTGCAAGGTTCTGCATAACGGCAATGCTTTGAACAAGTTTCGTAACATGTTAATAGAACAAGGAGTATCTGAAGATGTTGCAAGCTGGCTATGTGAAGGTAAAACAAAAAAAATATTGCTAGCAGCCCGACACATCACTGATTTCACTTATACAGGAGAAACAGGTAAGGTTGTCGGATTAGAAGCTGCAGTTCTAGCAAGAGTATGGAAGGAGGAGATGGACCGAAGAGCTAAAAAGAATTATGGAGCTGATATTATATTTGTGAAGCACCTTGGGGATCAAATGGAATCAGGTGAAATATGGCTGAAGGTTCATCACGACAGTTCTGAATTAAGGGAAAGTCAACTGACAAAAAGGTCAGACTGGAGGATGAAACTTCTCCCTAGATTTTATGTCACTAATGACTTTCATTCCTTGTTACTCTTGATAGAAGTAAAAATCCAAAGAAGAAAACTTTCGACAAAGAAGAAAACTTTTTACAGGTTTTGCACGAAAACTCTTAGTCGATTCTTCTCCCTGCAGAGACATAAACGTGTTCACAAGGGCTATAGGCCTTACACGTATTATGTTTGTGGACGAGGCTTCAGTCAGAAAAGAAATCTACGTCATAATGAGATTCGCTTTCATTTTGACACAGACGTGGTATATCGCATTCGTCGATGTCCAGCTACAAAGTGCAATGTGGATCGTTTGGCCATGTTTCATCGAAGAACTGAAGAAGCTTTGGAATCCAGAATTGTTCGGGACGAACAAGACCTAGGAAGGGGGCAGTGTTACGACAGAAGAATCTGGCAACCGAAAGCAAAGTTTCAGCCAACGAATAAGAACTTTGGGAGAATTTGGAGAAGAAGAGTGGAGCGTTAACGGTCGTTTTGTATTGTAACGGTCGTTGTGTTGTAACGGTCGAGGAGTTCGAAAATGGACGGTGAGCTGTTCTGAGACAGTGCGCGTAAGTATCAAGAAGTAACTTGATGTGTTGTGTATACGCGGAAGGATAAAAGTGGGATCTTTTATCGTTAAGTATCAAGAAGTAACTTGATGTGTTGTGTATACACGGAAGTATAAAAGTGGGAACTTTTATGGCTAACTTCGAATGTCTACACGGACTGTCTTTTTGTTCGGCTAGTGTGTGAACAGTTATTAGCACAGGACGAGAATTGGTTTACGAGTGAAGATCTTCGGGTGACCTGGTAAATCAAGTAAAAGGTAGTATTTAGTAAAATACACAGAGCTGATATTGTGTGCTCTACGCAGGAAGATTGATGACTTGTGCATGTTAATAGTTGATTTGTTAATAAGATACTTCATCCATATTTCCTTTGTAACAATTTACCTTGTATTGAATTTGGTTTTGAAATATAGCTTTTAATACTCACGCTCAGTGGCTATCCATTTTTGTAATCCGCAACACTATGTTATACTATATGATGTAAACATGAAATTTTCCTAATAAGTTTCCAAAGCCTCAAGAAGGTTCGAATTCTACAATACAAGTAGATATTGAACAGTTTAAAATTAGCAATCTCATGGTCAAATGTGAAATAACTTTTCGTCCTACTTAATCTTGAGTGAGAGTCACGAGCGGTCCTTTAAAGTTGGGTTATTTTAACTCTGAACAGAACTTTGTTTTGCACGGAATGGGCAGGTCCCAAAGACTCCTAAGGCGTAGAGAAGGTTCGGAGAAGGGGGCCCATTAGACAGCTGTTAGAGTACAGATGGAAGCCTGTCATTTATGCCATCCGACATGTTCTTTACCGTGCACAGGGTATGGCTCTCCCATATACGGTGCCACGGCTTAACGTACCATCCGACGGCATGTGGTATTTCTAGCTCTGAGTTACCGTCGAATAGATAAAATAACGCTTTATTAAAGTGAATTCAGCAATGCAGAATTAATCCATTATTATTATGCAGGAAAATTATCTTGAGAAGTTTCTCCAATGTGGAAACTACAACCTTTATTTATTATTAAATACATCAGATGGTAGCTCCCATAGTCAAGGAGAGCAGTTTTGTAGAGATAAATGCAGTACTGTGCAAATTAGTTGGGACAAGCGAAGGAACGCTAAGTCCCCTCCGCTGCAGAGTCTAAACTGCTGCAAGTCTAAACGTGTTCGTAACCACCAACAGTCATGTTTTGGGGATGTTTCACAGCTTCTGAGCCACAGATGCTTCACCCCATTGAAGGAATGATGGACAACAAAAAGTACATAGTCGTTCTGGAGGCGAAAATGGTCCCAACACTGCAGAAGCTGTTTCCTAACGGCGATGGGGTATTTCAACAGGATCTGGCTCCATGCCACAATTCTAAGCTTGCTAAGAGCTTCTTTACCCAGCAACATTTGAAGGTATTGGAGTTGCCAAGAAATTCACCCGATCTAAACCCCATTGAAAATTTGTGAGCCATTATTAAAGCACGCATATCTAAGATGGATTGCACGACGAAAACCAAAATGATAGAAAGTGTCATGGAAGTGTGGTACCACGACCCTGAAATGAAGGAGATGTGTAGAAAGCAATTGGCATCAATGGTTGAGAGGGTGAAAGAAGTAATTAAAGCTAAGGGGGGGGGGTCACATTTACTATTAACCACACTATTAGACAAATAAATATTTTAGTTGTTTCTTTGTTACTGCATTTTCCTATTGTCCCATCTAATTTGCACAGTACTCTATCAATGGTGGCCTGGTTGGACTCGAACTTGCCGACACAGCACCCCTTCTTGGTCCTTTAAAGCGCAATATACACTATAATACAAAAGGTAATAAGAAACTTCCCTATTATGTTAATGGATAATTATATTTAAATATATCTAAATTTTAAACTAAATTTATTACAATTATAGGGAATGGCATAAATGCATTACTTAGAATGGCAAAATTTATTTCAATTATATAGGGTTGTTGGGTTGCTTCTGAACGGCAATTCTTTTGCACACAAAGGGCCAAATGACCGGGTCACAAGGACTACGAAGACTCAGAGAAGATTTAGGGAGGGGACAAATTGGAACAGCTGTTGGGAGACAGATGGTAGCCTCCTGTCAAGGTCATCCAGCGTGTTCTTTAACCTGAACAGCGTATAGCTATCCTGCAATTGGTTCACAGCTTAACGTATAATCCTACTGACGGCAGACTTTTCAAGTCCATCGGTGTCCCCTACTGAGTCAGGGAACGGAATTTTGCGGATATAAATCTGAACGCTGACCCAGCTGGAACTCGAACGTTGGAACTACAGATTACGAACCTGGCGCGCTATCAACTGAGCCACCCCAGCCCCAATTATAGAGGGCAGCATAAATTTATTACAATCCTAGGTGGTCACATAAATTTATTATAGTTGTAGGGTGTAGCATAAAGGTTCTACAAATTTGTGTCGCATAAATTACAATACTTCTAGAGGGTGGCGCATAAATTAATTTCAGTGAGAGAAGTCTCATAAATTTATTACAGTTCTAGAAGATCGCATAAAATATTACAAGTTAATAGGATTAAGGTTCTCTTTCCTTCCCCCACTTCCATCTGGCATTCCTCTGCTTCCTCCCCTTCCTCTCTACTACCTCCAACTGCCCACTGATATAAGGCTCTTTTTCCTTACTCCCCACTTCCATCTGGCATTCCTTTCCTTCCTCCCCTTCCACTGTACTACCTCCAACTGGTATTGGCATAAGATTCTTTTTCCATACTCCCCACTTCCATCTGGCATTCCTTTCCTTCCTCTCTACTACGTCCAACTGGCATTGGCATAAGGTTCTTTTCCCTTACTCCCCACTTCCATCTGGCTTTCGTTTCCTTCCTCCTCTTCCTCTCTACCACCTCCAACTGGCATTGGCATAAAGTTCATTTTCCTTACCCCCCAATTCCCTCTGGCATTCCTCTCCTTCCTCCTCTTCCTCTCTACTACCTCCAACTGGCATTGGCATAAGGTTCTTTTTCCTTACTCCCTATTCCCATCTGGCATTCCTCTCCTTCCTCCTCTTCCTCTCTACCACCTCCAACTGGCATTGGCATAAGGTTCTTTTTCCTTACTCCCCACTACCATCTAGCACTCTTTCCTTCCTCCCCTTCCTCTCTACTACCTCCAACTGGCATAAGGTTCTTTTTCCTTACTCCCGACTTCCATCTGGAATTTCTCTCCTTCCTCCTCTTCTTCTCTACCACCTCCTACTGGCCTGGGCATAAGGTTCTTTTTCCTTACTCCCCACTTAAATCTGGCATTCCTTTCCTTCCTCCTCTCTACCAACTCCAACTGGCATTGGCATACGGTTCTTTTTCGTTAATCCCCACTTACACTTGGCATTCCTCTCCTTCCTCCTCTTCTTCTCTACTACCCCCAGCTGCCCATTGGCATAAGGTTCTTTTTCCTTACTCCCCATTTCCATCTGGCATTCCTATCCTTCCTCCTCTTCATCTCTACCACCTCCAACTAGCATTGACATAAGGTTTTTTTTCTTACTCCCCACTTCCATCTTGCATTCCTTTCCTTCCTCACCTTCCTCTCTACTACCTCCAACTGGCAATGGCATAATGTTCTTTTTCCTTACTCCCCACTTCCATCTGGCATTCCTCTCCTTCCACCTCTTCTTCTCTACTACCTCCAACTGGCCTTGGCATAAGGTTCGTTTTCCTTAGTCCCTATTTCCATCTGGCATTCCTCTCCTTCCTCCACTTCTTCTCTACTACCTCCAACTGGCATTGTCATAAGGTACTTTTTCCTTACTCCCCACTTCCATCTGGCATTCCTCTCCTTCCTCCTCTTCCTCTCTACTACCTCCAACTGGCATTGTCCTAAGGTACTTTTTCCTTACTCCCCACTTCCATCTGGCATTCCTTTCCTTCCTCCTCTTCCTCTCTACCACCTCCAACTAGCATTGGCATAAGGTTCTTTTTCGTTAATCCCCACTTACATCTGGCATTCCGTTCCTTCCTCCCCTTCCTCTCTACTACCTCCAACTGGCACTGGCATTAGGTTCCTTTTCCTTACTCCCCACTTCCATCTGCATTTCTCTCCTTCCTCCTCTTCCTCTCTTGAGGCGGGGTGGCTCAGTCGGTAGCGCGCCAGGCTCGTAATCTGTAGTTCTCAGGTTCGAGTCCCAGCTGGGTCAGCGTTGAGATTTATCTCCGCAAAATTCCCCGCCCTGCCCGCGGTTATTAGGGGACACCGATGGGCTTGAAAAGGCCGTCTTCCGTCGGATGGGACGTTAAGCCCTGATCCCGTGTGCGGGAGAGCCTGTGCACCTTAAAGAACACGCTAGATGTCAACACACGCTGTCTCCCAACAGCTGTTCCAGTGGGTCCCCTCCCCCAACCTTCTCTGAGCCTTCGGGGTCCATGTGAATTGGCCATTTAGCCCATGGTGTGCAAAAAAGTGCCGCTCAGAGGTAAAACAACCAACCTCTTCCTCTCTACTACCTCCAACTGTCATTGGCATAAGGTTCTTTTTCCTTACTCCCCACTTCCATCTGGCATTCCTCTCCTTCCTCCTCTTCCTCTCTACTACCTCCAACTGCCCATTGGCATAAGGTTCTTTTTCCTTACTCCCCACTTCCATCTGGCATTCCTCTCCTTCCTCCTCTTCCTCTCTACTACCTCCAACTGGCATTGTCCTAAGGTACTTTTTCCTTACTCCCCACTTCCATCTGGCATTCCTCTCCTTCCTCCCTTTCCTCTCTACTATCTCCAACTGCCCATTGGCATAAGGTACTTTTTCCTTACTCCCCACTTCCATCTGGCATTCCTCTCCTTCCTCCTCTTCCTCTCTACTACCTCCAACTGCCCATTGGCATAAGGTTCTTTTTCCTTACTCCCCACTTCCATCTGGCATTCCTCTCCTTCCTCCTCTTCCTCTCTACTACCTCCAACTGGCATTGTCATAAGGTACTTTTTCCTTACTCCCCACTTCCATCTGGCATTCCTCTCCTTCCTCCTCTTCCTCTCTACTACCTCCAACTGGCATTGTCATAAGATACTTTTTCCTTACTCCCCACTTCCATCTGGCATTCCTCTCCTTCCTCCTCTTCCTCTCTACTACCTCCAACTGCCCATTGGCATAAGGTTCTTTTTCCTTACTCCCCACTTCCATCTGGCATTCCTCTCCTTCCTCCTCTTCCTCTCTACTACCTCCAACTGGCATTGTCATAAGGTACTTTTTCCTTACTCCCCACTTCCATCTGGCATTCCTCTCCTTCCTCCTCTTCCTCTCTACTACCTCCAACTGGCATTGTCCTAAGGTACTTTTTCCTTACTCCCCACTTCCATCTGGCATTCCTCTCCTTCCTCCTCTTCCTCTCTACTACCTCCAACTGCCCATTGGCATAAGGTTCTTTTTCCTTACTCCCCACTTCCATCTGGCATTCCTCTCCTTCCTCCTCTTCCTCTCTACTACCTCCAACTGGCATTGTCATAAGGTACTTTTTCCTTACTCCCCACTTCCATCTGGCATTCCTCTCCTTCCTCCTCTTCCTCTCTACTACCTCCAACTGGCATTGTCCTAAGGTACTTTTTCCTTACTCCCCACTTCCATCTGGCATTCCTCTCCTTCCTCCCTTTCCTCTCTACTATCTCCAACTGCCCATTGGCATAAGGTACTTTTTCCTTACTCCCCACTTCCATCTGGCATTCCTCTCCTTCCTCCTCTTCTTCTCTACTACCTCCAACTGGCATTGTCATAAGGTACTTTTTCCTTACTCCCCACTTCCATCTGGCATTCCTCTCCTTCCTCCCTTTCCTCTCTACTATCTCCAACTGCCCATTGGCATAAGGTACTTTTTCCTTACTCCCCACTTCCATCTGGCATTCCTCTCCTTCCTCCTCTTCCTCTCTACTACCTCCAACTGCCCATTGGCATAAGGTTCTTTTTCCTTACTCCCCACTTCCATCTGGCATTCCTCTCCTTCCTCCTCTTCCTGTCTACTACCTCCAACTGGCATTGTCATAAGGTACTTTTTCCTTACTCCCCACTTCCATCTGGCATTCCTCTCCTTCCTCCTCTTCCTCTCTACTACCTCCAACTGGCATTGTCATAAGGTACTTTTTCCTTACTCCCCACTTCCATCTGGCATTCCTCTCCTTCCTCCTCTTCTTCTCTACTACCTCCAACTGGCATTGGCATAAGGTTCTTTTTCCTTACACCCACTTCCATCTGGTATTCCTTTCCTTCCTCCTCTTCCTCTCTACCACCTCCAACTGGCATTGACATAAGGTTCTTTTTCGTTAATCCCCACTTCCATATGGCATTCCTTTCCTTCCTCCCCGTCCTCTCTACTACCTCCAACTGCCCATTGGCATAAGGTTCTTTTTCCTTACTCACCACTTCCATCTGGCATTCTTCTCCTTCCTCCCTTTCCTCTCTAGTACCTCCAACTGGCATTGGCTTAATGTTCTTTTTCCTTACTCCCCACTTCCATCTGCATTTCTCTCCTTCCTCCTCTTCCTCTCTACTACCTCCAACTGGCATCGGCATAACGTTCTTTTTCCTTACTCCCCACTTCCATCTGGCATTCCTCTCCTTCCTCCTCTTCGTCTCTACTACCTCCAACTGCCCATTGGCATAAGGTTCTTTTTCCTTACTCACCACTTCCATCTGGCATTCCTCTCCTTCCTCCTCTTCCTCTCTACTACCTCCAACTGGCATTGTCATAAGGTACTTTTTCCTTACTCCCCACTTCCATCTGGCATTCCTCTCCTTCCTCCTCTTCCTCTCTACTACCTCCAACTGGCATTGTCCTAAGGTACTTTTTCCTTACTCCCCACTTCCATCTGGCATTCCTCTCCTTCCTCCTCTTCCTCTCTACTACCTCCAACTGCCCATTGGCATAAGGTTCTTTTTCCTTACTCCCCACTTCCATCTGGCATTCCTCTCCTTCCTCCTCTTCCTCTCTACTACCTCCAACTGGCATTGTCATAAGGTACTTTTTCCTTACTCCCCACTTCCATCTGGCATTCCTCTCCTTCCTCCTCTTCCTCTCTACTACCTCCAACTGGCATTGTCCTAAGGTACTTTTTCCTTACTCCCCACTTCCATCTGGCATTCCTCTCCTTCCTCCCTTTCCTCTCTACTATCTCCAACTGCCCATTGGCATAAGGTACTTTTTCCTTACTCCCCACTTCCATCTGGCATTCCTCTCCTTCCTCCTCTTCTTCTCTACTACCTCCAACTGGCATTGTCATAAGGTACTTTTTCCTTACTCCCCACTGCCATCTGGCATTCCTCTCCTTCCTCCCTTTCCTCTCTACTATCTCCAACTGCCCATTGGCATAAGGTACTTTTTCCTTACTCCCCACTTCCATCTGGCATTCCTCTCCTTCCTCCTCTTCCTCTCTACTACCTCCAACTGCCCATTGGCATAAGGTTCTTTTTCCTTACTCCCCACTTCCATCTGGCATTCCTCTCCTTCCTCCTCTTCCTGTCTACTACCTCCAACTGGCATTGTCATAAGGTACTTTTTCCTTACTCCCCACTTCCATCTGGCTTTCCTCTCCTTCCTCCTCTTCCTCTCTACTACCTCCAACTGGCATTGTCATAAGGTACTTTTTCCTTACTCCCCACTTCCATCTGGCATTCCTCTCCTTCCTCCTCTTCTTCTCTACTACCTCCAACTGGCATTGGCATAAGGTTCTTTTTCCTTACACCCACTTCCATCTGGTATTCCTTTCCTTCCTCCTCTTCCTCTCTACCACCTCCAACTGGCATTGACATAAGGTTCTTTTTCGTTAATCCCCACTTCCATATGGCATTCCTTTCCTTCCTCCCCGTCCTCTCTACTACCTCCAACTGCCCATTGGCATAAGGTTCTTTTTCCTTACTCACCACTTCCATCTGGCATTCTTCTCCTTCCTCCCTTTCCTCTCTAGTACCTCCAACTGGCATTGGCTTAATGTTCTTTTTCCTTACTCCCCACTTCCATCTGCATTTCTCTCCTTCCTCCTCTTCCTCTCTACTACCTCCAACTGGCATCGGCATAACGTTCTTTTTCCTTACTCCCCACTTCCATCTGGCATTCCTCTCCTTCCTCCTCTTCCTCTCTACTACCTCCAACTGCCCATTGGCATAAGGTTCTTTTTCCTTACTCACCACTTCCATCTGGCATTCCTCTCCTTCCTCCTCTTCCTCTCTACTACCTCCAACTGGCATTGTCATAAGGTACTTTTTCCTTACTCCCCACTTCCATCTGGCATTCCTCTCCTTCCTCCCCTTCCTCTCTACTATCTCCAACTGCCCATTGGCATAAGGTTCTATTTCCTTACTCCCCACTTCCATCTGGCATTCTTCTCCTTCCTCCTCTTCCTCTCTACTACCTCCAACTGGCATTGGCATAAGGTACTTTTTCCTTACTCCCCACTTCCATCTGGCATTCCTCTCCTTCCTCCTCTTCCTCTCTACTACCTCCAACTGCCCATTAGCATAAGGTTCTTTTTCCTTACTCCCCACTTCCATCTGGTATTCCTCTCCTTCCTCCATTTCCTTTCTACTAGCTCCAATTGACATTTGTATAAAGTTCTTTTTTCCTTCCTTCCCACTTCCATCTGGCATTCCTCTCTTTTCTCCCCTTCCTCCCCACTATCTCCAAATGACATTGGAAAAAGGTTCTTTTTCCTTCCTCCCACTTCCATCTGGCATTCCTCTCCTTTTTCCCCTTCATCTCAACCACCTCTATGTGACATAGGCATCAGGTTCTCTTTCCTTCCCCCATTTCCGTCTGGCATTCCTTTCCTTCCTTCCCTTCCTCTCTACTACCCCCAACTGCCCATTTTCATAAGGTTCTTTTTCCTTACTCCCCATTTCCATCTGGCATTCCTATCCTTCCTCCTCTTCATCTCTACCACCTCCAACTAGCATTGACATAAGGTTTTTTTTCTTACTCCCCACTTTCATCTGGCATTCCTCTCCTTCCTCCTCTTCTTCTCTACTACCTCCAACTGGCATTGCCATAAGGTTGTTTTTCGTTACTCCCCACTTCCATCTGGCATTCCTCTCCTTCCTCCTATTCCTCTCTACCACCTCCAACTGGCATTGGCATAAGGTTCTTTTTCGTTAATCCCCACTTCCATCTCGCATTCCTTTTCTTCCTCCCCTTCCTGTCTACTACCTCCAACTGCCCATTGGCATAAGGTTCTTTTTCCTTACTCGCCACTTCCATCTGGCATTCCTCTCCTTCCTCCTCTTCCTCTCTACTACCTCCAACTGGCATTGTCATAAGGTACTTTTTCCTTACCCCCCACTTCCCTCTGGCATTCCTCTCCTTCCTCCTCTTCCTCTCTACTACCTCCAACTGAAATTGGCCTAAGGTTCTTTTTCCTTCCTCCCAATTTCCATCTGGTATTCATCTCCTTCCTCTCTACTATCTCCAACTGACATTGGCATAAAATTCTTTTTCCTTCCTCCCCACTTCCATCTGGTATTTTTTTTCCTTCCTCCTCTTTCTCCCTAATACCTCAACTGCCCATTGGCATAAGGTTCTTTTTCCTTACTCCCCACTTTCATCTGGCATTCCTCTCCTTCCTCCCTAATACCTCCAACTGACATTGGCATAAAGTTCATTTTTCTTCCTCCCCACTTCCAACTGGTATTCCTCTCATTCCACCTCTTCCTCTCTACTACTACTTCCTTTCTACTTCCTTTCTCTACTACTACTTCCTCTCTACTACTACTTTTCTTCGTCTCTACTACTACTTCCTCTCTACCTCCAACTGCCCATTGGCATAAGGTTCTTTTTCCTTACTCCCCACTTTCATCTGGCATTCCTCTCCTTCGTCCCCTTTCTCTCTACTATCTCCAATTGACATTTTCATAAGTTTCTTTATCCTTCCTCCCCACTTCCATCTGGTATTCCTCTCCTTCCTCCCTTTCCACTACCTCCAACTGACATTAGCATAAAGTTCTTTTTTTTCCTTCCTCCCCACTTCCATCTGGCATTCGTCTCCTTCCTCCCCTTCCTCTCTACTACCTCCAACTAGCAATGGCATAAAGTTCTTTTCCGTTCCTCCCCACTTCCATCTGGTATTTTTCCCTTTCTCCACTTCCTCTCTACTACCTCCAACTGACATTTTCATAAGTTTCTTTATCCTTCCTCCCCACTTCCATCTGGTATTCCTCTCCTTCCTCCATTTCCTTTCTACTAGCTCCAACTGACATTAGCATAAAGTTTTTTTTTTCCTTCCTTCCCACTTCCATCTGGCATTCCTCTCTTTTCTCCCCTTCCTCCCTACTATCTCCAAATGACATTGGAAAAAGGTTCTTTTTCCTTCCTCCCACTTCCATCTGGCATTCCTCTCCTTCCTCCACTTCCTCTCTACTATTTCCAACTGACAGTCGCATAAAGTTCTTTTTGTACTTTTTGTTCTTTTGTACATATTCATATATTTTCGAAGAAATTTTTAAAGAACCTTTAAAGGCAGGAGAAAATGTTTTATTGCAATACAAAACCCAATTTCTGCAATAAGATTTTTATGGGAAAGTAGGGCTAGATAAATTTAAATCTCATTCAAATCTACGGAGGGTGTCGAAAACGTTCTTGACAAGTGTCTGCCGTTTTGCACTTGTTCCTCCGAAGTTAACGAACTACTACTTATTCGTAAGCTTAGCTTGTCTAAACTTGTCATTACGTGTTAAAAACAAAGGCTGTATAATTATTTCTTTTTTCTCTGGGGGGGGGGGGGCGCTTCGTAAAGTTCGGTCAGCGAAATCCGTGCGTTGTTGTTATGGAACCTACGAAAGGAGAGGAACGATTTTACATTTTTACAAGGAATGCTGCTTTGAGACGACGTGAAAAAAAATTCCTGCCGATTTATCACAAGTATATGGGGATCATGCTTGTTCATATGGTACTGTTGCGTGGAGAATGCGCAAATTTCGAGAAAGATGGCAGAGCTTCGAAAACCTCCCTCGTGCAGAAAGACCAAAGGTGGGCGTCAATGAGACGGACATCGCTGCTGTTCGTGAATTCTGCTGATTGGAAAGTCATTTATTGGAATTACGGTAGTCCCAAGAAAAATTATCCGTACAAGCTAGTACTCTGAATTGTACTCGTCCTCATGGTCTCTCTTCTATTGTCATGCTTTCACTCTCCTTTCATCTTTCCACAGAGAAAAAAATAACGCCTTTAATATATGCTCATTTAGCGCAAAAGCAAAAATAGGCCCAAACAATCCTGTTCCACTAGTAATATATATTTTCAATTCTAAGTGTTGGTTGGTTATTTTACCTCTGAGCGGCATTTTTTTGCACACAATGGGCTAAATGGCCAGGTCACAAGGACCCCGATAGCTCAGAGAAGGTTGGGGGAGGGGACCCACTGGAACAGCTGTTGGGAGACAGATGGTAGCCTCCTGACAAGGCCATCCAGCGTGTTCTTTAACGTGCACAGGGTATGAGTCTCCCGCACACGGAGCCACGGCTTAACGTCCCATCTGATGGACGGCGGCCTTTCCAAGCCCATCGGTGTCCCCTACTGCCGTGGACAGGGCAGGGAATTTTGCGGAGATAAATCTCAACGCTGACCCAGCTCGGACTCGAACCTGGGAACTACAGATTACGAGCCTGGCGCGCTACCGACTGAGCCACCCCTGCCCTCAGGTCCAAGGACCCCGAAGGCTCAGTGAAGTTTGGGTGAGGGGACCCATTGGAACGGCAGTTGGGAGACAGATGGTAGCCTTTCGTCAAGGCCATCCATTTCGAGAGAAACATCGCTGATGTTCGTGACTTCTGCTCATTAACGAAAACCAACACATCACCGTTCAGGTAATACGTTTAGGTGTCAGTGTACCGATTGGCAGTGTGAAAACAATTATTCATTAACATTTAAAGTTCCGGAAGATCTGTGCCAAATAGGTACTCGACAAACTGACAGAACAGCAAAAAAGGGCTAGAGTAGATTGATACAAGGCGATTCAGGCAATGGGTTGGGTTGTTTTACCTCTGAGCGGCACTTTTTTGCACACCATGGGCTAAATGGCCAAGTCACATGGACCCGAAGGCTCAGAGAAGGTTGGGGGGAGGGGACCCACTGAAACAGCTGTTGGGAGAGAGGTGGTAGCCTCCCGTCTAGACCATCCAGCGTGTTCTTTAACGTGCACAGGGTATGGCTCTCACACACACGGGGCCACGGCTTAACGTCGAATCCGACGGACGGCGGCCTTTCCAAGCCCATCGGTGTCCCCTACTGATCGTGGGCAGGGAGGGGAATTTTTGCGGAGATAAATCTGAACGCTGACCCAGCTGGGACTCGAACCTGGGAACTACAGATTACGAGCCTGGCGCACTACCGACTGAGCCACCCCACCCCCAATTCAGGCAATGTTTGAATCTAGTGGCCCCAAATGGTTAACACACATTGTCACAGGTAATGAATGAGACGTGGTGTTATTACTCCCAGAAGGATGGAAAACTATGTTTGGGTTGCGGAAGATGAACAGCCTCCCGAAATCCTCTGAGAAAACGTTCGCTCAAGAAGGAAAAAATGATTACAAATGGCTAATACTAGATCAATATTGTTTTGCCTGAAAGTGTTAAGATGAAGGAGCAGGTCCAACAGCAGACGTGTCACGGGATATCCTTCTTCATGACAATGCCAGTGCTCATAAAACCCATGAAGTTACGGATTATGTGGAGCAGAAAAAAAATCAAATAGCTATCCGATCTTGCACCATGCGATTTTTGATATTTTCCAAAACTTAAAAAGCAACTTGCTGGGAAGCCTTTTACAAGAATGCAGCACTTTGCAAAATGTGTTCAGCATTGCAGAGTGTTTCCCAAAAAGAGTACCACCAAGCGTTCGAGAAATGGCGTAGACGTCTGCAACTTTGCATAGATTCTCTAGGGTGAGTACAGTCGGTCAAAAAAATATCCGTACATTATGGTTGATTACAGAATTCAGAAAAAAATAGCTGTCAACGATTATTTTTAGAAATTATTAATCTGTCAACCTTCGTGTCACTTGACACGAAGGTTCTGATTAATAATTTCTAAAAAAAATCGTTGCCAGATATTTTTTCTGAATTCTGTAATCATCCATAGTGTTCGGTTATTTTACTTAGCACTGTAAAGTGTACAGATGGAAGCCTGTCATTTAGGCCATCCGACATGTTCTTTCGTGCACAGGGTATGGCTCTCCCGTATACGGTGCCACGGCTTAACGTACCATCCGACGGAATGTGATATTTCTAGCTCTAAGCTACCGTCCAATAGATAAAATAGCGCTTTATAAAAATAAATTCAGCAATACAAGATTATTTAAATTTTTTTCATTTGAAAATTGTCTTGAGAAGTTTCTGCCATGTGGAAACTGAAATCTTTATTATTATTAAATACATCAGATGGTAGCTACCATAGAGAACGAGAACAAGGACGACATTTTGAGGAGATAAATATCAATAGTTGCCTGGTGGGACTCGAACCTGTTAACTGCAGATTACAAGCATGGCTCTCTACCGACTCACCTTCCTAGTCCTTTAAAGCGCAATATACACTATATTACAGTAGGAAATCAGAAACTTCCGTGTTATGTTAATGAATAGTTATATTTAAATGTATCTAAATCTTAAACAAAATATATTACATTTATAGAGAATGGTATAAATGCATTACATAGAATGGCATAAATTTATTTCAATTATAGAAGGTTGTTGGGTTGCTTCTGAGCGGCTCTTTTTTTGCATACTAAGTGCATACTAACTTTTTTTGCATTTCGTGCGCTAAAGACCACGAAGACTCAGAGAAGTTTGGGGAGGAGACCCACTGGAACAGCTTTTGGGAGACAGATGGTAGCCTCCCATCATGTTCATCCAACGTATTCTTTAACGTGCACAGGATATAGCTATCCTGCACACAGGACGGGGCTTAACGTCAAATCCGATGGACGGCAGACTTTCCAAGCCCATCGGTGTCCCCTACTGACCAAGGGCCTGGCGGGGAATTTTGCGGAGATAAATCTCAATACTGATCCAGCTGGAACTCGAACCTGGGAACTACAGATTACGAACATGGTGCGGTACCAACTGAGTAACCCCCGCCCCAATTATAGAGGGCAGCATAAATTTATTACAAGTCTAGGTGTCACGAAGATTTTATACTTCTACGGAGTCGAGGAAATTTTTTACAGTTCTAAGGGACCGCAAATTTATTATAATTCTAGGAGGTCACATAAATTTATTATAATTCTAGGAGGTCACATAAATTTATTATAATTCTAGGAGGTCACATAAATTTATTATAGTTGGAGGGTGTAGCATAAAGGTATTACAAGTATAGGGTGTCGCATAAATTATAAAAGTTCTAGGGATCGCGCATAAATTACTTTCAGTGGAGAAGTCTGATAAATTTATTACAATTGTAAAAGATCGCGTAAAATATTACAAGTTCATAGGCTTAAGATACTTTTTCCTTCCTCCCCACTTCCATCTGGCATTCCTCTCCTTCCTCTCTACCACCTCCATCTGACAATGACATAAGGTTTTCTTTCCTTCCTCCCCACATCCATTTGGCATTCCTCTCATTCCTACCCTTCCTCTCTACCACCTCCATCTGACATTGACATAAGGTTCTCTGTCCTTCCTCCCCACTTCCATCTCGCATTCCTCTCCTTCCTCTCTACCACCTCCATGTGACATTGACATAAGGTTTTCTTTCCTTGCTCCCCACTTCCATCTGGCATTACGCTTTAACCTCCCCTTCCTCTCTATCACCTCCATCTGACATTGACATAAGGTTTTCTTTCCTTCCTCCCCACCTCCATCTGGCATTACGCTTTAACCTCCCCTTCCTCTCTATCACCTCCATCTGACATTGACATAAGGTTTTCTTTCCTTGCTCCCCACTTCCATCAGACATTACGCTTTAACCTCCCCTTCCTCTCTACAACCTCCATCTGACATTGACATAAGTTTCTCTTTCCTTCCTCCCCACTTCTATCAGGGATTCCTCCCCTTCCTCTCTACTACCTCCATCTGACATTGACATAAGGTTCTCTTTCCTTCCTCCCCACTTCCACCTGGCATTCCTCTCCATCCTCTCTACCGCTTCCATCTGACATTGACATAAGGTTCTCTTTCCTTCCTCCCCACTTCCACCTGGCATTCCTCTCCATCCTCTCTACCACCTCCATCTGACATTGACATAAGGTTCTCTTTCCTTCCTCCCCACTTCCATCTGACATTCCTCTCCTTCCTCCCCTTCCTCTCTACTACCTCCATCTGACATTGACATAAGGTTTTCTTTCCTTCCTCCCCACATCCATCTGGCATTCCTCTCATTCCTACCCTTCCTCTCTACCACCTCCATCTGACATTGACATAAGGTTTTCTTTCCTTCCTCCCCACTTCCATCTGGCATTCCTCTCCTTCCTCTCTACCACCTCCATCTGACATTGACATAAGGTTCTCTTTCCTTCCTCCCCACTTCCATCTGACATTCCTCTCCTTCCTCCCCTTCCTCTACTACCTCCATCTGACATTGACATAAGGTTTTCTTTCCTTCCTCCCCACATCCATCTGGCATTCCTCTCATTCCTACCCTTCCTCTCTACCACCTCCATCTGACATTGACATAAGGTTTTCTTTCCTTCCTCCCCACTTCCATCTGGCATTCCTCTCCTTCCTCTCTACCACCTCCATGTGACATTGACATAAGGTTCTCTTTCCTTCCTCCCCACTTCCACCTGGCATTCCTCTCCATCCTCTCTACCACTTCCATCTGACATTGACATAAGGTTCTCTTTCCTTCCTCCCCACTTCCACCTGGCATTCCTCTCCATCCTCTCTACCACTTCCATCTGACATTGACATAAGGTTCCCTTTCCTTCCTCCCCTTCCTCTCTACTACCTCCATCTGACATTGACATAAGGTTCTCTTTCCTTCCTCCCCACTTCCACCTGGCATTCCTCCTCTTCCTCTCTACCACTTACATCTGACATTGGCTAAAGTTTCACTTTGCTTCCTCCCCTACTCCTCTTCTCCCTCCATCTGACATTGACATTTGGTCAATGTCATCAACTAGCTGATGTCATAAACAATTTGACATTAGCTAAAGGATCTCTTTTCTATCTACCACTCTTCCACCACCATCTGATATTGGCCGAAAGTTATCTTTCCTTCCTTCCCTCCACGACCTCCATCTGACATTAGCTGAAGGTTCTCTTTCCTTCCTTCCCTCCACGACCTCCATCTGACATTAGCTGAAGGTTCTCTTTCCTTCCTTCCAGGGGCAGGGGTGGCTCAGTCAGTAACGAGCCAGGCTCGTAATCTGTAGTTCCCATGTTCGAGTCCCAGCTGGGTCAGCGTTGAGATTTATCTGCGCAAAATTCCCCGCCCTGCCCACGGTCAATAGGGGACACCGATGGGCTTGGAAAGGCCGCCTTTCGTCGGATGGGGCGTTAAGTCGTGGCCCCGTGTATGGGACAGTCATACCGTGTGCACGTTAAAGAACACGCTTGATGGCCTTGACGGGAGGCTACCATCTGTCTCGCAACAGCTGTTTCAGTGGGTCCTCTCCCCCAACCTTCTCTGAGCCTTCGGGATCCATGTGACCTGGCCATTTAGCCCATGGTGTGCAAAAAAGTGCCGCTCAGAGGTAAAACAACCCAACCCAACTTTTTTCTTCCTCCTCTCGCCCTCTACCATCTTCATCGGATATTGGCTGAAGGTTCCGTACATCTGTTCTCTTTCTTACATCACCATCTGACTTTCAGATGGTGATGTACCTACACGAAGATTGCCAGATCACTAATTTCTAAAAAAATCGTTCCCAGATATCTGTTCTGAATTCTGTAATCAATCATAGTGTTCGGTTATTTTTTTTTTGAGAGATTGTACTTTAAAGAGCATAAAAGTTTTGTTGAGGTACGTGTAATGATTTTTGTTCTGCAGATGCATGTCTTGAACTATTTGAACGCCCCTCGCTTCTAAATCACGATTTTTCAAAAATATTATTCGTTACTAAAGAGCTATAGAAGTTCGAATACTTAACAAAAGCAAAGTGAGATCTACGAAACTTGCGAAAAACTAACAATTGGGGAAGGTTTTATTTAACTTATGAGGTGAATTCTTATATTTACATATCTGTTTTTCAATATTCAAACTTCTCTAACTCTTTAATACTGAACAGATAGTGTTCAAAATCGAAATTCGGACAATTTAATTAACATCTCATATTTATCTTCAGTCATATATTTCGATAAAAGTTTATTTAAACAGGATTTCCCTCTCCATTGACATAACGCGTGGATGTTTCAATTTTTCTGCACATTACCTGAATGTCAAAATGATACATTACCACGTGTCATTCCAATAAAAAGAAATTATTTTACTAAAGACAAACATTTGTTTTTTCTACAGCGGGTCCCTTTCCCTCAACCTTCTCTGAGCCATGTGGATCCTTGGCCATTTAACCCATTGTGTGCAAAAAAGTGACGCTTAGAGGTAGCATGGCACAACCAACCCTATCCTGCGCACTGCGTCACGACTTAACTTCCCATCGGACGGACGGCGAACATTCCAAGCTCACTAGTGTCCCTTTCTCACCGAGTACAGGGTGATAGATTATCGGTGATAAATCTCAATGCTTGCAGAGTGGCAATTCGAACCAGAGAACTGCAGATTACGATCTTGGCACGCTACTAACTCTACTTTCCACCAGTTCCCTTTTGTATTTGTTTTTGGGTCGTTTCACCTCTGAGCAGTACTTTTTGAACACAATGGGCTAAATAATCAGGTTACAAGGACCAAGAATGCTCAGAGAATGTTGGGGGAAGGGACCCACTGGAGCAGCTGCTGGGAGACAGATGGTAGCTTACCGTCAAGGCCATCCAAATCGTTCTTTAACGACACGGCTTAACGTGCCATCCGACGGACGGCTGCCTTTCCAAGCCCAAACGTGTCCCCTACTGACCGTGGGCAGGGCGTGGAGTTTGGCGGAGATAATTCTCATCCGTGACCCAGTTTGACCTGCAACCTAGGAACTGCAGATTACAAGCCTGAAGTGCTACCGCCCCGCCGTTATTTGTTGTTGATTCTTGATCAGGTATCTACGAAGCATATATGAAGTGGGCGAAGTTTATATTCTTCTTCCTTCTCTAAGAATTTTTTATTTTAAAATTAGGAAGAGGCTGAATGAAATCGAAAACAGCCATCATATTAGTGATTGTTTTTAATTATTTTGATAGAGGCCAGTTTGTAGGAAGAAATTATTGAAAAGTTTCTCTCTTCACTGGTTGGATGGCTACGGTGATGACTGAATTTTCTGTCGTATTCAGTTTCATCGAATGCAAATGTTATTCTTTAAACTAACTCACAGTGTTTTTAAGACTTTTGGGCCTGGAAGTACAGCGACGATTTATTACTTTTCCTGTTAATTTGCAATAATATAAAGATTTTGGTTTCCACTTGCCTAGACAATTTTCTGCGATCATTAACGAATATGTTTTCTATTGTTGAATTTCTTTTTATAATATATTGTTTAATCTACTTGACGGTAGCTAAATATATAGCCAAATGAAACGGGATGGAACAAAAATCTGTTCATTTTATTCATTTCTTATACTAGAGCAGTGATTCCCAAACTTTTCTGGACCATCGCCCCTTTAGAAGAGAACAAAAATTTCAGCGCCCCCCCTAGTCCATAATAGTTAATTTTATATGAAATATTAAAATATTGTTGCATATTATCTGTACCTAATTTATCTGTTTATTTATCTATTAAAAATCATAAAGCAGAAATTAATAAAACGACAACCAAATGTACAATAAAATTGTTTATTAAAATTTTAAAAATAAACACAGAATCAATAAGAAATAAAAATAATGAGATAAACACAAAATTAATAATAAATAAAAAAATTTATGAGATGGTTGAGGCTGGTGGAGTGTTAACAATTCGTTAATGTCCGGTTCCAATTTCGTTAACATCAATCGCAGATCGCCACGTTCAGTGATGTGTAGTCTGTTCCTCTTCCTTGACTGTAAATTAGCTACTGCAATGAATCCACGCTCAGCCATATTGGACGAAGGAAATGCGATTAAAAACTTCTGTACTATTACGCACAATCCAGGGTAGAGAACTGGTATTGATTTTTGAAGCCAGAACTCTTGGTATCCATGTTTGAATTTTACTTTGAGTGTTTCGTTAGTCGTGAGTTCTAAGAGTTCCTCTTCCAAATTTGATGATTCTTCAGTATCTGTGTTTGCGAAAGGATCTAAAATCCAACTCGGTATATTCATGTTTAAAATATCTTGGAAACGCTCCGTAAAATCAACATGAAGAACTTCCAAGTGTTGGCAGTAAGTAAGTAAATCTTCCGGTTTTGCAGAGACTGCTGATAATGTGGGAAAGTGATTGAATGTGGAAATATTCACCTCTACCTAGATTTCGTTTGAATAGAAGAAGTTTTCCCGCAAAAGCAGCTATGAAGTTTTTTTGTTTTAATTAAATTCAACTCATCACCTTGCAATTGTAAATTAACTTGATTAAATATTTTAACAGGTCTGTCAAATAAGCGATGTCATTTTTTGACGTAATCAGGTTTTCGCGCAATTTTTCGTCTCTGTCTTCAAGAAAGTCCAGTACTGAGTCAAATAGATTGAAAAAACGATTCAGACAAACACCTTTAGAGAGCCAACGTACTTCTGTGTGCAGCAGCAAGCGATTGTAATCTTCATCATTTTCATTACAAAGCTTACCAAATAATCGGTCATTTAATGAATTGCTTCTAATCTTATTGATTGCTTTAATAACGTATTGGAGCGACGTATGCAGACGTTCTTTCAAATTTTTTGCAACCAAATGCTGACGATGAATAATACAATGTACAGTAAGTACATTTGGTACTGCTTGTTTCAAATGCGCTATGAAACCCTTATGACGCCCTGTCATTGCTGGAGCACCATCAGTAAAAATAAATAAAATAAATACCCCCTCAAGCAGCTGCTTGCCACAGAGGTCTGACAGGAGCCTGTCAGTTTATATGCCATAGTAGAAGGTCTGTGAGGATGGCAGGAGCTCAGCAGAAAAACAACACACACATCCATGCCTTACCCGGGCCTCGAACCCTGGTCCCTTAGATGAGTAGCCAAGCGTGCTAACAAGCAGCAGACAAAATATTGCAAATAGGAATTTCTTTCTCTTGAAAAAACTTTTGCATGGTATTATATATAGATTCTCCCTTTGAATCAGATTCCAAATTTTTAGCAAATAATAACTCTTCATGAATTTTTTCTTCTTTTATAAATCGTACGTATGATAAGAGTAGAGCTTCGTTATTTGGTAGAGTTGATTCATCGAGTTGAATGGAAAATTTGCAAGTCTTTAAGTAATCACATAATGATATTTCAACGTCTTTTGCCATTTCATCTATTCTTCTTTGCACTGAATTATTACTGAGAGGAATTTTTTTGATGATATCTGACGGTGTCTTATGATGAAGAACAGTTTTTAATATATCTTTGCCTGCCGGCAAAATTAATTCCTCGCCAATTGTGTGTGGTTTTCTTGCTTTTGCGATTAACAATGAAACGTTATATGAGGCTCGTAGTCCATCATCATCTTGTTTAGAAGACGACGCAAAAAGGTTTGACATAGTTGGCTGTTTTAAATATTGCTTTTTCAGTTCTTGAAAATAGGATAAATCTTTGTTCTTCTTATCAGCATGCATTTTATTTAAATGCTCTTGTAGCCTAGAAGGTTTCATAGCTTCATTTGAAAAACTTTTCGTCAAATTAAACACATAGGTAATGATTGGTTTGTAGGAGAGTACGTAAATCCATATTTCAAATACTCAATACTGTACTGCCGGCATTTCTTTTTAGATGTAGATTCAGACATTTTCAAATACAAATTAACTTCTCAACAGATTTATAGATAGTTATAAAAATAATGTTTATAATGACTTCTAACACTTATCACTCACGACTATTTATCACGGCGAAGCACATAAAAATAATAAAACATTCCTAGAGCTATCGCTTTTATAGATTTGATTTTGTGCACGCATTAACTTGTATGTTTGCGATGCCGGCGCACTTGCTCCGTAAACAAGTCATTTCAAGCTCCCATATTCTTGTCGAAACAAGTTAAATAAATTGAACCGCGTGTTTGCCTACCAACTTGCAAGGACTTGTCACCGTCAATCTATTCTAAACTAAAACAAATTAGGTATAGGTATACCTAATGCTAATTTAAAAATGCTTATTAACGCGATAACAATAAGATAATTTACATAGCTAGATAAAATATTTATTCATGAAAACAGGTATTTTCAAAGTATTTTATTATATTAAAAAAATATGGTATTGTAACTACGTACCATAAAGCATACTCAAAGCGACTTGGAGTGGGAAAACATATTGAAGCTTATATCCAATCTGTGATCTAGAAGAGAACTTTTGAGAGCATCTCAGTCGACTTCAGACGTACCAGTACGTTAGTAGGCGGTAGCAGGGAACATATTGTCCAAGCTGCAGTTGAAAAGCTGTACATGATGGATAGGGGTAGTGGATGATCAGAATCACCAGGAAGACACCACAGAATAGAAGAGATAAAAAGGTTGTCACAGAAAATTCCATTAAATTTATTTATTTATTTGACCGCCCCTCTTGACTGCCTCAACGCCCCCCATTTGCCTCTGGATCCGCTACCGCCCACATGGAAGGCTCCAGCGCTCATTGGGGAGCGGTATCGCCCTCGTTGGGAATCTATGTACTAGATGAATAAAATGGTATTAACATTAAGATTTGGAATGACGAGATTCCAGAGGATATTGCTGGAATGGAACAGTATAGAACGTTCAAATATTAATATAAACTATTCTTATTATCAAGTCAATGATAGAGTCGCACCACAAAAATTCACGTTCTAAAAAAATGTATAAATTAAGGTCACCTGTAATGTTTTATATTTAAGTGTATTTCAGGAAACCTTTATTCAAAAGCTACGTCTTATTATGTTCTCCTTTTCCACCTGTGAACTTGTCTGTGTTCTATATACCAATATATATATATGTTTGGGTGAAATAAACGTATTCAATTCAATCAATTTTATATTTTGAAATATTCTAAAGTGATAACAAGATATTTGAAAAGAAATCGGGAAAATATTTTCGAATGTATCGTGTTAAATGTTTTCTATTATTCATGTTCATTTAGAATTGGACAACGTCGTAGGCTCTTTAAGAAAATGCACAAATTTCAAATGGATTAATTTCGATAAAATAAAAATCAAAGTCATTGTTACGCTATGTTATACTATATGACGGAAACAGGAAATTTTCCTAATAAGTTTCCAAGTGCTCAAGAAGTTTGGAATACTACAATACAGGAAGATATTAAGCAGTTTAAAATTAGCAATCTCATGATCAAATGTGAAATATTTTTTCGTCCTACTTAATCTTGAGTGCGAGAGAGTTACGAGCGGTCCTTTAAAGTTGGGTTATTTTAACTCTGAACGGAACTTTGTTTTGCACGGAATGGGCAGGTCCCAAAGACCCCTAAGGCTTAGAGAAGGTTCGGGGAAGGGGGCCCATTAGACAGCTGTTAGAGTACAGATGGAAGCCTGTCATTTAGGCCATCCGACATGTTCTTTACCGTGCACAGGGTATGGCTCTCCCGTATACGGTGCCACGACTTAACGTACCATCCGACGAAATGTGGTAGTTTTAGCTCTAAGCTACCGTCAAATAGATAAAATAACGCTCTATTAAAGTGAATTCAGCAATGCAAAATTAGTCAATCATCTGTCCGGAGGAAAATTGTCTTGAGAAGTTTCTGACATGTGGAAACTAAAACCTTTATTTATTATAAAATATATATAATTTTTATATATATATTATAATATATTTATTATATATTATAAATATTATAATAAATACATCAGATGGTAGCTCCCATAGTCAAGGAGGGCAGTTTTGTAGAGATAAATACAGTACTGTGCGAATTAGTTGGGACAAGCGAAGGAACGCTAAGTCCCTTCCGCTGCAGAGTCTAAACTGCTGCAAGTCTAAACTTGTTCGTAACCACCAACAGTCATGTTTTGGGGATGTTTCACAGCTTTTGCGCCACAGATGCTTCATCCCATTGAAGGAATGATGGACAGCAAAAGGTACATAGTCGTTCTGGAGGCAAAAATGATCCCAACACTGCAGAAGCTGTTTCCTAAAGGCGATGGGGTATTTCAACAGGATCTGGCTTAATGCCACAATTCTAACTTGCTAAGAGCTCCTTTACCCAGCAACATTTGAAAGTATTGGAGTGGCCAGGAAATTCACCCGATCTAAGCTACATTGAAAATTTGTGGGCCATTATTAAGGAGCGCATATCTAAGATGGATTGCACGACGAAAACCAAAATGATAGAAAGTGTCATGAAAGTGTGGTACCACGACCCTGAAGTGAAGGAGATGTGTAGAAAGCTAGTGGCATCAATGGTTGAGAAGGTGAAAGAAGTAATTAAAGCTAAGGGGAGTCACATTCACTATTAATTACACTATTAAACAAATAAATATTTCAGTTGTGTCTTTGTTATTGCATTTTCCTATTGTCCCATCTAATTTGCACAGTACTGTATCAATGGTGGCCTGGTTGGACTCGAACTTGTTAACGGCAGCTTACGAATTGCCGACTCAGCCACTCCCCTTCCTGGTCCTTTAAAGCGCAATATACACTATATTACAAAAGGTAATAAGAAACTTCCGTGTTATGTTAATGGATAATTATATTTAAATGTATCTAAATTTTAAACTAAATTTATTACAATTATAGGGAATGGCATAAATGCATTACTTAGAATGGCAAAATTTATTTCAATTATATAGGGTTGTTGGGTTGCTTCTGAGTGGCATTTATTTTGCACGCAAAGGGCCAAATGACCGGGTCACAAGGATTACGAACACTCAGAGAAGATTTTGGGAGGGGACAAATTGGAACAGCTGTTGGGAGACAGATGGTAGCCTCCTGTCAAGGTCATCCAGCGTGTTCTTTAACCTGCACAGCGTATAGCTATCCTGCAACTGGTTCACAGCTTAGCGTATAATCCTACGGACGGCAGACTTTCCAAGTCCATCGGTGTCCCCTACTGAGTCAGGGAACGGAATTTTGCGGATATAAATCTGAACGCTGACCCAGCTAGTACTCGAACCTTGGAACTACAGATTACGAACCTGGCGCGCTATCAACTGAGCTACCCCAGCCCCAATTATAGAGGGCAGCATAAATTTATTACAATCCTAGGGGGTCACATAAAGTTTTTATACTTCTACGGAGTCGAAGAAATTTATTGCAATTCTAAGGGACCGCAATTTTATTATTATTGCAGGAGGTCACATAAATTTATTATATTTGTCGGGGGTAGCATAAAGGTTTTACAAGTTTAGGGTGTCGCATAAATTATAACATTTCTAGAGGGTGGCGCATAAATTAATTACAGTTCCAGAAGATCGCATAATATATTACAAGTTAATAGGCTTAAGGTTCTCTTTCCTTTCCCCCACTTCCATCTGGCATTCCTCTCTTTCCACCTCTTGTTTCCTACTACCTCCACCTGACATTGACATAAGGTTCTCTTTCCTTCCTCCCCACTTCCATCTGGCATTCCTCTCCTTCCTCCCCTTCTTCTCTACTACCTCCATCTGATATTGACATAAGGTTCTCTTTCCTTCTTCCACACTTCTATCTGGCATTTCTCTCCTTCCAAACTTTCCTCTCTCCTACCTCCATCTGACATTGACAAAAGGTCCTTTTTACTTCCCCCACTTCCACCTCATTCCTCTCCTTCCTCTCTACTACCACCATCTGACATTGGCATAAGTTTCTCTATCCTTCCCTCCACTTCTACCTCGCATTCCATTCCTCCCACTCCTTCCTCTCAACTACCCACATCTGACATTCACATACGGTTTTCTTTCCTTCCTCCCACTTCCATCTGGCATTCCTCTCCTTTCTCCCCTTCCTCTCTACCACTTCCATCTGATATTGGCATAAGGCTCCCTTTCCTTCCCCCACATCCATCTGGCATTCCTCTCCTTTCTTCCCCTTCACCTCAACCACCTCCATCTGACATATGCATCAGGTTCTCTTTCCTTCTTCCCCTTCCTCTCTACAACCTCCATCTGACATTAGCAAAAGGTTCTCTTTCCATCTCCCACTTCCACCTAGCATTCCTCTCCTTCATCCGCTTCCTCCATCTGACATTAACATAAGGTTTTCTTTCCTTCCTCCCCACTTCCATCTAGCATTTCTCTCCTTCTTCCGCTTCCTCCACCTGACATTAACATAAGGTTTTCTTTCCTTCCTCCCACTTCCGTCTGGCATTCCTCTCCTTTCCCCCCTTCCTCTCTACCACTTCCATCTGACATTGGCATAAGGTTCTCTTTCCTTCCTCCCCACTTCCATCTGGCATTCCTCTCCTTTCTTCCCCTTCATGTCAACCACCTCCATCCATATGCATCAGGTTCTCTTTCCTTCTTCCTCTTCCTCTCTACAACCTCCATCTGACATTAGCAAAAGGTTCTCTTTCCTTATCCCACTTCCACCTGGCATTCCTCTCCTTTCTTCCACTTCATCTCAACCACCTCCATCTGACATATGCATCAGGTTCTCTTTCCTTCTTCCCCTTCCTCTCCACAACCTCCATCTGACATTAGCATAAGGTTCTCTTTCCTTCTACCACTTCCACCTGGCATTCCTCTCCTTCGTCCGCTTCCTCCATATGACATTAACATAAGGTTTTCTTTCCTACCTCCCACTTCCATCTGGCATTCCTCTCCTTTCCCCCCTTCCTCTCTACCACTTCCATCTGACATTGGCATAACGTTCTCTTTCCTTCCTCCCCACTTCCATCTGGCATTCCTCTCCTTTCTTCCCCTTCGTCTCAACCACCTCCATCTGACATATGCATCAGGTTCTCTTTCTCCTTTCTTCCTTTCTCCTTTCTTCCCCTTCCTCTCTACAACCTCCATCTGACTTTAGCAAAAGGTTCTCTTTTCTTCTCCCACTTTCACCTGGCATTCCTCTCCTTCTTCCGTTTCATCCATCTGACATTAACATAAGGTTTCTTTCCTTCCCTCCCCACTTCCATCTGGCATTTCTCTCCTTCTTCCGCTTCCTCCATCTGACATTAACATAAGGTTTGCTTTCCTTCCTCCCAATTCCATCTGGCATTCCTCTCCTTTCTCCACTTCCTCTCTACCACTTCCATCTGATATTGGCATAAGGCTCCCTTTCCTTCTCCCACTTCCATCTGGCATTCCTCTCTTTTCATCCCCTTCATCTCAACCACCTCCATCTGACATAGATATCTGGTTCTCTTTCCTTCTTCCCCTTCCTCTCCACAACCTCCATCTGACCTTAACAAAAGGTTCTCTTTCCTTCTACCACTTCCACCTGGCATCCCTCTCCTTCTTCCGCTTCCTCCACCTGACATTAACATAAGGTTTTCTTTCCTTCCTCCCACTTCCATCTGGCATTCCTCTCCTTTCTCCCCTTCCTCTCTACCACTTCCATCTGATATTGGCATAAGACTCGCTTTCCTTCCCCCTCTTCCATCTGGCATTACTCTCCTTTCTCCCCTTCCTCTCTACCACTTCCATCTGACATTGGCATAAGGCTCCCTTTCCTTCCTCCCCACTTCCATCTGGCATTCCTCTCTTTTCTTCCCCTTCATCTCAACCATCTCCATCTGACATATGCATCAGGTTCTCTTTCCTTCTTCCCCTTCCTCTCTACAACCTCCATCTGACATTAGCAAAAGGTTCTCTTTCCTTCACCCACTTCCACCTGGCATTCCTCTCCTTCTTCCGCTTCATCCATCTGACATTAACATAAGGTTTTCTTTCCTTCCTCCCCAATTCCATGTGGCATTCCTCTCCTTTCTTCCGCTTCATCTCAACCACCTCCATCTGACATAGATATCTGGTTCCCTTTCCTTCTTCCCCTTCCTCTCCACAACCTCCATCTGACATTAGCATAAGGTTCTCTATCCTTCTTCCACTTCCACCTGGCATTCCTCTCCTTCTTCCGCTTCCTCCATCTGACGTTAACATAAGGTTTTCTTTCCTTCCTCCCACTTCGACCTGGCATTCCTCTCCTTTCTCCCCTTCCTCTCTACCACTTCCATCTGACATTGGCATAAGGTTCTCTTTCCTTCCTCCCCACTTCCATCGGGCATTCCTCTCCTTTCTTCCCCTTCATCTCAACCACCTCCATCTGACATAGACATCAGGTTCTCTTTCCTTCTTCTCCTTCCCTTCCACAACCTCCATCTGACATTAGCAAAAGGTTCTCTTTCCTTCTCCCACTTCCACCTGGCATTCCTCTCCTTCTTCCGTTTCATCCATCTGACATTAACATAAGGTTTCTTTCCTTCCCTCCCCACTTCCATCTGGCATTTCTCTCCTTCTTCCGCTTCCTCCATCTGACATTAACCTAAGGTTTTCTTTACTTCCTCCCACTTCCATCTGGCATTCCTCTCCATTATCCCCTTCCTCTCTACCACTTCCATCTGACATTGGCATAAGGTTTTCTTTCCTTCCTCCCCACTTCCATCTGGCATTCCTCTCCTTCCTCTCTACCACATCTATCTGACATCGACATAAGGTTCTTTTTCCTTCCTCCCCACTTCCACCTGGCATTCCTCTCCTTCGTCTCTCCCACTTCCATCTGTCATTGACATAAGGTTCTCTTTCCTTCCTCCCCACTTCCATCTGGCATTCCTCTCCTTTCTCCCCTTCCTCTCTACCACCTCTAGCTAACATTGACATAAGGTTCTCTTTCCTTCCTCCCCACTTTCATCTGGCATTCCTCTCCTTTCTTCCCCTTCATCTCAAACACCTCCATCTGACATATGCATCAGGTTCTCTTTCCTTCTTCCCCTTCCTCTCTACAACCTCCATCTGACATTAGCAAAAGGTTCTCTTTCCTTCTCCCACTTCCACCTAGCATTCCTCTCCTTCTTCCGCTTCCTCCATCTGACATTAGCATAAGGTTTTCTTTCCTTCCTCCCCACTTCCATCTGGCATTTCTCTCCTTCTTCCGCTCCTCCACCTGACATTAACATAAGTTTTTCTTTCCTTCCTCCCACTTCCATCTGGCATTCCTTTCTCCCCTTCCTCTCTACCACTTCCATCTGACATTGGCATGAGGTTCTCTTTCCTTCCTCCCCACTTCTATCTGGCATTCCTCTCCTTTCTTCCCCTTCATCTCAACCATCTCCATCTGACATATGCATCAGGTTCTCTTTCCTTCTTCCCCTTCCTCTCTACAACCTCCATCTGACATTAGCAAAAGGTTCTCTTTCCTTCTCCCACTTCCACCTGGCATTCCTCTCCTTCTTCCGCTTCATCCATCTGACATTAACATAAGGTTTTCTTTCCTTCTTTCCACTTCCATCTGGCATTCCTCTCCTTTCTCCCCTTCCTCTCTACCACTTCCATCTGGCATTGCTCTCCTTTCTCCCCTTCCTCTCTAACACTTTCATCTGATATTGGCATAAGGCTCCCTTTCCTTCCCCTACTTCCATCTGGCATTCCTCTCCTTTCTTCCCCTTCATCTCAACCACCCCATCTGACATATGCATCAGGTTCTCTTAACTTCTTCCCCTTCCTCTCTACAACCTCCATCTGACATTAGCAAAAGGTTCTCTTTCCTTCTCCCACTTCCACCTGGCATTCCTCTCCTTCTTCCGTTTCCTCCATCTGACATTAACATAAGGCTTTCTTTCCTTCCTCCCCACTTCCATCTGGCATTTCTCTCCTTCTTCCGCTTCCTCCATCTGACATTAACATAAGGTTTTCTTTCCTTCCTCCCACTTCCATCTGGCATTCCTCTCCTTTCTCCCCTTCCTCTCTACCACTTCCATCTGATATTGGCATAAGGCTCCCTTTCCTTCCCCCACATCCATCTGGCATTCCTCTCCTTTCTTCCCCTTCATCTCAACCATCTCCATCTGACATATGCCTCAGGTTCTCTTTCCTTCTTCCCCTTCCTCTCTACAACCTCCATCTGACATTAGCAAAAGGTTCTCTTTCCTTCTCCCACTTCCACCTGGCATTCCTCTCCTTCTTCCGCTCCTCCACCTGACATTAACATAAGTTTTTCTTTCCTTCCTCCCACTTCCATCTTGCATTCCTTTCTCCCCTTCCTCTCTACCACTTCCATCTGACATTGGCATGAGGTTCTCTTTCCTTCCTCCCCACTTCTATCTGGCATTCCTCTCCTTTCTTCCCCTTCATCTCAACCATCTCCATCTGACATATGCATCAGGTTCTCTTTCCTTCTTCCCCTTCCTCTCTACAACCTCCATCTGACATTAGCAAAAGGTTCTCTTTCCTTCTCCCACTTCCACCTGGCATTCCTCTCCTTCTTCCGCTTCCTCCATCTGACATTAACATAAGGTTTTCTTTCCTTCCTCCCCACTTTCATCTGGCATTTCTCCCCTTCTTCCACTTCCTCCATCTGTCATTAACATAAGGTTTTCTTTCCTTCCTCCCCACTTCCATCTGGCATTCCTCTCCTTTCTCCCCTTTTTCTCTACCACTGCCATCTGACATTGGCATAAAATTCTCTTTCCATCCTCCCCATTTCCATTTGGCATTCCTCTCCTTCTTCCGCTTCCTCTCTTCCACCTCCATCTGACATTGGCATAAGGTTCTCTTTCCATCCATCCCATTTCCATCTGGCATTCCTCTCCTACCTCCTCTTCCTCCCTAGCACCTACATCTGACATTCGCTAAAGTTTGACTTTCCTTCCTCCTCAACTCCTCTTCTCCCTCCATCTGACATTGGCTGCAGGTTCTCTTCATCTCCTTCCCTTCTAACACCACCATCTGACATTAACTGAAGGTTTTCTTTCCATCCTCGCCTTCTACCATCTCCATCTGATATTGGTTGAAGGTTATTAAATTTGTACATATTTCAAATATTTTCCAAGAAATTTTTAAAGACCTCCTAAACGCAGGGGAAAATGTTTTATTGCAATACAAAACCAAATTTCTGCAATAAGCTTTTTATGGCAAAGTAGGGCTAGATAAATTTAAATCTCATTCAAATCTACGGAGGGTGTCGAAAAAGTTCTTGACAAGTGTCTGTCGATTTGCATTTGTTCCTCCGAAGTTAACGAACTACTACTTATTCGTAAGCTTAGCTTGTCTAAACTTGTGATTACGTGTTAAAAACAAAGGCCGTATCAACATTTCTCTTTTCTCTGCGGAGAGGGGCGTTTCGTAATGTTCGGTCTGCGAAATCCGTGCGTTGTTGTTATGGAACCTACTAAAGGAGAGGAACGATTTTACATTTTTACAAGGAATGCTGCTTTGAGACGACGTGAAAAAAAATTCCTGCCGATTTATCACAAGTATATGGGGATCATGCTTGTTCATATGGCACTGTTGCGGGGAGAATGCGCAAATTTCGAGAAGGATGGCAGAGCTTCGAAAACCTCCCTCGTGCAGAAAGACCGAAGGTGGACGTGAATGAGAGAGACGTCGCTGCTGTTCGTGAATTCTGCTGATTGGAAAGTCATTTATTGGAATTACGGTAATCCCAACAAAAATTATCCGTTAAAGCTAGTACTCTGGATTGTACTCGTCCTCATGGTCTCTCTTCTATTGTCATGCTTTCACTCTTCTTTCATCTTTCGACAGACAAAAAAAAAACGCCTTTCATATTATGCTCATTGTTAGCGCAAAAGCAAGAATAGGCCCAACCAATCCTGTTCCATTAGTAATATATATTTTCAATTCTAAGTGTTGGTTGGTTGTTTTACCTCTGAGCGACACTTTTTTGCACACACAATGGGCTAAATGGCCAGGTCACAAGGACCCCGAAGGCTCAGAGAAGGTTGGGTGAGGGGACCCACTGGAACGGCTGTTGGGAGACAGATGGTAGTCTTCCGTCAAGACCATCCATTTCGAGAGAAACATCGCTGCTGTTCGTGAATTCTGCTCATTAACGAAAACCAACATATCACCGTTCAGGTAATACGTTTAGATCTCAGTGCACCGATTGGCAGTGTGGAAACAATTATTCATCAACATTTAAAGTTCCGAAGGATCTGTGCCAAATAGGTACTCGACAAACTGACAGAACAGCAAAAAAGGGCTAGAGTAGATTGATACAAGGCGATTCAGGCAATGTTTGAATCTAGTGGCCCCAAATGGTTAACCCACATTGTCATAGGTAATGAATGAGACGTGGTGGTGTTACTCCCAGAATGATCGAAAACTATGTTTGGGTTGCGGAAGATGAACAGCCTCCCGAAATCCTCTGAAGACGTTCGCTCAAGAAGGAAAAAATGATTACAAATGGCTAATACTAGATCAATATTGTTTGCCTGAAAGTGTTCAGATGAAGGAGCATGTCCAACAGCAGACGTGTCACGGGATATCCTTCTTCATGACAATGTCAGTGCTCATAAAACCCATCAAGTTACGGATTATGTGGAACAGAAAAAAAAAAACAAATAGCCAAATAGCTATCCCATCTGGCATATTCATCCGAGCTTGCACCATGCGATTTTTGATATTTTCCAAAACTTAAAAAGCAACTTGCTGAGAAGCCTTTTACAAGAATGCAACACTTTGCAAAATGTGTTCAGTATTGCAGAGTGTTTCCCAAAAAGAGTACCACCAAGCGTTCCAGAATTGGCGTAGACGTCCGCAACTTTGCATAGATTCTGTAAGGTGAGTAGAGTCGGTCAAAAAAAATATCCGTACATTATGGTTGATTACAGAATTCAGAAAAAAATATCTGTCAACGATTTTTTTTACAAATTGGTGATCTGGCAACCTTCTTGTCACGTGACACGATGGTTGCCAAATCAATAATTTCTAAAAAAATCGTTGCCAGATTTTTTTTTCTGAATTCTGTAATCAACCATAGTGTTCGGTTATTTTACTTAGCACTGTTAAGTGTACAGATGGAAGCCTGTCATTTATGCCATCCGACATGTTCTTTCCCGTGCACAGGGTATGGCTCTCCCTGTGCCACGGCTTAACGTACCATCCCACGGACTGTGGTGTTTCTAGTCGAAAGCTACCGTCGATTAGATAAAATAAAATATTATAAAGAAGAATTCAGAAATCCAAAAATATTCTTCTTAAAAGATGTCGGAAAATTTTCTTGACAAGAGTCTGCCATGCAGAAACTAATATCTTTATTATTGTTAAATAGATCACATGGTAGCTCCCATAGTCAAAGAGAGCAAGGACGGCAATTGAGGGGATAAATATCAATAGTTGCGTGGTGGGACTCGAACCTGTTAACTGCAGATTAGGAACATGGCTCTCTACCGACTCAGCCACTCACCTTCCTGGTCCTTTAAAGAGCAATCTACACTATATTACAGGAGGCAATCAGAAACTTCCGTGTTATGTTAATGATTAGTTATATTTAATTGTATCTAAATTTTAAACTAAATTTATTACAATTATAGGGAATGGCATAAATACATTACACAGAATGGTATAAATTTATTTCAATTGTAGAGGGTTGTTGGGTTGCTTCTGAGCGGCACTTTTTTCGCATACAATGGGCTAAAGACCACGAAGACTCAGAGAAGATTGGGGGAGGAGACCCACTGGAACAGCTGTTGGGAGACAGATGGTAGCCTCCCATCAAGGTCATTCAGCGTGTTCTTTAAAGTGCACAGGATATAGCTATCCTGCACACAGGTCAGGGCTTAACGTCGAATCCGATGGTGGGCAGACTTTACAAGCCCATCGGTGTCCCCTAGTGACCAGTGGCATGGCGGGGATTTTTGCGGAGATAAATCTCAATGCTAATCCAGCTGGAACTCGAACCTGGGAACTACAGATTACGAACATGGCTTGGTACCAACTGTTTCACCCCCGCCCGAATTAAAAAATAATTTAAGCATAAATTTATTTATACTTCTACGGAGTCGAAGAAATTTTTTATAGTTCTAAGGGACCGCAAATTTATTATAATTCAAGGAGGACAGATAAGATTGTAGGGTGTGGCATAAAGGTAATACAAGTTTAGGGTGTCGCATAAATTATAGAATTTCTAGGGGTTGCGCATAAATTAATTTCAGTAAAGGTGTCTGATAAATTTATTACAGTTCTAGAAGATCGCGTAAAATATTACAAGTTCATAGGCTTAAGATTTTTTGTCCTTCCTCCCCACTTCCATCTGGCATTCCTCTCCTTCCTACCCTTCCTCTCTACCACCTCCATCTGGCATTGACATAAGGCTTTCTTTCCTTCCTCCCCACTTCCATCTGGCATTCCTCTCCTTCCCCTCTACCACCTCCATCTAACATTGACATAAGGTTTTCTTTCCTTCCTCAACACTTCCATCTGGCATTCCTCTCCTTCCTACCCTTACTCTCTACTACCTCCATCTGACATTGTCATAAGGTTCTCTTTCCTTCTTCCCCACTTGTATCTGGTATTCCACTCCTTCCTCTCTACCACCTCCATCTGACACTGACATAAGGTTTTCTTTCCTTCCTCCCCACTTCCATCTGGCATTCCTCTCCTTCCCCTCTACCACCTCCATCTGACATTGACATAAGGTTTTCTTTCCTTACTCAACACTTCCATCTGGCATTCCTCTCCTTCCTACCCTTCCTCTCTACCACCTCCATCTGACATTGACATAAGGTACTCTTTCCTTCCTCCCCACTTCTACTAGCATTCCTCTCCTTCCTCTCTACCACCTCCATCTGGCATTGACATAAGGTTTACTTTCGTTCCGCCACACTTCCATCGTGCATTCCTCTCCTTCCTCTCTACCACCTGCATCTGACATTTACATAAGGTTTTCTTTTTTTCCTCCCCATTTCCATCTGGCATTATGCTTCTTCCTCCTCTTCCTCTCTACAAACTCCATCTGACATTGACATAAGGTTTACTTTATTACCTCCCCACTTTCACCTGGCATTACTCTCCTTCCTCTCCTTACTCTCTACCACCTCCATCTGGCATTGACATAAGGTTTTCTTTCCTTCCTCCCGCTTCAATCTGGCATTCCTCTCCTTCCTCTCCTTACCCTCTACCACCTCCATCGGACATTGACATAAGGTTTTCTATCCTTCCTCCCCACTTCCATCTGGCATTCCTCTCCTTCCTACTCTTCCTCTCCACCACCTCCATCTGACATTCACATAAGGTTTTCTTTCCTTCCTCCCCACTTCTATCTGGCATTCCTCTCCTTCCTCTCTACCACCTCCACCTGGCACTGTGACATAAAGCTTCCTTTCCTTCTTCCACACTTCCATCGTGCATTCCTCTCCTTCCTCTCTATCACCTCCATCTGGCATTGACGTAAGGTTTTCTTTCCTTCCTCCCCACTTCCATGTGGCATTCCTCTCCTTCCTCCTCTTCCTCTCTAATAGCTCCATCTGACATTGACATAGGATTCTCTTTCCTTCCTCCCCAATTCCATCTGGCATTCCTATCCTTCCTCCTCTTCCTCTCTACTACCTCCATCTGACATTTACATAGGATTATCTTTCCTTCCTCCCCACTTCCATCTGGCATTTCTTTTCATCCTCGCCCTCTACCATCTCCATCTGATATTGGCTGAAGGTTCTCTTCATCTCCTCCCCTTCTTACACCACCATCTGGGGGCGGGGGTGGCTCAGTCGGTAGCGCGCCAGGCTCGTAATCTGTAGTTCCCAGGTTCGAGTCCCAGCTGGGTCAGCGTTGAGATTTATCTCCGCAAAAATTCCCCACCCTGCCCACGGTCAGTAGCGGACACCGATGGGCTTGGAAAGGCCGCCGTCCGTCCGATGGGACGTTCAGCCGTGGCCCCGTGTGTGGGAGAGCCATACCCTATGCACGTTAAAGAACACGCTGGATGGCCTTGGCGGGAGGCTACCATCTGTCTCCCAACAGCTGTTCCAGTGGGTCCCCTCCCCAACCTTCTCTGAGCCTTCGGGGTCCACGTGATCTGCCCATTTAGCTCATGGTGTGCAAAAAAGTGTCGATCAGAGGTAAAACAACTCAACCCAACCCATCACCACCATCTGACATTAGCTGAAGGTTTTCTTTCCATCCTCGCCCTCTACCATCTCCATCTGATATTGCCTGAAGTCTCTCCTCATCTCCTCCCCTTCTTACACCGCCATCTGACATTAGCTAAAGGTTTTATTTCCAACCTCCCCCTCTACCATCTCCATCTGATATTGGCTGAAGGTTCTCTTCATCTCCTCCCCTTCTTACACCGCCAGTTGACATTAGCTGAAGGTTTTCTTTCCATCCTCTCACTCTACCATCTCCATCTATTATTTTCTGAAGGTTCTCCTCCCCTTCTTACACCACCATCTCACATTAGCTGAAGGTTTTCTTTCCATCCTCGCCCTCTACCATCTCCATCTGAGGGCGGGGTTGGCTCATTCGGTAGCGCGCCAGACTCGTAATCTGTAGTTACCAGGTTCGAGTCACAGCTGGGTCAGCGTTGAGATTTATTTCCGCAAAATTTCCCGCCCTGCCCACGGTCAGTAGGGGACACCGATGGGCTTGGAAAGGCCGCCGTCCGTCGGATGGGACGTTAAGCCGTGGCTCCGTGTGCGGGAGAGCCATACCCTGTGCACATTAAAGAACACGCTGGATGGCCTTGACTGGAGGCTACCATCTGTCTCCCAACAGCTGTTCCAGTGGGTCCCCTCCCCCAACCTTCTCAGAGCCTTCGGGGTCCATGTGACCTGGCCATTTATCCCATGGTGGGGAAAAAAGCGCCGCTCGGAGGTAAAACAACCCAACCCAATTTCCATCTGATATTGGCTGAAGGTTCTCTTCATCTCCTCCCCTTCTTTCACCACCATCTGACATTAGCTGAAGGTTTTCTTTCCATCCCCACCCTCTACCATCTCCATCTGATATTGGCTGAAGGTTTTCCTCATCTCCTCCCCTTCTTACACCGCCATCTGACATTAGCTGAAGGTTTTCTTTCCATCCTCTCACTCTACCATCTCCATCTATTATTTTCTGAAGGTTCTCCTCCCCTTCTTACACCACCATCTCACATTAGCTGAAGGTTTTCTTTCCATCCTCGCCCTCTACCATCTCCATCTGAGGGCGGGGTTGGCTCATTCGGTAGCGCGCCAGGCCTCGTAATCTGTAGTTCCCAGGTTGGAGTCACAGCTGGGTCAGCGTTGAGATTTATTTCCGCAAAATTTCCCGCCCTGCCCACGGTCAGTAGGGGACACCGATGGGCTTGGAAAGGCCGCTGTCCGTCGGATGGGACGTTAAGCCGTGGCTCCGGGTGCGGGAGAGCCATACCCTGTGCACATTAAAGTACACGCTGGATGGCCTTGACTGGAGGCTACCATCTGTCTCCCAACAGCTGTTTCAGTGGGTCCCCTCCCCCAAACTTCTCAGAGCCTTCGGGGTCCATGTGACCTGGCCATTTATCCCATGGTGGGGAAAAAAGCGCCGCTCGGAGGTAAAACAACCCAACCCAATTTCCATCTGATATTGGCTGAAGGTTCTCTTCATCTCCTCCCCTTCTTTCACCACCATCTGACATTAGCTGAAGGTTTTCTTTCCATCCCCACCCTCTACCATCTCCATCTGATATTGGATGAAAGTTTTCCTCATCTCCTCCCCTTCTTACACCACCATCTGACATTAGCTGAAGGTTTTCTTTCCATCCTCGCCCTCTACCATCTCCATCTGATATTGGCTGAAGGTTTTCCTCATCTCCTCCCCTTCTTACACCACCATCTGACATTAGCTGAAGGTTTTCTTTCCATCCTCGCCCTCTACCATCTCCATCTGATATTTTCTGAAGGTTCTCCCATCTCCTCCCCTTTTTACACCACCATCTGACATTACCTGAAGGTTTTATTTCCAACCTCCCACTCTACCATCTCCATCTGATATTGGCTGAAGGTTCTCTTCATCTCCTCCCCTTCTAACACCACCATCTGACATTAGTTGAAGGTTTTCTTCCCATCGTCGCCCTCTACCATCTCCATCTGATATTGGCTGAAGGTTCTCTTCGTCTCCTCCCCTTCTTACACCACCATCTGACATTAGCTGAAGGTTTTCTTTCCATCCTCGCCCTCTACTATCTCTATCTAATATTGGCTGAAGGTTCTCCTCATCTCCTCCCCTTCTTACACCACCATCTGATATTAGCTGAAGGTTTTCTTTCCATCCTCCCCCTCTACCATCTCCATCTGATATTGGCTGAAGGTTCTCTTCATCTCCTCCCCTTCTTACACCACCATCTGACATTAGCTGAAGGTTTTATTTCCATACCCACACTCTGCCATCTCCATCTGATATTGACTGAAGGTCCCTTCTAAAACCACCATCTGACATTAGCTGAAGGTTTTTTTTCCATCCTCGCCCTCTATCATCTCCATCTGATATTGGCTGAAGGTTTTCCTCATCTCCTCCCCTTCTTACACCAACATCTGACATTAGCTGAAGGTTTTCTTTCCATCCTCGGCCTCTACCATCTCCATCTGATATTGGCTGAAGGTTCTCCTCATCTCTTCCCTTTTTACACCACCATCTGACATTACCTGAAGGTTTTCTTTCCATCCTTCCCCTCTACCATCTCCATCTGATATTGGATGAAAGTTTTCCTCATCTCCTCCCCTTCTAACACCACCATCTGACATTAGTTGAAGGTTTTCTTCCCATCGTCTCCCTCTACCATCTCCATCTGATATTGGCTGAAGGTTCTCTTCGTCTCCTCCCCTTCTTACACCACCATCTGACATTAGCTGAAGGTTTTCTTTCCATCCTCCCCCTCTACAATCGCCATCTGATATTGGCTGAAGGTACTCTTCATCTCCTCCCCTTCTTACACCACCATCTGATATTAGCTGAAGGTTTTCTTTCCATCCCCACCCTCTACCATCTCCATCTGATATTGATGGAAGGTCCCTTCTAACACCACCATCTGACATTAGCTGAAGGTTTTCTTTCCATCCTCGCCCTCTACCATCTCCATCAGATATTGGCTGATGGTTCTCTTCATCTCCTCCAAATTTAAAACCACCATCTGACATTAGCTGAAGGTTTTCTTTCCATCCTCGCCCTCTACTATCTCTATCTGATATTGGCTGAAGGCTCTCTTCATCTCCTCCTCTTCTTACACCACCATCTGACATTAGCTGAAGGTTTTCTTCCCATCGTCGCCATCTACCATCTCCATCTGATATTTTCTGAAGGTTCTCCTCATCTCCTCCGCTTTTTACACCACCATCTGACATTAGCTGAAGGTTTTCTTTCCATCCCCACCCTCTACCATCTCCATCTGATATTGGATGAAAGTTTTCCTCATCTCCTCCCCTTCTAACACCACCATCTGACATTATATGAAGGTTTTCTTCCCAACGTCGCCCTCTACCATCTCCATCTGACATTAGCTGAAGGTTTTCTTTACATCCTCCCCCTCTACCATATCCATCTGATATTGGCTGAAGGTTCTCCTCACCTCCTCGCCTTCTTACACAACCATCTGACATTAGCTGAAGGTTTTCTTTCCATTCTCGCCCTCTACTATCTCTATCTGATATTGGCTGAAGGTTCTCCTCATCTCCTCCCCTTTTTACACCACCATCTGATATTAGCTGAAGGTTTTCTTTCCATCCTCCCCCTCTACCCTCTCCATCTGATATTGGCTGAAGGTTCTCTTCATCTCCTCCCCTTCTTACACCACCATCTGACATTAGCTGAAGGTTTTCTTTCCATCCCCACCCTCTACCATCTCCATCTGATATTGACGGAAGGTCCCTTCTAACACCACCATCTGACATTAGCTGAAGGTTTTCTTTCCATCCTCGCCCTCTACCATCTCCATCTGATATTGGCTGAAGGTTTTCCTCATCTCCTCCCCTTCTTACACCATCATCTGACATTAGCTGAAGGTTTTCTTTCCATCTTCGCCCTCTACCATCTCCATCTGATATTGGTTGAAGGTTCTCTTCATCTCCTCCCCTTCTTACACCACCATCTGACATTAGCTGAAGGTTTTCTTCCCATCGTCGCCATCTACCATCTCCATCTGATATTTTCTGAAGGTTCTCCTCATCTCCTCCCCTTTTTACACCACCATCTGACATTACCTGAAGGTTTTCTTTCCATCCTTTTCAGCTAATATCCATCTGATATTAGCTGAAGGTTCTCTTCATCTCCTCCCCTTCTAACACCACCATCTGACATTAGTTGAAGGTTTTCTTCCCATCGTCGCCCTCTACCATCTCCATCTGATATTGGCTGAAGGTTCTCTTCCTCTACTCCCCTTCTTACACCACCATCTGACATTAGCTGAAGGTTTTCTTTCCATCCTCGCCCTCTACTATCTCTATCTGATATTGGCTGAAGGTTCTCCTCATCTCCTCCCCTTCTTACACCACAATCTGATATTAGCTGAAGGTTTTCTTTGCATCCTCCCCCTCTACCATCTCCATCTGATATTGGGTGAAGGTTCTCTTCATCTCCTCCCCTTCTTACATCACCATCTGACATTAGCTGAAGGTTTTCTTTCCATCCCCACCCTCTGCCATCGCCATCTGATATTGACTGAAGGTCCCTTCTAACACCACCATCTGACATTAGCTGAAGGTTTTTTTTCCATCCTCGCCCTCTATCATCTCCATCTGATATTGGCTGAAGGTTTTCCTCATCTCCTCCCCTTCTTACACCAACATCTGACATTAGCTGAAGGTTTTCTTTCCATCCTTCCCCTCTACCATCTCCATCTGATATTGTCTGAAGGTTCTCCTCATCTCCTCCCCTTTTTACACCACCATCTGCCATTAGTTGAAGGTTTTCTTCCCATCGTCTCCCTCTACCATCTCCATCTGATATTGGCTGAAGGTTCTCTTCGTCTCCTCCCCTTCTTACACCACCATCTGACATTAGCTGAAGGTTTTCTTTCCATCCTTCCCCTCTACAATCGCCATCTGATATTGGCTGAAGGTACTCTTGATCTCCTCCCCTTCTTACACCGCCATCTGATATTGCCTGAAGGTTTTCCTCCTATCCTCGCCCTCTACCATCTCCATCTGTTATTGGCTGAAGGTTCTCTTCATCTTCTCCCTTTTTAACACCGCCACCTGACATTAGCTGAAGGTTTTCTTTCCATCCTCACCATCTCCATCTGATATTGGCTGAAGGATCTCTTCATCTCCTCCCCTTCTTACACCGCCATCTGACATTAACTGAAGGTTTTCTTTCCATCCTCGCCTTCTACCATCTCCATCTGATATTGGCTGAATATCCCTTCTAACACCACCATCTGACATTAGCTGAAGGTTTTCTTTCCATCCTCGCTCTCTACCATCTACATCTGATATTGGCTGAAGGTTCTCTTCATCTCTTCTCCTTCTTACACCACCATCTGACATTAGCTGAAGGTTTTCTTTCCATCCTCACCATCTCCATCTGATATTGGCTGAATGTTCTCTTCATCTCCTCACCTTCTTACACCACCATCTCACATTAGCTGAACGTTTTCTTTCCATCCTCGCCCTCTACCATCTCCATCTGATATTGGCTGAAGATTTTCCTCACCTCCTCCCCTTCTTACACCAACATCTGACATTAGCTGAAGGTTTTCTTTCCATCCTTCCCCTCTACCATCTCCATCTGATATTGTCTGAAGGTTCTCCTCATCTCCTCCCCTTTTTACACCACCATCTGACATTAGTTGAAGGTTTTCTTCCCATCGTCTCCCTCTACCATCTCCATCTGATATTGGCTGAAGGTTCTCTTCGTCTCCTCCCCTTCTTACACCACCATCTGACATTAGCTGAAGGTTTTCTTTCCATCCTCCCCCTCTACAATCGCCATCTGATATTGGCTGAAGGTACTCTTCATCTCCTCCCTTTCTTACACCGCCATCTGATATTAGCTGAAGGTTTTCCTCCCATCCTCGCCCTGTACCATCTCCATCTGTTATTGGCTGAAGGTTCTCTTCATCTCCTCCCTTTTTAACACCGCCACCTGACATTAGCTGAAGGTTTTCTTTCCATCCTCACCATCTCCATCTGATATTGGCTGAAGGATCTCTTCATCTCCTCCCCTTCTTACACCGCCATCTGACATTAGCTGAAGGTTTTCTTTCCATCCTCGCCGTCCACCATCTCCATCTGATGTTGGCTGAAGGTCCCTTCTAACACCACCATCTGACATTAGCTGAAGATTTTCTTTCCATCCTCGCCCTCTACCATCTCCATCTGATATTGGCTGAAGGTTCAATTCATCTCCTCCCCTTCTTACACCGCCATCTGATATTAGCTGAAGGTTTTCTTTTCATCCTCCCCCTCTACCATCTCCATCTGATATTGGCTGAAGGTTCTGCTCATCTCCTCCCCTTCTTACACCAACATCTGACATTAGCTGAAGGTTTTCTTTCCATTCTTCCCCTCTACCATCTCCATCTGATATTAGCTGAAGGTTCCCTTCATCTCCTCCTTTTCTTACACAGCCACCTGACATTAGCTGAAGGTTTTCTTTCCATCCTCACCATCTCCATCTGATATGAAGGTTCTCTTCATCTCCTCCCAAAGGTTTTTTTCCATCCTCGCCCTCTACCATCTACATCTGATATTGGCTGAAGATTCTCTTCATCACGTCTCCTTCTTACACCACCATCTCACATTAGCTGAAGGTTTTCTTTACATCCTCGCCCTCTACCATCTCCATCTGATATTGGCTGAAGGTTCTCACCTCCTCGCCTTCTTACACCACCATCTGACATTAGCTGAAGGTTTTCTTTCCATCCTCGCCCTCTACTATCTCTATCTGATATTGGCTGAAGGTTCTCCTCATCTCCTCCCCTTTTTACACCACCATCTGTTATTAGCTGAAGGTTTTCTTTCCATCCTCCCCCTCTACCATCTCCATCTGATATTGGCTGAAGGTTTTCTTCATCTCCTCCCCTTCTTACACCACCATCTGACATTAGCTGAAGGTTTTCTTTCCATCCCCACCCTCTACCATCTCCATCTGATATTGATGGAAGGTCCCTTCTAACACCACCATCTGACATTAGCTGAAGGTTTTCTTTCCATCCTCGCCCTCTACCATCTCTATCTGATATTGGCTGAAGGTTTTCCTCATCTCCTCCCCTTCTTACACCACCATCTGACATTAGCTGAAGGTTTTATTTCCATACCCACACTCTGCCATCTCCATCTGATATTGACTGAAGGTCCCTTCTAAAACCACCATCTGACATTAGCTGAAGGTTTTTTTCCATCCTCGCCCTCTATCATCTCCATCTGATATTGGCTGAAGGTTTTCCTCATCTCCTCCCCTTCTAACACCACCATCTGACGTTAGCTGAAGGTTTTCTTCCCATCGTCGCCATCTACCATCTCCATCTGATATTTTCTGAAGGTTCTCCTCATCTGCTCCCCTTTTTACACCACCATCTGACATTACCTCAAGGTTTTCTTTCCATCCTTCCCCTCTACCATCTCCATCTGATATTAGCTGAAGGTTCTCTTCATCTCCTCGCCTTCTTACACCACCATCTGACATTAGCTGAAGGTTTTCTTCCCATCGTCGCCATCTACCATCTCCATCTGATATTTTCTGAAGGTTCTCCTCATCTGCTCCCCTTTTTACACCACCATCTGACATTACCTCAAGGTTTTCTTTCCATCCTTCCCCTCTACCATCTCCATCTGATATTAGCTGAAGGTTCTCTTCATCTCCTCCTCTTCTAACACCACCATCTGACATTAGTTGAAGGTTTTCTTCCCATCGTCGCCCTCTACCATCTCCATCTGATATTGGCTGAAGGTTCTCTTCGTCTACTCCCCTTCTTACACCACCATCTGACATTAGCTGAAGGTTTTCTTTCCATCCTCGCCCTCTATTATCTCTATCTGATATTGGCTGAAGGTTCTCCTCATCTCCTCCCCTTCTTACACCACAATCTGATATTAGCTGAAGGTTTTCTTTCCATCCTCCCCCTCTACCATCTCCATCTGATATTGGGTGAAGGTTCTCTTCATCTCCTCCCCTTCTTACATCACCATCTGACATTAGCTGAAGGTTTTCTTTCCATCCCCACCCTCTGCCATCGCCATCTGATATTGACTGAAGGTCCCTTCTAACACCACCATCTGACATTAGCTGAAGGTTTTTTTTCCATCCTCGCCCTCTATCATCTCCATCTGATATTGGCTGAAGGTTTTCCTCATCTCCTCCCCTTCTTACACCAACATCTGACATTAGCTGAAGGTTTTCTTTCCATCCTTCCCCTCTACCATCTCCATCTGATATTGTCTGAAGGTTCTCCTCATCTCCTCCCCTTTTTACACCACCATCTGACATTAGTTGAAGGTTTTCTTCCCATCGTCTCCCTCTACCATCTCCATCTGATATTGGCTGAAGGTTCTCTTCGTCTCCTCCCCTTCTTACACCACCATCTGACATTAGCTAAAGGTTTTCTTTCCATCCTCCCCCTCTACAATCGCCATCTGATATTGGCTGAAGGTCTCTTCATCTCCTCCCCTTCTTACACCGCCATCTGATATTAGCTGAAGGTTTTCCTGCCATCCTCGCCCTCTACCATCTCCATCTGTTATTGGCTGAAGGTTCTCTTCATCTCCTCCCTTTTTAACACCGCCACCTGACATTCGCTGAAGGTTTTCTTTCCATCCTCACCGTCTCCATCTGATATTGGCTGAAGGATCTCTTCATCTCCTCCCCTTCTTACACCGCCATCTGACATTAGCTGAAGGTTTTCTTTCCATCCTCGCCGTCCACCATCTCCATCTGATGTTGGCTGAAGGTCCCTTCTAACACCACCATCTGACATTAGCTGAAGGTTTTCTTTACATCCTCGCCCTCTACCATCTCCATCTGATATTGGCTGAAGGTTCCCTTCATCTCCTCCCCTTCTTACACCGCCATCTGATATTAGCTGAAGGTTTTCTTTTCATCCTCCCCCTCTACCATCTCCATCTGATATTGGCTGAAGGTTCTGCTCATCTCCTCCCCTTCTTACACCAACATCTGACATTAGCTGAAGGTTTTCTTTCCATTCTTCCCCTCTACCATCTCCATCTGATATTGGCTGAAGGTTCCCTTCATCTCCTCCTTTTCTTACACAGCCACCTGACATTAGCTGAAGGTTTTCTTTCCATCTTCACCATCTCCATCTGATATGAAGGTTCTCTTCATCTCCTCCCAAAGGTTTTTTTCCATCCTCGCCCTCTACCATCTACATCTGATATTGGCTGAAGATTCTCTTCATCACGTCTCCTTCTTACACCACCATCTCACATTAGCTGAAGGTTTTCTTTCCATCCTCACCATCTCCATCTGATATTGGCTGAATGTTCTCTTCATCTTCTCACCTTCTTACACCACCATCGCACATTACCTGAGTGTTTTCTTTCCATCCTCTCGTTCTACCATCTCCATCTGATATTGGCTGAAGGTTTTCCTCATCTCCTCCCCTTCTTACACCACCATCTGACATTAGCTGAAGGTTTTCTTCCCATCGTCGCCCTCTACCATCTCCATCTGATATTTTCTGAAGGTTCTCCTCATCTCCTCCCCTTTTTACACCAACATCTGAATTAGCTGAAGGTTTTCTTTCCATCCTTCCCTTCTACCATCTCCATCTGATATTGGCTGAAGGTCCTCTTCATCTCCTCCCCTTCTATCACCACCATCTGACATTAGTTGAAGGTTTTCTTCCCATCGTCGCCCTCTACCATCTCCATCTGATATTGGCTGAAGGTTCTCTTCGTCACCTCCCCTTCTTACACCGTCATCTGATTTTAGCTGAAGGTTTTCTTTCCATCCTCGCCCTCTACCATCTCCATCTGATATTGGCTGAAGGTTCTCTTCATCTCCTCCCTTTCTAACACCGCCACCTATCATTAGCTGAAGGTTTTCTTTCCATCCTCACCATTTCCATCTGATATTGGCTGAAGGATCTCTTCATCTCCTCCCCTTCTTACACCGCCATCTGACATTAGCTGAAGGTTTTCTTTCCATCCTCGCCGTCTACCATCTACATCTGATATTGGCTGAATGTCCTTTCTAACACCACCATCTGACATTAGCTGAAGGTTTTCTTTCCATCCTCGCCCTCTACCATCTACATCTGATATTGGCTGAAGGTTCTCTTCATCTCTTCACCTTCTTACACCACTATGTGACATTAGCTGAAGGTTTTCTTTCCATCCTCACCATCTCCATCTGATATTGGCTGAATGTTCTCTTCATCTCCTCACCTTCTTACACCACCATCTCACATTAGCTGAATGTTTTCTTTCCATCCTCGCCCTATACCATCTCCATCTGATATTGGCTGAAGGCTCTCTTCATCTCTTCTCCTTCTTACAACACCATCTGACATTAGCTGAACGTTTTCTTTCCATCCTCGCCGTCCACCATCTCCATCTGATGTTGGGTGAAGGTCCCTTCTAACACCACCATCTGACATTAGCTGAAGGTTTTCTTTCCATCCTCGCCCTCTACCATCTCCATCTGATATTGGCTGAAGGTTTTCCTCATCTCCTCCCCTTCTTACATCACCATCTGACATTAGCTGAAGGTTTTCTTTCCATTCTTCCCCTCTACCATCTCCATCTGATATTGTCTGAAGGTTCTCTTCATCTCCTCCCTTTCTTACACAGCCACCTGACATTAGCTGAAGGTTTTCTTTCCATCCTCACCATCTCCATCTGATATGAAGGTTCTCTTCATCTCCTCCCAAAGGTTTTCTTTCCAACCTCGCACTCTACCATCTACATCTGATATTGGTTGAAGGTTCTCTTCATCTCTTCTCCTTCTTACACCACCATCTGACATTAGCTGAAGGTTTTCTTTCCATCCTCACCATCTCCATCTGATATTGGCTGAATGTTCTCTTCATCTTCTCACCTTCTTACACCACCATATCACATTAGCTGAATGTTTTCTTTCCATCCTCGCATTCTACCATCTCCATCTGATATTGGCTGAAGGTTCTCTTCATCTCCTCCCCTTCTTACACCACCATCTGACATTAGCTGAAGGTTTTCTTCCCATCGTCGCCCTCTACTATCTCCATCTAATATTTTCTGAAGGTTCTCCTCATCTCCTCCCCTTTTTACACCACCATCTGACATTATCTGAAGGTTTTCTTTCCATCCTTCCCCTCTACCATCTCCATCTGATATTTTCTGAAGGTTCTCTTCATCTCCTCCCCTTGTTACACCACCATCTGATTTTAGCTGAAGGTTTTCTTTCCATCCTCCCCCTCTACCATCTCCATCTGATATTGGCTGAAGGTTCTCTTCATCTCCTCCCCTTCTTACACCACCATCTGAAATTAGCTAAAGGTTTTCTTTCCATCCTCACCATCTCCATGTGATATTGGCTGAAGGTTTTCCTCATCTCCTCCCCTTCTTACATCACCATCTCACATTAGCTGAAGGTTTTCTTTCCATCCTCCCCCTCTACCATCTCCATCTGATATTGGCTGAAGGTACTCTTCATCTCCTCCCCTTCTAACACCACCATCTGACATTAGCTGAAGGTTTTCTTCCCATCGTCGCCCTCTACCATCTCCATCTGATATTTTCTGAAGGTTCTCCTCATCTCCTCCCCTTCTTACACCACCATCTGACATTAGCTGAAGGTTTTCTTTCCATCCTCACCATCTCCATCTGATATTGGCTGAAGGTACTCTTCATCTCTTCCCCTTCTTACATCACCATCTGACTTTCAGATGGTGATGTACCTACACGAAGATTGCCAGATCACTAATTTCTAAAAATATCGTTGCCAGATATTTTTTCTGAATTCTGTATTCAACCATAGTGTTCGAATATTTTTTGAGCGACTGCACTTTAAAGAACATAAAAGTGATGTTGAGGTATGTGCAATAATTTTTGTTCGGCAGATGCATGTCTTGAACTATTTGAACGCTCCTCGCTTCCAAATCATGATTTTGCAAATTAATTTTTCGTTACTAAAGAGCTATAGAAGTTCGAATACTTAACAACAGAAAAGTGAGTTGGGATGTTTTACCTCTGAGCGGCACTTTTTTGCACACCATGGGCTAAATGGCCAGGCCACAATGACCCCGAAGGCTCATAGAAGGTTGGGGGAGGGGACCCACTGGAACAGCTGTTGGGAGACAGATGGCAGCATCCCGTCAAGGCCATCCAGCGTATTCTTTAACGTGCACAGAGTATGACTCTCCCGCACACGGGATCGCGACTTAACGTCCCATTCGACGGACGGCGGCCTTTCCAAGCCCATCGGTGTCCCTTACTGACCGTGGGCAGGGCGGGGAATTTTTGCGGAAATAAATCTCAACGCTGACCCAGCTGGGACTCGAACCTGGGAACTACAGATTACGATCCTGGCGCGCTACCGACTGAGCCACCCCCGCCCGAAATGATACATTAACAGGTGCCATTCCAATAAACAGAAATTATTTTACTAAATACAAAAATTTCTTTACCTGGCTGTACAAGGCGCACGTCCAGGATCTTCTCGACCTGCGAGTTGTATGCAGTGATGTGGAACACACACTCTGGAGTGTCCTGGATGCAGGTGATATTCACGGGCACCAGGTCCTCTGACACTTGCTGCCATTTCACGGCCCCGCTGCTGGCGCTGACGTGGAAGACCTCCGCCCATAGCCTGAAGCATATAAACAAAGGTCAGGAACATAATATGCCTTGGTAATGAAAATTACGACAATCCATCTAAGAGAGTAGCGATGGAATATATGTGTGATATTTAAGAGTAAATTTCAGTAAAATAATATGGTTGTGTTGTATTACCTCTGAGTGGCACTTTTTTTACACATAGCGAGTTAAATGGCCAGGTCACAAGGACGTTTCAAAGAAGGAAACTCACTGGAAAGTTGTTAGGAGAGAGATGGATGCCTCGTGCCAAGGCCATCCAGCTTGTTCTTTAACGTGCAGAGGTTCTCCATCTCCTCCCCTTCTTACACCACCATCTGATATTAGCTAAAGGTTTTCTTTCCATCCTACCCCTTTACCATCTCCATCTGATATTTTCTGAAGGTTCTCCTCATCTCCTCCCCTTCTTACACCACCATCTCCTGCACACTGAGTTGGGTTGAATTGTATTTCCTCGGAGGGGCATTTTTTGCACACAATGGGCTAAATGGCCAGGTCACAAGGACCCCGAAGGCTCAGCGAATGTTGGGGGAGGGGACCCATTGGAACGGCTGTTGGAAGACAGATGGTAGCCTCCCGTCAAGGCCATCCAGCGTGTTCTTTAACGTGCACAGGGTATGGCTCTCCCGCACACGGGGCCACGGCTTAACGTCCCATCCGACGGACTGCGGCCTTTTCAAGCCCATCGGTGTCCCCTACTGACCGTGGGCAGGGCGGGGAAATTTTGTGGAGATAAATCTCAACGCAGACCCAGCTGGGACTCGAACCTGTGAACTACAGATTACGAGCCTGGCGCGCTACCGACTGAGCCACCCCCGCCCCTCCCGTCAAGGCCATCCAGCGTGTTCTTTAACCCTTTCAGGACCATAAGGTTTCTAAGAGTAAATATTAGTATGTAACTGTTTATTTTAGTTTGTTTAGACGTAAAATAAATAAAAATCATAATTTGGAATTTTATGGGAAATATTTTTCCCAATGGACTATAAAGGTAACACAAATAATAGTTAAGCTTATTATGCAATGTCTTTTATTTATTGGTTTATTAGAACAAAATGTTAACTAAAATAATACAAAATTATGAAATAAAATTACTATACAAAATGATGTGCTAATTATGATATTCTGCGAAGCAATTTCTTTTGGTAGTGAGGCAAAGATGGACATTGCACATAGTACATATATTATGCGTACTGACAGTTCTGTTTTTGTTTTCTAAACGTTCCCGTTTACGTAATTGCGTTCGGCATACGTTCTATTATGACATTCTGCATAAAAAAAGCAGATAAGGTTATAATTAAATACGACAATCACCAATTTTAAAATGGGAAAAATGTTTCCCTTAGTCGTGAAAGGGTTAACATAGCAAAGGAACGACGAGTTTTAACTCTTCGCCATTTGGTAATCTATATAATAAAATAAGGTGTATCTCTCTCTGTGTGTGGGTGTGTCTGTGGCAGCCACAACTCATTGGGAAATCATAGTATACGCTTCGCATTTTGAGGGTGTTTCTGGTTGTTGTCCGGATTGCAGTACCAAACGTCAACCAATCACCAATTTTAAAATGGGAAAAATGTTTCCCTTAGTCGTGAAAGGGTTAACGTGCACAGGATATGACTCTCCCGCACTCGGGGCCACGGCTTAACGTCCCATCCGACGGACGGCGGCCTTTCCAAGCCCATCGGTGTCCCCTACTGACCGTGGGCAGGGCAGGGAGTTTTGAGCAGATAAATCTCAACGCTGACCTAACTGGGACTCGAACCTGGTAACCGCAGATTACGAGCCTGGCGCGCTACCGACTGAGTCACCCCCGCCTCAATTCTAAGAGTAAAAAACTTAGTATTCTTTGCTGACGAGAGACACGCGCAGTTAACTTTTGATTATATTATTCTTATACGTTTAAAGGGCCCATACGTTTAAAAACAAACAACAATTAAACAAAAACTAAACTGCTAAAACATTTACACTGCACACAATGTTGCTAACTCTAAAAACTATAGTTGCTCCACCACCAATATCCTCTTTAGAATAAACATTCCTCTCTTCGCGCTACCGACTGAGCCACCCCAGCCCCCAAATTGAACTGAAAATACCTTTCTCAAATAAGGATCTAACAACAATCGCCCAAAATAAAAAAAGGTAATCATTACAGCAATCGGAACTCCCCCTCCCCCCCAGAAATCCTAGATTTTTACAGCAAACGCCCGAAATGAAAAAACATTATTGTAGCAATCGCCCCCTCTCCCCCAAAAAATTATATTACTACAGTAATCATCCAGGAAAAAACCTAGATTATTACAAGTGCCCAGAAAAAAAAAAAAACTAGATCATTACAGCAATCTTCCAGAAAGAAACTAGATTATTTTGAAAAAAAAAAAAATAAAGCTGGAACAAAATTATATACGCATATAAAGCAGGACCGGAATTAGGGAAGGAATGGTATCCTTTTAAAATACTAATAACCGCAATAAAAGAGAAAAGTGATTAAACATTTTTCAAAAAATATTTTATAGACTACTAAAAAGGGAGAGAAAAATTTATAGTGGAATGTCGATTCGAATTCTGAGCATCCCCCCCCCCCCCACATACACACTTTTATTTTTTTCCGTTTCGATTAGGGGCGGGGGTGGCTCAGCGCGCCAGGCTCGTAATCTGTAGTTCCCAGGTTCGAGTCCCAGCTGGGTCAGCGTTGAGATTTATCTCCGCAAAATTCACCGCCCTGCCCACGGTCAGTAGGGGACACCGATGGGCTTGGAAAGGCCGCCGTCCGTCGGATGGGACGTTAAGCCGTGGCCCCCATGTGCGGGAGCGACATACCCTGTGCATGTTAAAGAACACGCTGGATGGCCTTGACGGGAGGCTACCATCTGTCTCCCAACAGCTGTTCCAGTGGGTCCCCTCCCCCAATCTTCTCTGAGCCTTCGGGGTCCTTGTGATCTGGCCATTTAGCCCATGGTGTGCAAAAAAGTGCCGCTCAGAGGTAAAACAACCCAACCCGTTTCGATTAAGTCACTTAGCCATCCAAATATATATTTTTTTGTTATCCAAGCCTGAATAAAAGTATAGGTCTAATAATTGCAGGGGCGGGGGTGGCTCAGTCGGTAGCGCGCCAGACTCGTAATCTGTAATTCCCGGGTTCGAGTCCCAGCTGGGTCAGCGTTGAGATTTATCTCCGCAAAATTCCCCGCCCTGCCCACGGTCAGTAGGGGACACCGATGGGCTTGGAAAGGCCGCCGTCCGTCGGATGGGATGTTAAGCCGTGGCCCCGTGTGTGGGAGAGCCATACCCTGTGCACGTTAAAGAATACGCTGGATGGCCTTGACGGGAGGCTACCATCTGTCTCCCAACAGCTGTTCCAGTGGGTTCCCTCCTCCAACCTTCTTTGAGCCTTAGGGGTCCTTGTGACCTGGCCATTCAGCCCATGATGTGCAAAAAAATGCCGCTCAAAGGTAATACACCCAACCTAATAATTGCATAAAAGTCACCGTCCATTATACTATTTATGTTTATTCTAAAACTTTTCTTTAAACTTAAAAATATCTTTTTATCGTAATTCAGGCTCAGAACTTGTCTCATTTGTTCGTGTTTCTGTTCCATTCACAAGGAACAACAATAATTAGCGTAAACAATTTAACCGTGTAAAATTCGGAATTAAGCCATGACTTCAGAAACCGGCCGCAGCAATTCGTTAAGGGGCTTTAGTGCTCTCTAATCATTAATTACGATATTAGGACAATATTCAACTAGTATCCCAATCTAGAGCGTGGAGAGGCTAAACTAACATACTCTCAGTGAATGAACCGTTAAACTGAGAGCTGCATTTTACCCCCTTGATTAGGATTCACTGAGATTGGAGTCCAGTTTCATTGATCCCTTGTTAGAGAGAGAGAGCGTTTGTCTGGCTGGTGATTTAAATCAGCGAGCCAAACTCTACCGTTGCATCAAATAGACGAGAGTTGATAATGACAGGTAACTGTTCACGTTAATACGACTTAACTGCAGACAAATACAGATTACGGAACGATTAGACTTTCCGAATATGGCAACAACGATGAGATCGAACGCAATTTTAAGAATGCGAAAATTTAAATCTTTGGGTAATGAAACGCAAAGCTCGGACTCTTGCTGTGATTATAACGGTAACATGTTAAAGGGTTAGGGGGGGGGGTTAATATTCCAATTGTGTATTCATGAGATTTGTTTTGTCTGTTCTTGCTAATTTTTTATTTTTGTTTTTATTTAGCGTGCTATTTTGGGTTGGGTTGTTTTACCTCTGAGCGGCACTTTTTTGCACATCATGGACTAAATGGCCAGGTCACATGGACTCCGAAGGATCAGAGAAGGTTGGGGGAGGTGCCCCACTGATACGGCTGTTGGGAGACAGATGGTAGCTTCCCGTTAAGGCCATCCAGAGTGTTCTTTAATGTGCACAGAGTGTGGCTCTCCCGCACACGGGGCCACGGCTTAACGTCCCATCCGACGGACGGTGGCCTTTCCAAGCCCATCGGTGTCCCCTACTGACCGTGGTCAGGGCGGGGAATTTTGCGGAGATAAATCTCAACGCTGACCCAGCTGTGACTCGAACCTGGGAACTACAGATTACGAGCCTGGCGCGCTACCGACTGAGCCACCCCCGCCCCATTTTTTTTTTCTAGAACTCATAACATTAGAAATTATGTAATTAGTTAATTAACGAAATGTGTTTTTTTTTTGCTAGTGGTTGTCAAAACACAGTCAAATTCGCGTTCTAAATTAATACGAAAAATTGCATTTTAATCGGAATCTGGCAACTTGTTTTATTCTTTGTGATGTCATGAACAGAGAGGAAATTTTATCAATTTTACTACTAATATTATTGCAGTAGGTATAGGACATAATAGATAAATGAATATAATAAAAATTATATTTCTTTTAGGGTAAAAGCGCAAAATATAGTAAAACTTTTAGGTTAATATATTGCTGCGAATTTTAAAATGGATAGACACTGAGCGTGAGTACAGTGAGCCTTCGTTATAGCGCTGCTCACTATACGGCGCACTCGGTTATAGCGCGGGCGATGTTCGCGATAAGTTCAAACAGGTTTATACAGGTCCGTGCGGCGTTAGTGAGTATCGCATTTTATTGTTACTGCGTATTGAGTAATTGTGTATGTATTGAGTTCCTGCATGTATTTTGAATAGTGTTTAATTATTGTATGAAAATTTGATGAGTAAAAGAAAAGCTTACAGTGTGAAATTTATTGTGTCGCCACCGCGCCGCTCGGTATAACGCGGTTCACCTTATAACACGGGTGTTGTTTCCCGCCCGACATGCGCGTTATATCGGGGGTCCACTGTATTAATAACTATATTTTCAAACCAATTACAATGCAATGCAAATTGTTACAAAAATATGGATGAAGTATCTTATGAAAAAATCAACTATTATCATGCATAAGTCATTAATCATTTTGTACAGAGTATACAATATCAGCTCTGTCTATTCTACTAAATACTACCTCTTCACTTTGTTTACCATGTCACTTGAATACCTTCAGGCGTAAACAAACTCTCGTTCTGTGCTAGTTCACTAAACTTTTATTACTAACAACAGAAAACAAACACCCGCGCACACACACTAATAAATATATTAATTATTTTCACTTAACGCGCACTGACTCATACTATCTGAACGTCCTTTCAGATCTTCCAACTTGAACACAATGCACTACTGTCTTTTTCATTCATCCGAATCGTTCTCAGTTCCAATTGGTTGGCAAAATTGAATCTCATGTAGAAACACACACGAGTGTTCAAGTCACGTTAAGTCATGAAGTCACTGTTGCTCGTTCATCTGTCGTAACAATATATGTATTTAATTATTATTAATACATATATTGTTTTCAATAAATCAATGATTCAATAATAATTCAATATTTCAATAATTATATTAATTATTATATATTAATTATTGTTTTATTCATTCGTTAGATATATTTTAAAGCTACTTGAAAAATAGCGTTGTACTAAAATATATAAAAAAATGCAACAGCTTCAAGGCTATTTCTATTATTAAGGTTAAGACACTGATTTAATGACGTCATCGTAGATCGTGTGTGGATATACGATGTTCCAGGTAAATCATTATCATCTCCATCTGAGAATAAAATTAGTTGGCATAAGTAAAAACGTATAACAAGTAAACCACTTGTGGGTGGAGCCCTAGAAGCTAACCTAAATCACAAGCTAAAAATAGCATATATCATGCACAAGAGACTAAAATTGGATTGGATTGGGATTTGGGTTCTTAGTACGTTTTCCCACTGAAGAGGATGGCAGTACTCTTTTCAGTGTTTATCTTGACCATCCGTTTATCCCCCTCCACCTCATCAATACATCTCTGCAGCCTGTCTATAGCAATCACTGGATCCAATGAATCATATAGCAACAAACCAAGGATCATCGACCACAGATCTAAATATTTTGTTTTGCAAGACCCGAATCTCTACAAAGAGGCCTAAAATGATGGCTTTCTCTGAGGAAAGCTACTCGTTTTAGGTTTCTTATGCAGGATATATGCTATTTTAGCTTGTGTTTTATGTTAGCCTCTAGGGGCCCCACCCATGGGTGGTTTACTTGTTATGTGTTTTTACTCATATTACTAGTGCAGGGAAAAGGAGGACGATATCATCAGCATATTGGGCTATTAGATGCGATTAAAAGATGGCGTATCATAAAGATAAAGTGAAAATAGTGAAGGAGCTAGGAGAGAACTTTAGGAAACTAATGAAATTGTGATGGAAAATTTAAATATATTTAATTATAATATTACTGCAGGTAGCTGTAGGGTACATTTAGCAAATGAATAAAATATGACATATTATTTTTGTATAAATAGTACAAATAATAAAACTGGTAGACAAATATATATATTTGTTTAATTATTGATAGTGTTACGACAGATGTACGAGCAACAATGAAACCATGTGATGTGCTGTATCATTTTGATGCTCGCGTGTACTTCAGCGTGTGAATTACGTCACTAGCCGATTGGAACAGAAAAAAGAAACTTGATCAATAACGATGTTTAAGAGGAGAATAAAAAAGTTGCCGGAGGTGGTTGAAGGTTTTTTTTTTTGCTCAGTGAATTGGTATTAAGTTAATCTTAATAAAGTTGTTTAAAAGACTTGAAGATTAAACCGAAGAAGTATATTAGTTAGTCGAGCAAGCAGAGATGGCCTCAACTTCTTTGTGGAAGAGTTAATCGTTTGATGCTTGTTCACAGTGGCGGCTCGTGTATAGGCACTGTGCAACTGCAGCACCCCCAATTTCAACTTGATATTATCGATAACATTTAATATAATGAGTCCTTTTTTCTTTAATTCTCTCTTTATATTTGTACAATATATAACCCTTAAGCTCAATGTCAGTAGCCATCCCCCAGTGGGGCGGGGGTGGCTCAGTCGGTAGCGCGACAGGCTCGTAATCTGTAGTTTCCAGGGTCGAGTCCCAGCTGGGTCAGCGTTGAGATTTATCTCCGCAAAATTCCCCGCCCTGCCCTCGGTCAGTAGGAGACACCATGGGCTTGGAAAGGCCGCTGTCCGTCGGATGGGACGTTAAGCCGTGGCCCCGTGTGCGGGAGAGCCATACCCTGTGCACGTTAAAGAACACGCTGGATGGCCTTGACGGGAGGCTACCATCTGTCTCCCAACAGCTGTTCCAGTGGGTGCCCTCCCCCAACCGTCTCTGAGCCTTCGGGGTCCATGTGACTTGGCCATTTAGCCCATGGTGTGCAAAAAAGTGCCGCTCAGAGGTAAAACAACCCAACCCACGACAATGTCCTAATACACAACGAAGGTTAGACTAAAGGTTTGTCGGCGGTCTTGCGGTCTCAAGTAACAACGACACACTAAGGCAATCTGTCTCTGTCGTTTTCTCGCTTTGTGTTCGTTCTTGTGTGTGCGATTTGTTTTGCAGGCTGCATATTTGGAAACTGAGAAACATTTTGTTACTCCGTTCGCCGAGGCTTAAGTGGTGCGCAGATAGTCGCAGAGAAATGAGTCAAGAGTATAGTGCTCGAAACGAAGAGCGGGATGGTTCCGTCGGTAGCTCGCCAGGCTCATCTGCAGTTCCCAAGTTCGAGTCCCAGCTGGGCCAGCGTTCAGATTTAACTCCGCAAAACTCCCCGCCCTGCCCTCGGTTAGTAGGGGACATTGATGGGCTTGGGAAGGTCGCCGTCCGTCAGATGGAATGTAAAGCCGTGGCTCCGGTATATGGGAGAACCACACCCTGTGCACGTTAAAGAGCACGCTGGATTGACTTGACGGGAGGCTACCATCTGTCTCCCAAGAGCTGATTTCCAGTGGGTCCCCTTCTCCCAACCTTCTCTGATACTTCAGGTCCTTGTAAACCTGGCCATTAAGTTCGTAGTGTGCAAAACAAGTGCGCATAGAGGTAAAACAACCCAACCGAAACGAAGAGCGATTTTCAAGCGGAACAAATGCTTCCCAGACGGGTGTTACCCCCCACCACCACCACCACCAGCTGGGTCAGCGTTGAGATTTATCTCCGCAAAATTCCCCGCCTTGCCCACGGTCAGTAGGGGACACCGATGGGCTTGGAAAGGCCGCCGTCCGTCGAATGCGACGTTAAGCCGTGGGCCCGTGTGCGGGAGAGACATACCCTGTGCACGTTAAAGAACACGCTGGATGGCCTTGACGGGAGGCTACCATCTGTCTCCCAACAGCTGTTCCAGTGGGCACCCTCCCCCTACCTTCTCTGAGCCTTCGGGGTCCATGTGACCTGGCCATTTAGCCCATGGTGTGCAAAAAAGTGCCGCTCATAAGTAAAACATCCCAACCCATCCCCCAGTTTATGAAAAAGATACAAAAATTTTTGTATGGAACTGTGCGCTTCACAGTACTAACGGCAAGGTGTTTGACTGTTGTGCGCATGCGCACATAGGAAGCTACACGCGAGGCTGCAAGGGAGAGAGAGCACTGTCGTTCCCGCAGTGCCGACCCTGGCGTGCTGGTTGAAGGTAGTTTTTTTTACTCCGCGTGTGTTGTGTTTAAAAACCGTGTACCATATTCTTGAATGTGATAAAGTGTAGAATTAGATTATTATCCTGCTTCCAGCTATTCTATTTGATTTATTTTTTTTTTTTTCGGTTCTTTTATTTTTTCGTTTTTTTTTCCCTTTTACACAATTTTAAAACAAAGGCTAAAAATTTTCTGGAGCGGCACCCCCACTAATTTTAGCTACGAGCCGCCACTGCTTGTTCATCTTAATATATAAAAACAATTGGTAAAGTTTATCTTGGTAATTTACAGGGGGTGGGGGTAGCTCAGTCCGTAGCGCGCCAGGCTCGTAATCTGTAGTTCCCAGGTTCGAGTCCCAGCTGGGTCAGCGTTGAGATTTATCTCCGCAAAATTCCCCGCCCCGCCCACGGTCAGTAGGGGACACCGATGGGCTTGGAAAGGCCGCCGTCCGTCGGATGGGACGTTAAGCCGTGGCCCCATGTGCGGGAGAGCCATACCCTGTGCACGTTAAAGAACACGCTGGATGGCCTTGACGGGAGGATACCATCTATCTCCCGATATATGTTCCAGTGGGTCCCCTCCCCCAACCTTCTCTGAGCCTTCGGGGTCCATGTGACCTGGCCATTTAGCACATGGTATGCAAAAAAGTGCCGCTCAGAGATGAAACAACCCAACCCATCTTGATAATTTACAGGTTTATTCGCAAAGTTGATTGTGATGCAAAGGAGAACTACAGAGAAAGAACGATACAGGTTTGTCTTAGTCCAGACCGAGGTACGATCTAGACAGGAACTTCCTCGCATTACTTGGGTGCATTGGAAGTCTCGGTTGTAGAGGCAAGTTGGTTTCTGTAGCAAAGAATTAGTGTTACTTTACGTTCCTTATGGTGTTTCCTAAAAGAACAATACTTCCTGGTGTAAATTTAACCACTTTTGTTAAGCACGTGGTACTTTGTGACTATACGACACATGGATACTTGTCAAAGCAGAAAATTAAACTCAGAATTTTAGAATAAATTCCCGAAAATTCATAATTTAAATGTTAAAATACTGTAGCTTTTAGAAATTTGAAAAATGAAGATTGGGTTGTTTTACGCCTGAGTAGCACTTTTTTGCACATAATTGACTAAATGGATAGGTCACGAGGAACCCGATGGCTCGGAGAAGGTTGGGGGGACGAGACATGCTGGACATTTATTGGGAAACAGATGGTACTTTTTATCCAAAGGAAAAGGATCTGAGTTGGTGTCTTGAAGTTTTATCTTCCTGTCCTTCATACAGTTCTTAATATAAGAACACGTGTTTCCACTAATTCCAAGTATCATAAGTTTGTAAAGCATTCCGTTAATGGAAATAGAGTCGTAAGCTTTCTGAAGATCTACGAAAATAGCAACTGTGTACATATTCATAAAGTTCAGTCCTGTTTAAGTTGGGTTGTTGTTGGGTTGTTTTACCTCTGAGCGGCACTTTTTTGCACACCATGAGCTAAATGGCCAGGTCACAAGGTCCCCGAAGGCTCAGAGAAGGTTGGAGGAGGGGACCCACTAGAAAATCTGTTTGGAGACAGATGGTAGCCTCCCTTCAAGGCCATTCAGCGTGTTCTTTATTATGCACAGGGTATGGCTGTCCCGCACACGGGACCACGGCTTAACGTCGCATCCGACGGACGGCGGTCTTTCCAAGCCCATCGGTGTCCCCTACTGACCGTGGGCAGGGCGGGGAATTTTGCGGAGATAAATCTCAACGCTGACCCAGCTGTGTCAGTAGTCTAATCTGGGAACTACAGATTACGAGCCTGGCGCGCTACCGACTGAGCCACCCCCGCCTCAGTCCTGTTTGAATATCTGTGACAAAGTGAATAATAATACAGTCCACTGAGCTTCGGCCAGCTCTGAAGCCATTAATGTTATAGTGAAGGAGATGGTTTGATTCTGCGATCCAATTTAGTCTTCTGTTCATCATACCTTCAAGCAATTTTCCCATGCATGAGCATACTGCAATACCTCAATAAGATGTCATACCACCGACTGATTTTGCATGTTTGAGAACAGGAACAACAAAATATGTTTTCCAAATATCTGGGAAAATGTTTTGTTCCCAGATTCCATTAAAAAGATTTAGTAAAGTGTTAAAGTATTTTTCCAAATGATTCTGTTTTCACTGATGACAGTGTCTAAGAGCAAATTTAGATTCACTCATATTAAATTTCCTGTCAATGAAATCAGGAGCTTTTGGGTTGTTTTACCTCTGAGTGGCACTTTTTTGCACACCATGGGCTAAATGGCCAGGTCACATGGACCCCGAAGGCTCAGAGAAGGTTGGGGGAGGGGACCCAATGGAACAGCTGTTGGGAGACAGATGGTAGCCTCCCGTCAAGGCCATCCAGCGTGTTCTTTAACGTGCACAGGGTATGGCTCTCCCACACGCGGGGCCACGGCTTAACGTCCCATCCGACGGACGGTGACCTTTCCAAGCCCATCGGTGTCCCCTATTGACCGTGGGCAGGGCGGGGAATTTTTGCGGAGATAAATCTCAACGCTGACCCAGCTGGGACTCGAACCTGAGAACTACAGATTACGAGCCTGGCGCGCTACCGACTGAGCCACCCCCGCCCCCTGAAATCAGGAGCTTTAGGATTTAGATTATACACCGAAGAGCCAAAACATTATAACCACCTGCCTAATATGATGTTGGTCCTCCACGTACCGCCAAAACAGTTCTCACCCAGCGAGGCATGACGTTACAAGATTTACAAAGATGTCTTGTGGTATCTGGTACCAACACGTTACCAGCAGATCCCTCAACTCTTGTAAGTTACGTGGTTGAGCCACCGCAAATCGGATATGATGTTCCAACACAAATTACAGAAGTTTGATTGGATTGATGTCTGGGGAAATTCGAGGCCATGGCAATACCTGGAAGTCTTCCTCATGTTCTGCGAACCATTCTCGAACAATCCGGGCAATATGGCATGGCGCATTATCCTGCTGAAAGAAGGCACTAGTAGAGGGATACACCGTTACCATGAAAGGATGTACCTGGTCTGCAATGATGTTTAGGTAGGTGGTAGACGTCATAGTTTCCTGCACTATGAATGAGTGGACCCAGGGTTTCCCATTAGAACATTGCCCAAAGCATTACACTTCTTCCATCGTCTTTGGGGCGGGGGTGGCTCAGTCGGTAGCGCGCCAGGCTCGTAATCTTTAGTTCCAAGGTTCGAGTCCCACTGGGTCAGCGTTGAGATTTATCACCGCAAAATTCTCCGCCCTGCCCACGGTCAGTAGGGGACACCGATGGGCTTGGAAAGGCCGCCGTCCGTCGGATGGGACGTTAAGCCGTGGCCCCGTGTGTGGGAGAGCCATACCCTGTGCACGTTAAAGAACACGCTGGATGGCCTTGACGGGAGGCTACCATCTGTCTCCCAACAGCTGTTCCAGTGGATCCCCTCCCCCAACCTTCTCTGAGCCTTCGGGGTCCATGTGACCATGGTGTGCAAAAATGTGCCGCTCAGAGGTAAAACAACCCAACCCAACTCCATCGTCTTGTTTTCATCTCACAGTGCATCCTGGTGCCAAACGTTCCCCAGGTAAATGACGCTTACCTATCCGGCCATCTACATGGTGTAACAGGAAACGAGATTCATCACACCAGACGCCTTCTTCGAATCATTCAAGATCCAGTTTTGATGCTATTGTGCCCATTGCGCCATGGTTGGGTTCGGTTGTTTTTACCTCTGAGCGGCACTTTTTTTGCACACCATGGCCTAAATGGCCAGGTCACATGGACCCCGAAGGCTCAGAGAAGGTTGGGGGAGGGGATCCACTGGAACAGCTGTTGGGAGACAGATGGTAGCCTCCCGTCAAGGCCATCCAGCGTGTTCTTTAACGTGCACAGGGTATGGCTCTCCCACACACGGGGCCACGGCTTAATGTGCCATCCGACGGACGGCGGCCTTTCCAAGCCCATCGGTGTCCCCTACTGACCGTGGGTAAAGCGGGGAGTTTTGCGGAGATAAATCTCAACGCTGACCCAGCTGGGCCTCGAACCTGGGAACTACAGATTACGAGCCTGGCGTCCTACCGACTAAGCCACCCCGCCCCCTTGCGCCAAGGTATCCCTTCTGTTGGCTCGCATCATATGGGATAGCCTTCGCTCACCTCTAGCATCGATGAGCCACGGTCGGCCCTCACCTTGCCAGCGGTTCGTGGTTTTTCCCTCCTCGGAGCACTTTTTGAAGGTACTAACCACGGCTGACCGGGGGCGAGGGTGGCTCAGTCGGTAGCGCGCCAGGCTCGTAATCTGTAGTTCCCAGGTTCGAGTCCCAGCTGGGTCAGCGTTGAGATTTATCTCCGTAAAATTCCCCGCCCTGCCCACGGTCAGTAGGGGACACCGATGGGCTTGGAAAGGCCGCCGTCCGTCGGATGGGACGTTAAGCGTGGCCCCGTGTGCGGGAGAGCCATACCCTGTGCACGTTAAAGAACACGCTGGATCGCCTTGACGGGAGGCTACCATCTGTCTCCCAATAGCTGTTCCAGTGGGTCCCCTCCCCCAACCTTCTCTGAGCCTTCGGGGTCCATGTGTACCTGGCCATTTAGCCCATTGTGTGCAAAAAAGTGCCGCTCAGAGGTAAAACAACCCAACCCAATCAGTCCGCCTTCACAAGGCAATCAATTTGTTAATAAATTGAATATTATATTTCAGGTTTTTAGGATTATTGATTTCTCTAGTACTTTTTTATTTTAGCTGTGTTAATGCCTTCCGTAAAATTGTTTATCGAAAAATATGCTTCACAGTTCTCAAGTTCTTGATTGAGAGCAGTTCTGAAAGATTCCCAGTTTAAAATTTTTATTTTATTCTTCTCCTTTCTCTTTGGAATTCCATTACTTAGAATCGGAAAATCCTCGCTGATCAAAGTGTTCACTGAGTTGGGTTGGGTTGTTTTACCTCTGAGCGGCACTTTTTTTGCATACAATGGGCTAAATGGCAAGGTCACATGGACCCCGAAGGCTCAGTAAAGGTTGGGGAAGGGGACCCACTGGAACAGCTGTTAGGAGACAGATATTAGCCTCCCGTCAAGGCCATCCAGCGTGTTCTTTAACGTGCACAGGGTATGGCTCTCCCACACACGGGGCCACGGCTTAACGTCCCATCCGACGGACGGCGGCCTTTCCAAGCCCATCGGTATCCCCTACTGACCGTGGGCAGGGCGGGGAATTTTGCGGAGATAAATCTCAACGCTGACCCAGCTGGGACTCGAACCTGGGAAGTACAGATTACGAGCCTGGCGCGCTACCGACTGAGCCACCCCCGCCCCTACTAAGTGTAGTGTAGGTAATTGAGAATGCCAAGGTGGATTCCACTAAAATGAGTTTAACAAAGTTATTTCTTTCATTCCCCAAAGTAGCAGCCGTATCATTCATGAGAATCACGTTAAGTTATTCCATTAATTCTTCTATTACTTTCCTTCTGTTATTAATTCAATTGGATCCCCACATAAGGTTATGAGCTTTAAAATCTCCAGTTATAATATAGGGGGAGGGCAGACATTAATTATACCCAAAAAGATTTCAAGAGGAATATTTTCTCCTGAATTTTAAATAGAAATAACTGAACGTATTTTAATAGAAAAGCCAACGGCTGTACCAAGCTGAAAATACCGGTTCTCGTCCGATCACCGAAGTTAAGCAGCTTTGGGCGCGGTCAGTACTTGGGAGGGTGACCACCTGGGAACACCTGCGTGCAGTTGGCAAAAACACTGCTGAGGACTCGCCATCTTCATGACCATATGGGAACACCTGCGTGCAGCTGGCAAAAAAAACTGCTGAGGACCCGCCATCTTCATGACCAGCTGGGAACACCTGCGTGCAGTTGACAAAAAAAACTGCTGAGGACCCGCCATCTTCATGACCACCTGGGACCACCTGCGTGCAGTTGGCAAAAAAACTGCTGAGGACCCGCCATCTTCATGACCAGCTGGGAACAACTGCGTGCAGTTGACAAAAAAAACTGCTGAGGACCCGCCATCTTCATGACCACCTGGGACCACCTGCGTGCAGTTGGCAAAAAAACTGCTGAGGACCCGCCATCTTCATGACCACCTGGGAACACCTGCGTGCAGTTGACAAAAAAAAACTGCTGAGGACCCGCCATCTTCATGACCACCTGGGACCACCTGCGTGCAGTTGACAAAAAAACTGCTAAGGACCCGCCATCTTCATGACCACCTGGGGCCACCTGCGTGAAGTTGGCAAAAAAACTGCTGAGGACCCGCCATCTTCACATATCCTTCTACTATGGCGTCCCTCCTCCTCAAGCAGCTGCTTGCCACAGAAGTCTGACAGGCTCCTGTTAGACTTCTGTGGCATGCAGCTGCTTGAGGAGAGTTTTTTTTTATTTTAATAGAAATAACTGAATAGAACTTATTTTGAATTATTACTTGCAGTGCCACTCCATATAGAAGTGTATGATTGCTAAGCAGCGTTTTTCCCTTGAATCAGTTCTTTCAAGAATTTCTATTTCTTGATATGTTACGAATTTCCTGAAGGATATTATTTGAATATTTAGCTTTTATATATAAATACTTTATTATTATAACTGTGACAGTTCCTTTAAAGGATTTGTCTGCAATATTTGAAGCTGGCCTTTATATCTACTGAGGAATATATATCTTCTTCTTCTGAGACTTCAGTCTTCGAAATAATAATTCTAATACACTTCAACGCCAAATCTGTTAATTTCTTTAGTAATAACTCCGAATTCTTTTGGGGCAGGGATGGCTCAGTGGTAGCGCGCCAAGCTCCTAATCTGCAGTTCCCAGGTTCGAGTCACAGCTGTGTCAGCGTTGAGATTTATCTCCGTAAAACTCCCCGCTCTGCCTTGGGCCAGTAGGGGACACCGATGGGCTTGGAAAAGCCGCCATCCGTCAGATGGGACGTTAAGCCGTGGCACCGTGTGCAGGAGAGCCATACCCTGTGCTCGTTAAAGAACACGCTGGATGGCATTGACGGGAGGCTACCATCTGTCTCACTACAGCTGTCCCAGTGCATCCCCTGCCCCAACCTTCTCTGAACTTTCGGTGTCCTTATGACCTGGCCATTTAGCTAATTGTGTGCATAAAAGTGTAGCTCAGAGATCAAACAACCGAACCCGAATTCTTTATAATATTAGGATTTGATTCATTGCTGTATTAGTTTGTTTATTACTTGGAAGATAAAGAAATTCTTTCTAATCCTCCAGTTGAATTTTTTCTTATTGAAATATATTTGGTTGGGAGGACTTAAAATTATCAAACGAATACGTGAAGACTCACACCTTCTTGGGCCCAAGTTAGGTTGATTTTTATTTGGAATGCTTTTCTATGATAGAAGCTGCAATTTCAGCAAAGCACTCAGCATACATATGTTGCTGAATGTTGTTTTCCACAGTTAGGGTAATAACATGAATGTAATTATTTTAATATTCTATAGCAAATTATTTGCGTTTAAAATGCTAATAATTAATTTTATATTATTCTATAATATTTTTATAAAATTATAAAATATTATTTTATTTCATATTCTTTTTAAACATATAAATTGTAACAGTCTGTGGTCCTAGTCAGGGTAACAGCTTTATAGATTCGTGTAATTTCCAATAATAGGGTTGGGTTGTTTTACCTCTGAGCGGCACTTTTTTGCACACCATGGGCTAAATGGCCAGGTCACATGGACCCCGAAGGCTCAGAGAAGGTTGGGGAAGGGGACCCACTGGAACAGCTGTTGGGAGACAGATGGTAGCCTCCCGTCAAGGCCATCCAGCGTGTTCTTTAACGTGCACAGGGAATGGCTCTCCCACACACGGGGCCACGGCTTAATGTCCCATCCGATGGACGGTGGCCTTTCCAAGCCCATCGGTGTCCCCTACTGAACGTGGGCAGGGCGGGGATTGCGGAGATAAATCTCAACGCTGACCCAGCTGGGACTCGAACCTGTGAACTACAGATTACGAGCCTGGCGCGCTACCGACTGAGCCACCCCCCCGCCCCCCAATAATAGGGAAATAACCTTTTCTGTCCATTAATCTGGTCCAACCGAAACATTTAATTAGAGCCACGAAATAACATGAAATGGATTAATAAAAAAATGGACTGACCTGAGTAGATGCCCATCCCGCCTCCTCGTTGTCTGCCATGGTGAGTCCTCGTAGCGATAGGCTTTCCTGATGAGTGGGGCACAGGAGCAGCTGAGCTTGTTTCCCATGGCTCCTCCCTCTGGATGTCAGGCGATCAGAAGCCACGGCGAGCAGGGCCTAGCGTCGGCACTTGGCGGGGGTTAGCTGACATGGTTCATGGTGATGTGAGACGCTGCAAAGAGAGAGCGGAAATACGTCACCTCTAGGTTTTCAATTTGTATATTTTTGAAAAACAGTACAGAATAAGACACGATGTACTTTTTATTCTTTCAACAAGTTTTATCATCATTGAATCAAAAAAAAAGGAAAAGAAATTAACTTAAATGCAGAGACATAAATATTGTAGGTTGGGAAATGTTTAGCATAAAATGGTAATTTGCTTTTTAAGAATTCTCACCTCAACTCCTTCAGTTAGAAGGTGTCAGTAAGAAGGGCGAGAAAATTTTCAAAGCATTTAAATATTTGAGAAAATCGAATTTCGACATGTATATAATTTCATACATTCATCGAGAGCGACCATATTTACGGACTTTAATATATGTAAACAATGAGCAACAAAAACAAATCTTCGGGTGTATTACGTATAGTGAGTGATGAAGTACAGTCGCTCAAAAAAGTATCCGAACACTATGGTTGATTATACAAAATTCAGAAAAAATATCTGGCAACGATTTTTTTAGAAATTAGTGATCTGGCAACCCTCGTGTCACGTGATAATCACGTGACACGAAACCTTCGTATCACGTGATAATCACGTAACACGAAGGTTGCCAGATCACTAATTTCTAAAAAAATCGTTGCCAGATATTTTTTCTGAATTTTGTAATCAACCATAGTGTTCGGATACTTTTTTGATCGACTGTACATAGATTCAACAGAATATGTGCATATACCCACTAAAGAGGATTCAAGAGAGTATGATGCATATACTCGGTAGAGGAATATTCAATAAAATATGATTCATATATTTACTAAAGAAGATTCAATAGAATATGATTCATATACTCACTAAAGAGTATTCAATAGACTATGATGCAAATACTCACTACAGAAGATTCAACACAGTATAATGCATATACTCACTGAAGACAATTCAATAGAGTATGATGCATATACTCACTGAAGATGATTGAATAGAGTATGATGCATATACTCACTGAAGATGATTGAATAGAGTATGATGCATATACTCACTAAAGTAAAACTGATTCAACAGAATAAAAATTACCAAGTAAAATGATTCGACGCATATACTCACTGAAGGAGATTCAACAGAGTATGATGCATATACTCACTTTCAGATATTCATTCAGAACATTCTGTTCGTTATATCCACCGACTTTCAAAGAACTAAAAATTTCAGTCATTACCAAAACTCTTGTGATTTTCTAGATACCCAGTTGCAATTCTTACCTACATTCACTTTAACAGAATAACAAATTTTCATCTTCGTAAATCGCAAAACGCTCTTTTGACACCTTCAGATATTCCGACGTTACATATTTTCCATACATCCACGACTCTCACAGAACTAAAAATTTCAGTCATTACCAAAACTCTTGTGATTTTCTAGATACCCAGTTGCAATTCTTACCTACATTCACTTTAACAGAATAACAAATTTTCATCTTCGTAAATCGCAAAACGCTCTTTTGACACCTTCAGATATTCCGACGGTACATATTTTCCATACATCCACGACTCTCACAGAACTAAAAATTTCAGTCATTACCAAAACTCTTGTGATTTTCTAGATACCCAGTTGCAATTCTTACCTACATTCAACTTTAACAGAATCACAAATTTTCATCTTCGTAAATCGCAAAACGCTCTTTTGACACCTTCAGATATTCCGACGGTACATATTTTCCATACATCCACAACTCTCACAGAACTAAAAATTTCAGTCATTACCAAAACTCTTGTGATTTTCTAGATACCCAGTTGCAATTCTTACCTACATTCACTTTAACAGAATAACAAATTTTCATCTTCGTAAATCGCAAAACGCTCTTTTGACACCTTCAGATATTCCGACGGTACATATTTTCCATACATCCACCGACTCTCACAGAACTAAAAATTTCAGTCATTACAAAAACTCTTGTGATTTTCTAGATCCCCTGTCGCAATGCTTTCACCCTTTCTCCCACGTTCGCAGAACGGCCAAACCCTCTTCTTGGTAAAACGCTCTCTTGACACCTTTAGATATTCAGTTGACACATTATCTTTCTTATCTTCTCCGAAGCTCAGAGAACTCGAAAATCCTTCCACGTTGCGTCGAATCCCGCGGATGCACTGTGCGTATCGAGTTCCGCAGCAGCACGTGCCCGTTGCCTGCATGCAGCGACGACACTAAGCACATGGCTTAATGAATGATGCGCTTTCCATCTCGGAACCCGTCCTCCGTTGGAACTATAACTAACCATTAGACTGCTGAGCACGGTATTCCCGCCTGGGAAATGAGGAAGTTACATTGCGTGGGCGCATCCGATTCCCGGCGCCACCCCGATGGTTATTGATCCGTGACAACGTGCTGCACGTGATCACTGTAAAGTGCAGACGGAATTTTCGCATCCCATTCCACACTGTGCAGCAACCGATGATTATTCGCGCCGTTATGGAGCAGTACTATGTCCATACAAATGGGGAGTGTCTGCATTCGGTGGTCAGTGCAAGAGGCCGCACGGTTTCTTAAATGGAAAGCTCGAATATTTGTCTGTCTACTGCTAACGGGTTTCAGGAAGCCGAGGAGCAAATTGGGAGTGGAAGGATGATTTGGTCATTAAGAGAGATCATAGCGATGGGGTTAAAGAACTCCGCAAAATAGTAGCGGACGACCGAGTCGAATTTCCCGACCGAGATTTGGATTTGGGATGGGTTGTTTTACCTCTGAGCGGCACTTTTTTGCACGCCATGGACTAAATGACCAGGTCACAAGGACCCCGAAGCCTCAGAGAAGGTTGGGGGAGGGGACCCACTGGAACAGCTGTTGGGAGACAGAAGGTAGCCTCCCGTCAAGGTCATCCAGCGTGTTCTTTAATTTACGCAAGGTACTCCCACATACGGGACCACGGCTTAACGTCCCATCCGACAGACGGCGGCCTTTCCAAGCCCATCGGTGTCACCTACTGACCGTGGGCAGGGCGGGGAATTTTGCGGAGATAAATTTCAACGTTGACCCAGCTGGGACTCGAACCTGGGAACTACAGATTACGAACTTGCGCGCAACCGACTGAGTCACTCCCCCCCCCCCCCCCCCTCTGTGTGCAAAAAGAGTTTTGCTTAGAGTGAAACAAATTAACCAACTTAAAAAATGAACCTACTCTACTAATCTCCAACTATTCTTGCGCTGAGTTTTATCTCTCGTAACTCCCAATTCTGTCTGGGGTGACTCAGTCGGTATCGTGCCAGGCTTGTAATCTGTAGTTTCCAGGTTCCACCAATCTTCAAATGCATTTATAAATTTTGCATTCTGTTGCACGTGATTTTCAGTGCTAATAAGAGAGAAGAAAGGAATGCTGTGTCATAAGCATACACCGAAGGAACAAAACATTATGACCAGCTAGTCTTTATGCAAATCGAAGCAACTGCAAGAAACGACGACGCGTATGAAGATCATGAAACGGTATAAATAACACATGATACTGAGCTCTGTTAGTTTTATTCTTATTTTACGATGGTAGGAAGAGCGGTTGGGTTGTTTTACCTCTGAGCGGCACTTTTTTGCACACCATGGACTAAATGGCCAGGTCACATGGACCCCGAAGGCTCAGAGAAGGTTGGGGAAGGAGACCCACTGGAACAACTTTTGGGAGACAGATGGTAGCCTCCCGTCAAGGCCATCCATCGTGTTCTTTAACGTGCATAGGGGAAGACTCTCCCGCATACGGGGCCATGGCTTATCGTCCCATCAGACGGACGGCGGCCTTTCCAAGCCCATCGGTGTCCCCTACTGACCGTGGGCAGGGCGGGGAATTTTACGGAGATAAATCTCAACGCTGATCCAGCTGGGACTCGAATCTGGGAACTACAGATTACGAGCCTGACGCGCTACCGACTGAGCCACCCCCGCCCCTGAGGAAGAGCGGACTTAAGTGAGTTTGACAAAGGCCAAATTGTAATGGCCAGACGACTGGATCAGAGCATTTCAGAGACTGCAAGGCTTGTGGGTGCTCACGGTCAGTCGCGGTTAGTGCCTTCGAAAAGTGGTCCCAGGAAGGAAAAACCACGAACCGCCATCAAGGTGTGGGCCGATCACGGCTATTCAATGATAGAGGCGAGTGAAGGCTATCCCGTATGGTACGAACCATCAGAAGGGATACTGTGGCGCAACTCGCCCGTAATTTGAATGCTGGGGATGGGAGTAATGTGCCACAACACACAGTACATCGAACCCTGCTGAAAATGGGGCTGCGAAGCCGCTCCGAGTGCCCATGCTAAATTTGGTTCACTGTCGAAAGTGCCTACAATGGGCATGCGAGCATGAAAACTGAACCTTGAATGACTGGAAGAAGGTCGTCTTGTCCGATGATGCTCATTTCCTGGTGCACCATGTGGATGGCGAGGTTCGAGTGCTTCATTTACCTGGGAAAGTGTTGGCACCAGGATGCACTGTGGTACGAAAACATGCCAGTGGTGGAAGTGTAATGCTTTGGGCAATGTTTTGCTGGGAAACCCTGGGTCCAGTCATTCATGTGCAGGAAACTGTGACGTCTACCACCCACGTATACATCATTGAAGACCAGGTACGGTATGACCAGGTACGGTTTCATGGCAACGGTATATCCCTCTAGTAGTGCCTTCTTTCTGCGGGATAATGCGCCATGCCACACTGCCCGGATTGTTCGAGAATAGTATGCTGAACATGAGGAAGACTACCATGTATTGCCCCAGCCTCCAAATCCCCCAGACATCAATCCAATCGAACATCTGTAGCTTGTGTTGGAACAGCACATCAGATCTGCGATGGCTCAACCACGTAACTTACAAGAGTTGAGGGATCTGCTGGTAGCGTGTTGGTACCAGATACCACAAGATATTGTTGCGGATTACAAAAATGGATAGCCACTGAGCGTGAGTATTAAAAGCTATATTTCAAAACCAAATTCAATACAAGGTAAATTGTTACAAAGGAAATATGGATGAAGTATCTTATTAACAAATCAACTATTAACATGCACAAGTCATCAATCTTCCTGCGTAGAGCACACAATATCAGCTCTGTGTATTTTACTAAATACTACCTTTTACTTGATTTACCAGGTCACCCGAAGATCTTCACTCGTAAACCAATTCTCGTCCTGTGCTAATAACTTTTCACACACTAGCCGAACAAAAAGACAGTCCGTGTAGACATTCGAAGTTAGCCATAAAAGTTCCCACTTTTATACTTCCGCGTATACACAACACATCAAGTTACTTCTTGATACTTAACGATAAAAGATCCCACTTTTATCCTTCCGCGTATACACAACACATCAAGTTACTTCTTGATACTTACGCGCACTGTCTCAGAACAGCTCACCGTCCATTTTCGAACTCACCGACCGTTACAATACAACGACCGTTACAATACAAAAGGACCGTTAACGCTCCACTCTTCTTCTCCAAATTCTCCCAAAGTTCTTATTCGTTGGCTGAAACTTTTTGCTTTCGGTTGCCAGATTCCTTCTGTCGTAACACTGCCCCCTTCCTAGGTCTTGTTCGTCCCGAACAATTCTGGATTCCAAAGTTTCTTCAGTTCTTCGATGAAACGGGGCCAAACGATCCACGTGAACCACCTTGCACTTTGTAGCTGGACGTCGACGAATGCGATATACCACGTCTGTGTCAAAATGAAAGCGAATCTCATTATGACGTAGATTTCTTTTCTGACTGAAGCCTCGTCCACAAACATAATACGTGTAAGGCCTATAGCCCTGTGAACACGTTTATGTCTCTGCAGGGAGAAGAATCGACTAAGAGTTTTCGTGCAAAACCTGTAAAAAGTTTTCTTCTTTGTCGAAAGTTTTCTTCTTTGGATTTTTACTTCTATCAAGAGTAACAAGGAATGAAAGTCATTAGTGACATAAAATCTAGGGAGGAGTTTCATCCTCCAGTCTGACCCTTTTGTCAGTTGACTTTCACTTAATTCAGAACTGTCGTGATGAACCTTCAGCCATATTTCACCTGATTCAATTTGATCCCCAAGGTGCTTCACAATTATATCAGCTCCATAATTCTTTTTAGCGCTTCGGTCCATCTCCTCCTTCCATACTCTTGCTAGAACTGCAGCTTCTAATCCGACAACCTTACCTGTTTCTCCTGTATAAGTGAAATCAGTGATGTGTCGGGCTGCTAGCAATATTTTTTCTGTTTTACCTTCACATAGCCAGCTTGCAACATCTTCAGATACTCTTTGTTCTATTAACATGTTACGAAACTTGTTCAAAGCATTGCCGTTATGCAGAACCTTACGGACACGTGATGCTTCATCTACCCTATTATCCACAATGTTCACAAAACGCAGAAGTTCTCCTCCTAACTCTTCGACGAGCTCTTGCAGTTCCAAGGATCCGTTACCAAGGAAACACTGAACAGCTTCCATCACTTCCAGAGAGTTGTCAACAGAGTTTTCAAGAGGTGAATCCATGTTGCTGATAACAGCTGAACAACTCAAACTCTTCATTCCACGAGCTTGTGATGCTGCAACCACTTTCTTAACTAAATCAACAGCAACATCTTCTGTACTGATGAGATCAATAGCTCCTTTTCCGAATTCAACATCATAAACCAAAGCACACACTTCTTCAGCCAGCTTTTTGGACACAATTGAGCATATCATTAGAGGAACGCTATCTATGGTAGCCATCAGATCCTTGCAGCGGTAAATCTCCTTATCTGTTGGCACCAGCTCCTCTGTCTGTCCTACGATGCAGCATCCGACGTCTTCCATCATCTGCTCGATTTTATCTTTAGTGCAGTCCACTGTGAAGCCAGGGATGGATTCCAATTTGTCCAGAGTATATCCCTTCAATTGGAGAGCACGACCGGAGATCATAGGGACCTTGAGACCTAAAGCAGCAAGTGCAGGAGCCAAGACAAGACTCACTTTGTTGCCGACATCTCCTGTGCTGTTTTCATCTACCATCCGATGGCGCCACTTGGGTCTCCAGCAAAACACATGACCCGAGGAGGTCATATTTGCTGTTTCTTCCGAATTCACTTTCTTGGAGCTCTCATTGTAATTAGCCAGGGAAACATCAGTCATGATTGCCAAATTGTTCATTCTGGAGATCAGCGACGACGAGTTTTGTAACATGATATTGTCCACTTTAGAGCTCTTGTAGTCGTGATAAAACTTTTCTATATCCTTATAATCTAAATGGTTATAATGTCCAAATCTGCACATTGACTGTTCAGAAAAGAAATTCAGCGTGGCTACGTTGAAATTATCTGAGGGATTCACTTCTCTCTGATCGTAACTCTGAGGCTTAGTTTCATCCAGAAAGTTAGTCTTTGAAGTACTGTCTCTGCCTGAAGCTCCTTTACTAGCATCACCTGTTACGCTTCTAAGCCATTCTTCGGAATTCTTCTTTCTTAAATCCCCACTTTCTATAAACGATTCGAGTGTGGCTATGTGTTTCGGAAAAATCTCTCCGACTTCCCCGGTAACGACGAAGGGCACTTTGTATCTATGATGAATGGACACCTCTTCTTTACTCGGACCACTCTGCGAAACGTAAACTCTGTTTCGTTCCCCCTCATTACCACTCGTTACTCTGCCTTTGCGATAATTGTCCATGACACATTTTGCTGACGGCGAGGAATAGAATACCTTTCGTGTGGATCTCTCTTCAGATCGTGCCAGACTTGTATACCTAGGTATTTTGAAGTGCAAAGCGTACTGTATAGTCTCACAGCTCTCTGATCTGTGTGATTGTTCTTCACAGTTCCTAGACATGTCACCAGCGACATAGACACTCTGCCATGCATCACCAGTAGTTGCGTGGTCAAAGGCATTATCTGCGCTATCTCTACGATTCTTGATTTCCAGTAGCAGATCCACATTTTTATATGCGTTGCCTTTCTCTTTTTCTTTTCCATGTTTACAATCTAACTTAACACTATCAAGATCAACTTTTTCACTGACAAATTCAACATTTAAACTATTGAATTGTCTATTGAGTTCGGTTTTACTATCCTTGAACTGATCAATAATCTTACCAACTTGAGGAGCCACTTCATCTCTCATCTCAGTATTTTGTGCGGCCATTTCGGCTTTCAAGTCACCTATTTTATCGCTTTGGGCAGCTAGATCACTTTTAATATCAGTCATCTGCGTAGCCATATCGGCTTTCATATCGGTCACCAGCGTAGCAATAACGGCTTTCCTATCAGTCATCAGCGTAGCAATAACGGCTTTCCTATCAGTCATCAGCGTAGCCATATCGGCTTTCATATCAGTCATCAGCGTAGTCATATCGGCTTTCATATCTTTCATATCAGTCGTCAGCGTAGTCATATCGGCTTTCATATCTTTCATAACAGTCATCTGCGTAGCCATATCGACTTTCAAGCTATTTATCAACTTTACTAATTCATCCATACTTCTAGTTAACGGCATTCAAAAAATTATCCCGCTTCTGACACCAAATGTTGCGGATTACAAAAATGGATAGCCACTGAGCGTGAGTATTAAAAGCTATATTTCAAAACCAAATTCAATACAAGGTAAATTGTTACAAAGGAAATATGGATGAAGTATCTTATTAACAAATCAACTATTAACATGCACAAGTCATCAATCTTCCTGCGTAGAGCACACAATATCAGCTCTGTGTATTTTACTAAATACTACCTTTTACTTGATTTACCAGGTCACCCGAAGATCTTCACTCGTAAACCAATTCTCGTCCTGTGCTAATAACTTTTCACACACTAGCCGAACAAAAAGACAGTCCGTGTAGACATTCGAAGTTAGCCATAAAAGTTCCCACTTTTATACTTCCGCGTATACACAACACATCAAGTTACTTCTTGATACTTAACGATAAAAGATCCCACTTTTATCCTTCCGCGTATACACAACACATCAAGTTACTTCTTGATACTTACGCGCACTGTCTCAGAACAGCTCACCGTCCATTTTCGAACTCACCGACCGTTACAATACAACGACCGTTACAATACAAAAGGACCGTTAACGCTCCACTCTTCTTCTCCAAATTCTCCCAAAGTTCTTATTCGTTGGCTGAAACTTTTTGCTTTCGGTTGCCAGATTCCTTCTGTCGTAACAATATTTTATAAATCTTGTAACATTATGCCTCGCCGGGTAAGAACTGTTTTGGCGACACGTGGAGGACCAACATTATTTTAGGCAGGTGGTCATAATATTTTGGCTGCGGTGTACGTAGCAGTTTTGATTCTATCTATTATTGATAAATCAGAAATAAAGATACATAACAGGGCTCGACCGACCCATAATAATAGATCTGTAGTAATTTATATTTATAAGCCATTTTTTTAATATTAGTAAATAAAATTTAACTGGTTGTTTCTATTTTTTTATAATTAAGTGCTTAATTATACAATCTTCAGCAATATATTAATATAAAAAGGTTGCATAAATTAGTTCTTTTATGCACAGTGACTGATATGCCCCTTAACTCTAAGAGATGATACATACATACTTACAATACCTCATGCAGCCACAGGTTATGGAGGTCCGGCATGACTGTGCAATTTTCCTCTGCAAATCTGTCTGTTCTGAGCTACAGCTGCTGCATTTTGCCACTGTAAGCCAATTCCTGCAAGGTCCTGTTTCACATTCTCTACCCATCGCATCCTAGGTCTCCCCTCTTTTCCTGAAGCCTTTAGGCACAGTGTTCATAATCCTGTTTGCCAATCTGCAGTTATGCATACGGGCAACTTGGCAAAACCAACGCAGTCTCTCTCTGCACAACATGCTACTCAAAACAGACTTCTGACTCCTTCTTCTAACATCATAAGAGCATATAATGCAGCATTTTCATTTTAAATGACGAATGAGAAATCCTTATTCAGTTGTATAAGATAACAAAACATTAAAAATAAATAAAAAATAAATACCCTCTCAAGCAGCTGCTTGCCACAGAGGTCTGACAGGAGCCTGCCAGTTTATATGCCATAGTAGAAGGTCTGAGAGGATGGCAGGACCTCAGCAGAAAAACAACACGAACATCCATGCCTTGACCCGGGACTCGAACCCAGGACCCTTAGATCAGTAGCCAAGCGCGCTAACCACTCGGCCATGGGACGGACAATAATACATTAGTATTTACATATTTTATTCACCCATTTGGTACCAGTATATTAAAGAGCGCAAAATTAAGAAAATATAAACCTTATTTCATTTGAAATTATGCATGTAATAAACAACATGAAGAATATATTCGCCAGATGCAATATGTTATTCAGTATTGTATTCAGTTATGTATTATTATCTATATAATTTTAAATAATTATATGTTGCCATTCATAACTGTATATGCATACTGCTGAATATTAAAGTTAACTTTTATTTTATGTAAGATATTGTAAATTACACTTTTTTTAATTTCTGTTTTTATTTTTATTTTACTTTTCTTTAGCCTTCTCGAACTTTGCATTTTATGTCACTTGCCTTTGTAAATTTGCTATTAATGTAATGTAATAAAAAATGAAAAATGGCTAATAAATTTCAATTTCTAGTTATTATGTTTCTTTTCCCACACTCTTCTCTGTAAACGCATCAGCATGCAGAGAATCTGTCCCGCCTTCCGACGTTCTCTAACCCAGTGGTCTCCAGAGTGGGGTGTTTACACCCTACGTGGGGGGGGGGGGCACGTGTAGCTCCATGGAGGTGCCCACACCCTAGAGGTGCATGTACAGATTCATGGAGGTGCCCAACTCTAGGAGGTGCACATGCAGTTTCATGGAAATGCCCGCACCCTTGAGATGCACTTACATATCCATCGAGGTGCCCACACCCTAGGGTGTGGACGTGCAACTCCATGGAGGTGCCCACATCCTAGGGGTGCACGTACAGATCCATGGAGGTGCCAAATCCTAGGGGTGCACTAGCGGATCCATAAAGTGCCTACACCCTAGGGGGTGCATGTGCAGTTCCATGGAGGAGCCCACACCCTAGGGAGTGCACGTGCAAATCCGTGGAGGTGCCCACACCCTAGGGAGTGCACGTGCAGATCTATGGAGGTGCCCATACCCTAGGGAGTGCACGTACAGATCCATGGAGGTACCCAATCCTAGGGGTGCACTTGCGGATCCATAAAGTGCCTACACCCTAGGGGGTGGACATGCAGCTCCATGGAGGTACCCAATCCTAGGGGTGCACTTGCGGATCCATAAAGTGCCTACACCCTAGGGGGTGCACGTGCAGCTACATGGAGGTGCCCACACCCTAGGGGGTGGACATACAGATCCATGGAGGTGACAAATCATAGGGGTGCACTAGCGGATCCATAAAGTGCCTACACCCTAGGGGGTGCACGTCCAGTTCCATGGAGGTGCCCACACCCTAGGGAGTGCATGTGCAAATCCGTGGAGGTGACCACACCCTAGGGAGTGCACGTGCAAATCCCTGGAGGGGTCCACATCCTAGGGAGTGCACGTGCAGATCCGTGGAGGTGCCCACATCCTAGGGGGGCACGTACAGATCCGTGGATGTGCCCAATCCTAGGGGTGCACTTGCGGATCCATAAAGTGCCTACACCCTAGGTGGTGCACGTGCAGCTACATGGAGGTGCCCACACCCTAGGGGGTGGACATACAGATCCATGGAGGTGACAAATCATAGGGGTGCACTAGCGGATCCATAAAGTGCCTACACCCTAGGGGGTGCACGTCCAGTTCCATGGAGGTGCCCACACCCTAGGGAGTGCATGTGCAAATCCGTGGAGGTGCCCACACCCTAGGGAGTGCACGTGCAAATCCCTGGAGGGGTCCACATCCTAGGGAGTGCACGTGCAGATCCGTGGAGGTGCCCACATCCTAGGGGGGCACGTACAGATCCGTGGATGTGCCCAATCCTAGGGGTGCACTTGCGGATCCATAAAGTGCCTACACCCTAGGGGGTGCACGTGCAGCTACATGGAGGTGCCCATACCCTAGGGGGTGGACGTGCAACTCCATGGTGCAGATCCGTGGAGGTGCCCATATCCTAGGGGGGCACGTACAGATCCGTGGAGGTGCCCACACCCTAGGGAGTGCACGTGCAGATCTATGGAGGTGCCCACACCCTAGGGAGTGCACGTGCAGATCCGTGGATGTGCCCAATCCTAGGGGTGCACTTGCGGATCCATAAAGTGCCTACACCCTAGGGGGTGCACGTGCAGCTACATGGAGGTGCCCATACCCTAGGGGGTGGACGTGCAACTCCATGGAGGTGCTCACACCCTAGGGGGTTGACGTACAGATCCATGAAGGTGTCCAAACCTAGGGAATGCACGTGCAGATCCATGGATGTGACCAAAGAAAATTTAATTATTCTAAATTTACCTATGTTTTAAAAAGATTTTAAATTTTCAGAAAAATAAATATAAAGGAAAATTTGAAAAAAAGAAAAGGTAATTTCTAATATTTTTAAATTTTGTTGTTATTTTTGCATATGCCAGAGTGTTTAATTTGATAAATATGTTTGGGATGTCTGTCATAAAGATATCTTCGAATCGCTGTATCACAAGGTGTCAAAACAGGATTATCAAAAGTTATGGAATTCAGTCTCACTCTTCTCATTAAATTATATTTTTTATGTTTCATTTTATATTATTTAGTTTGATACTTATAAATAAATATATGAAATAAATATATATCTTCATGCATATTGAGTGCGTGCTATTTATTTATTTATTTATTTTTGATAATATAGAGATGCGTGACGAAAATATGTTTAAGACACTTCTTTTAACCAGTAGTCTCCGAATTGTCACGACAAGTCGGTCAGAGTTGGGTTGGGTGGTTTTACCTCTGAGGGGCACTTTTTTGCACACAATGGGCTAAATGGCCAGGTCACAAGGACCTCGAAGGCTCAGAGAAGGTTGGGGGAGGGGACCCACTGGAACAGGTATTGGGAGACAGATGGCAGCTTCCCGTCAAGGCCATCCAGCGTGTTCTTTAACGTGCACAGGGTATGGTTCTCCCCTACACGGGGTCACGGCTTAACGTCCCATCCGACAGACGGCGGCCTTTCCAAGCCCATCGGTGTCCCCTACTGACCGTGGGCAGGGCGGAGAATTTTGCGGAGATAAATCTCAATGCTGACCCAGCTGGGACTCGAACCTGGGAACTACAGATTACGAGCCTGGCGCGCTACCGACTGAGCCACCCCCGCCCCAACATTGACTGGTTATCGCGCGCAGCTTTGACTAGAAGTGTGCATAACAGCTGGGAGAGATTCTAGCCGACATGACGTCGTGAAAAATAAATTTCCTGCCGCCCTGTATTTCCAATGGAGGAGCAGATGTCGCCCCACCCCAAGAATAAGGTGAAAGAAGCCCTTGATGCGAAAGTGATCCAAGTCCATCTTGATACATCATGCTTGGACAGCTTTTGAGGAGAAAGGGAAAAGGTGGGGTTTTAAACATGCATAAAAATTTCAGGGATTTCATTTGTCTAATATTTAACCAAAATTTATTCATTTGAAACTGCGTAAAATAATTCATTCATTACGACTAGGTTAAAATATTTAAAAAATATTTTGAAAATGATTTTCAAATTTTCAAAAATAAATATCTACCAGTAAAATTTTAAATAATTTAAATTTAAGTTTTAACTAAAAAAAACATTTTATAGTTACTCGAATGAAAATACAAAATAATGGCATTCTGTCATGAATCTTTCTCGTTTTAGGTCTCATGTACATGATTTCTACCTCTGATGAGTTTAAGTTTGCTTCGAGCCCACCAATGGCCGTGTCTTTTACTTATACCAATTGGGCTTATTTTCAGATGAAGATGGTTATAAGTAACTTTTTATCGAGCACATCGAAGATTGATATACGATCTCCAGCAGAAGATAAAATTAAGACTAATTTTTTTGTTACTGCACTATTCAGGCTTGGTGTTATATAAGAGGCTTTATATTATCTCCCCTTCTCTGGTGTCGTACCATTCTTTAGGTCCATTAAAGCAATAGGTTTTGAAAAAAATTGGATAAATTTTATTTAATATTATTCCAATTCGTCTGTAAAAAGCGAACTTCTAAAATTAGAGATGTGATAGATGATATATAGTGTTATTAATGCAATCTGACACGACAATGTTGGGGCGGGGATGGCTCAGTCGGTAGCGCGCCAGGCTCGTAATCTGTAGATCCCAGGTTCGAGTCCCAACTGGGTCAGCGTTGAGATTTATCTCCATAAAATTCCCCGCCCTGCCCACGGTCAGTAGGGGACACCGATGGGCTTGGAAAGGCCGCCGTCCGTCGGATGGGACTTTAAGCCGTGGCTCCGTGTGCGAGAGCCACGTGCTCTAACCCTGTGCACGTTAAAGAACACGCTGGATGGCCTTGACGGGAGGCTACCATCTGTCTCCCAACAGCTGTTCCAGTGGGTCCCCTCCCCCAACCTTCTCTGAGCCTTCGGGATCCATGTGACCTGGCCATTTAGCCCATGGTGTGCAAAAAAGTGCCGCTCAGAGGTAAAACAACCCAACCCACGACAATGTCCTAATACACAACAAAGGTTAGGCTAAAGGTTTTTCGGAACACGTTTTGGGATAGAAAAGTCAGTAAACGTGCTTAACGATGATTTTTGCTTTAAATATTGAACGAATATTGTATAAAAATATTGAGCTTTGAATAAGTTTAATTCAAAGTGCCTTAATTTATTTTGTCCTAAAAGCTTATTTCCAAATTTAGAGATCACCAAACGCAAATACACATCGGAGTGAAGATTTCTGGGATCACGTTTTAGAAAACACAAATCATTAAATTCATTAACGACGACTACCGCTACAAGTATTAAATGAATACTTTCAAAATAATTTGAGATATTTTAACCGGCTACGAAAAAAAAAAGCGTTTTTGGTCCATCTTGGTATATTTTAAATATACAGGGTGATTCAGTGTTAAGCGTGTACAAACTTCTGGGAGGGGTAGGTTGCACAAAGACGAATCGGAATCATATAGCAATGCAGGGTCGGTAACGGTATCAACATGTGCTAGTGTACAGAGAGGACGTGAATGAAAGAGCAGCACGTAAGTGAACAAAATGCTTTTTATTAATCACAATAGGTACATTTGCGAAATGCACAGAGGTCACAGATGGTGTTCGAAGTTGCGACCACGAGCTGTAACACAGGCCTGACATCGTCGGCGCATGGAATCACGTACATTCTGGAAGATTCCTGGTGTGTCTCGGACTTCCGAGGCAGCTACGGAGATGCGTGTGACAAGGTCCTCAGCACTTTCAACGGGGGTGTCGAACACCAGTCCTTTGATGAAACCCCAGAAGAAGTGACCAAGGCATGATAGGACCTATCATGCGATCTTGCAGGCCAATGAACGGGACCACCACGCCCGATCCACTGTTGTCCAAATGTCACGTTTAAGTGTTAACGAACTTCATGGCTGAAATGGGCGGGGCCCCATCGTGCTGGAACCACATTGCACGGCGCAGCGACTGAGGGACCTGTTGTTCATCCAAAAGTTCTGGCAAGATGTCCTCCAGAAATATCCGGTAACTCCTTCCGTCCAGACCAACAGGCATGAGGTATGGGCCTATTAAGTGGTCCCCGACAATGCCAGACCAAACATTTACAACAAAACGGTTTTGTACTGCACGTGTTCGTGTAGCATGGGGATTCTCCACCGCCCATGCATGTGCGTTATGTGCATTGAAGCTACCTTACCGTGTAAAGCATGCCTCGTCTGTGAACAGCACAGAAGCACGAAATTGGGGTTCTACCGCACTCTTCTGCAGGTACCATTGCGCAAATGCAATGCGCTGTGGGTTGTGTTGTGTTGTTTTACCTCTGAGCGGCACTTTTTTGCACACCATGGGCTAAATGGCCAGGTCACAAGGACCCCGAAGGCTCAGAGAAGGTTGGGGGAGGGGACCCACTGGAACAGCTGTTGGGAGACAGATGGTAGCCTCCCGTCAAGGCCATCCAGCGTGTTCTTTAACGTGCACAGGGTATGGCTCTCCCGCACACGGGGCCACGGCTTAACGTCCCATCCGACGGACGGCGGCCTTTCCAAGCCCATCGGTGTCCCCTACTGACCGTGAGCAGGGCGGGGAGTTATGCGGAGATAAATCTCAACGCTGACCCAGCTGGGACTCGAACCTGGGAACTGCAGATTACGAGCCTGGCGCTCTACCGACTGAGCCACCCCCGCCCCTGCGCTGTGGGTAATCCTCAGGCTTCAGTGTCTGGACGTGCTGCACACGATATGGATGTAATTGGTTATCGTGCATAATCCTCCATACGACGGATTGGGGAAGATCGAACCGGTGGGCGATTGCTCGAGTACTGGTACTTGGAGTGCCTTCTGTATGACGTAGCACATTCTCCTCCATATCATGGGTCTGTGCCCATCGTTCCCGACTCCTGCAGGTTTCTGGAAGGAACCAGTGTCACATAACCTCTGATGCAGCCATGCAAACATCTGGTGATTGGGAGTACGCCTCATCGGGTACCGTTCCTGGTACACGCGCACAGCGGCTCGCCCGTTGCGGTTCGCAGCCCCGTATGTAAGATGCATATCGGCCAACTCCGCGTTTGTGTAATCGGCCATCCTACTACCTCTGCGGGTGGTTCGCGAATGACTGTTACCTGCGAGGGCGTTGTGCAGTCCTTCGGCAGTACAATTCCACCTACCGCGTCGAACAACACCATCTACCGCGGGAAGATGCCGTTACCGACCCTCATTGCTATATGATTCCGATTCGTCTTTGTGTAACCTACCCCTCCCAGAAGTTTGTACACGCTTAACTGAATCACCCTGTATATATCAGCCCGGTACTATAGCATGTCACTAATGATCTGCGATCTCTCTATTGGCTAAAAGTAGCTGAGTTTATCTTGTTTGACATTTATTGGTTAAACCTTTCACAATTTAGAGATCATCAAACGTGTCTTCGCTTTAATTTGACAACACAGAGTCCCGATACACATCGGTGAATAGCACAAAGATTTCTGCGTTGTGTTGTGTTACCTCTGAGCGGCACTTTTTTGCACACCATGTGCTAAATGGCCAGGTCACATGAACCCCGAAGGCGCAGAGAAGGTTGGGGGAGGGGACCCACTGGAACAGCTGTTGGGAGACAGATGGTAGCCTCCCGTCAAGGCCATCCAGCGTGTTCTTTAACGTGCACAGGGTATGGCTCTCCCGCACACGGAACCACGGCTTAACGTCCCATCCGACGGACGGCGGCCTTTCCAAGCCCATCGGTGTCCCCTACTGACCGTGGGCAGGGCGGGGAATTTTGCGGAGATAATCTCAACGCTGACCCAGTTATGACTCGAACCTGGGAACTACAGATTACGAGCCTGGCGCGCTACCGACTGAGCCACCCCCGCCCCCAAGATTTCTGCGAACTCGTTTTGCAGTAGAAAAGTAATTAAATGCTCTTGTGATAAATGCCGCTTGAAATATTAAACGAATATTTTATAAAAAAAAATTGGTGGTTTACCGAGCATAAATTCAAATGATGAACAATTCAAACTGTAAATGAACTATTTTAATTATAAACGTAAAGAAAGAAGGGAAGAGAAGAAAATTTTGAAAAACCGTTCGTACGTATTTCATCTGTTGTCTAACAGAGTTATTCGTAAGGATTACATTACTTTCCAAATAAACACATAAAATTATCCATCGTTATCTTAATTTTCTGTGTGTAAAGCGAATGTTATTATGGTTGATTTTAATAAATAATTTTATAATTTCAAGCTTCAAGGTGTCTTTCTTTACTATGTTGTACGACGTAGGTAGAAATATAGTTACATGAAAGAACGCAAATTTGTCACTGCATCTTTCTCTTTGTTCGCTTAAAGAAGGAAGATTTCCAGGGGGGCGTTGAATAACAATTTCAACTAAAAACCACTATGACCTCCATCAGTATGAGGTTGTTCACATTTATTAAGCCATCTAAAGATTCATATACATTTGATAACTGATTTACAAATATATGTATTGCACAAATATTGTAATCCCAACTCAACGCATAAATGGGATTTTATTAAAACGTTTAATAAGCGACACAAAAACTTTGTCGATGTATTTGTAAATTGGATTAAACCTTATCAACTCCATACTCAACACTTCGCTGCCACTAAATTTTCTTTCTTTCCCATTTCGCTTTGGACTAACTTTAGGCTTTATCATTAACACAATGGGGCGGGGCTGGCTCAGTCGGTAGCGCGCCAGGCTCGTAATGTGTACTTCCCAGGTTCGAGTCCCAGCTGGGTTAGCGTTGAGATTTATCTCCGCAATAATTCCCTGCCCACGGTCAGTAGGGAACACCGATGGGCTTGGAAAGGCCGCCGTCCGTCGGATGTGACGTTAAGCGTGGCCCGTGTGCTGGAGAGTCATACCCTGTGCACGTTAAAGAACACGCTGGATGGCCTTGACGGGAGGCTACCATCTGTCTCCCAACAGCTGTTCCAGTGGGTCCCCTCCTCCAACCTTCTCTGAGCCTTCGGGGTCCATGTGACCTGGCCATTTAGCCCATGGTGTGCAAAAACGTGCCGCTCAGAGGTAAAACAACCCAACGTTCCAACAAATCAGTGACGTAATTCTCACGCTGAGGCATATCACAAACGTCAGACGACACCAAAGTTTCGATTTTATTGTTGCACGTTTTCCTCTCGTTACAATATAGAAAATTTTGAATATAAACAAGTTGAATTTATCTTTATTGGCATTCATCGGTAAAAAGCCTAGTTCAAAATATAGATATCATCAAACGTGTTCTCAGACTAATCTCACACACGTTATAATATCGGAGGATAGCATAAACGCATCCAAATATACACAGAAGAGCCAAAACATTATGACTACCTGCCTAATATGATGTTGGTCCTCCACGTGTTGCAAAACCAGCTCTGAACCGGCGAGGCATGGACGCTACAGGATTTCTAAAGATGTCTTGTGGTATCTGGCACCAACACGTTGCCAGCAGATCCTTTAACTCTTGTAAGTCACGTGGTTTAGCCGCCGCAGATGGGATATGCTGTTCAAAAACAAACCACAAATGCTCGATTGGATTGATGTCTGGGGTTGGGTTGTTTTACCTCTGAGCGGCACTTTTTTGCACACCATGTGCTAAATGGCCAGGTCACATGGACCCCGAAGGCGCAGAGAAGGTTGGGGGAGGGGACCCACTGGAACAGCTGTTGGGAGACAGATGGTAGCCTCCCGTCAAAGCCATCCAGCGTGTTCTTTAACGTGCACAGGGTATGTCTCTCGCGCACACGGGGCCACGGCTTAACGTCCCATCCGACGGACGGCGGCCTTTCCAAGCCCATCGGTGTGCCCTACTGACCGTGGGCAGGGCGGGGTTTTGGGTTGGGTTGTTTTACCTCTGAGCGGCACTTTTTTGCACACCATGGGCTAAATGGCCAGGTCACATGGACCCCGAAGGCTCAGAGAAGGTTAGGGGAGGGGACCCACTGGAACAGCTGTTGGGAGACAGATGGTAGCCTCCTGTCAAGGCCATCCAGCGTGTTCTTTAACGTGCACAGGGTATGGCTCTCCCGCACACGGGGCCACGGCTTAACGTCCCATCCGACGGACGGCGGCCTTTCCAAGCCCATCGGTGTCCCCTACTGAACGTGGGCAGGGCGGGGATTTTGCGGAGATAAATCTCAACGCTGACCCAGGTGGGACTCGAACCTGGGAACTACAGATTACGAGCCTGGCGCGCTACCGACTGAGCCACCCCCGCCCCGCAGGGCGGGAAATTTTGCGGAGATAAACCTCAACGCTGACCCAGCTGGGACTCGAACCTAGGAACTACAGATTACGAGCCTGGCGCGCTACCGACTGAGCCACCCCCGCCCCAAGATGATTCTGGATGAATAGCATAATAGAGACAATTCAACATGACCTAAATTTGACCAAAAGAAGAGAGAAAAGAAGGAGTATGCACTTTTTACAGAGGGATTGAAAGAATGACAGGATATTATTTTATGCCTTAGATACTCTCCACGACACAACAGTTCATTTGGTACATACCCGTTGCGATTGATCAAAGGGTTGAGAAGACATGGTGGAGCAGCCATATTGATAAACACAGCAAATTATGAGAAAAGAGCAATAAGAAAGTTAAAATGACGAATGAAATTTGACAATTAACTACCACTTGTTTTATCAAACAATTTAATATAATTTGATTTAGTTCGTTTAATCTTCACTAAGCTTAAGTTGTTGAACGCAGTTATATATCACGGACGTGTCATAATGATATGTCCATCGTTTAAATAAAATAAATAAATACCCCCTCAAGCAGCTGCTTGCCATAGTGGTCTGACAGGAGCCTGTCAGTTTATATGCCAGAGTAGAAGGTCTGAGAGGATGGCAGGGCCTTAGCAGAAAAACAACACGAACATTCATGCCTTACCAGGGGCTCGAACCCAGGTCCCGTAGATCAGTAGCCAAGCGCGCTAACCACTCGGCCACGGGACGGCCCCATCGTTTAGAAAGAGCAAATTTTACATCGGAATGCGTAAAAGATACCCTCAGGCATTCATTGGGTATCTCCCTACTGATTGTAAGATTGTTTTATCGTCTATGCTATTTAAAGTGGTATCCAAGGTACTTTGGTGGCCAGGAAAATACCTGGAAGTCTCCCTCACGTTCTGTGAACCATTCTCGAAAAATCCAGCAGTGTGGCATGGCGCATTATCCTGCTGAAAGAAGGCACTACTAGAGAGATATACCGTTGCCATGAAAGGATATTCCTGGTCTGCAATGATGTTTAGGTAGATGACAGACATCGTAGTTTCCTGCACATGAATTACTGGACCCAGAGGTTTCCAGCAGAACATTGCCCAAAGCATTACACTTCCTCCACCAGCTTGTTTTCGTCCCACGGTGTATCTTGGTGCCAACACTTTCCCAGGTAAACGACGCATATGTACCTTCATTCACATGGTGCAACAGGAAATGAGAATCATCGGACAAGGTGACCTTCTTCCAATCATTCAAGGTCCAGTTTTGATGCTCACGTAGTTTTGATGCTTACGTCATTGTAGGTGCTTTCGACGGTGAACCGAGGTTAGCATGGGCACTTGGAGTGGCCTGCTGCTACGCAGCCCCATTTTCAGCAGGGTACGATGTGCTGTGTGTTGTGACACATTACTCCCGTCACCAGCATTCAAATTACTGGCGAGTTGCCCCACAATATCCCTTCTGTTGGTTCGTACCATACGGGATAGCCTTCACTTGCCTCTATCAGGGGCAGGGGTGGCTCAGTCGGTAGCGCGCCAGGCTCGTAATCTGTAGTTCCCAGGTTCGAGTCCCAGCTGGGTCAGCGTTGAGATTTATCTCCGCAAAATTCCCCGCCCTGCCCACGGTCAGTAGGGGACACCGATGGGCTTGGAAAGGCCGCCGTTCGTCGGATGGGACGTTAAGCCGTGGCCCCGTGTGTGGAGAGCCATACCCTTTGCACGTTAAAGAACACACTGGATGGCCTTGACGGAAGGCTACCATCTGTCTCCTAACAGCTGTTCAAGTGGGTCCCCTCCCCCAACATTCTCTGAGCCTTTGGGGTCCCTGTGACCTGGCCATTTAGCCCATAGTGTGCAAAAAAGTGCCGCTCAGAGGTAAAACAACCCAACCCAACAACGCCTCTATCATCGATGAGCTATGATCGGCCAACACCATTCGTGGTTTTTCCCTCCTGGGACGACTTTTTGAAGGCACTAACCACGGCTTTACGGTAATCACCCACAAGCCTTGCCGTCTCTGAAATGCTCTGACTTAATCGCCGGGCCATTACAAAAAATTTGGCCTTTGTCAAACTCACTTACGTCCGCTGCCTTTCCCAACCGAAAAACAAGAATAAAGCTGATTAACAGAGCTCATTATCAGGTGTTATTTATACCGTTTCATGACCTTTACACGCTCGTCGTTTACCTGCAGTTTCTTAGATTTGCATAAAGACGCACTGGTCATAATGTTTTGGCTCTTCGGTATACATCAAAGATAACGTAAACGCATTAAAATGTACATAGGATGATGTCGTAAAGATTTGTGGAAAATCATTTTGGGAAAGTCATTTTGGGAAAGTCATTAAATGCGCTTACGATAAATGCTGCTTTAAATATTAAATAAATATAGTAATGATTGAACTCTGCATAAATTTGACTAAATTTAGCTGAATTTATATTTATTGACATTTATCGGTGAAAGTTCAATTTAAAATTATTTTATGCAAAATTTATTTATGCTTACTATAAGTATAAAGCGGTAGGCTTTACATATTTAATCAATATTTTAAACTAATGATTGAATATGGATAAATTTAACTAAACTTAGTTGAATTTTTTTATTGACATAGTAAGTAAGTAAATAAGATTTTATTTTCACATATTCATAATACAACAATCGATAAAAAGTTTACTTCAAAATTTAGAGATCATCAAACGTCTCTTCGCATTAATTTTGACAGGGCAATGTCCCAATGCACATCGGAGGATAACGCAAAGGTTTCTGGGAACTCGTTTTGAAATAGAAAAGTCATTTAATGCGCTTAACGATGAATGTTGCTTCGAGGCACACCAATTATCAGCAAACCATCTCGCTGGTAAGATCAGACAAAAGAGTGAACTCAATTCTCTCTCTTCGAGAAAAAATCTAAAGTGGAAATACGGATTCCCTGGGAGCTGAGGCTAATGTTGTTTGGTCCGGGTACTACAGAGATCCAGACAGCTTTACTGCCTCTGCTAGGAGCATGCGAAATAAATTATTAAAGCTGTCTAAAGCTCTAAATCCCGTTTCGTGACATAAGCACGCACTCTTTCTACGCAAACGGTTGCCATGTACCACGAGGCCTCGTACACTTGGATTGCCATCCAAGGATGTTCTTCCAGTTTTTTCGTGATGCCACATGTTGGAAACTAATAAATACTGCTGCGCAGTTCACGGTAACGTACAACCGAGCAGGAGGCGTATGGAAGGATGCTGAGAGGCTGAGAAGAAGAGGATGGCGAAATGGAGACGCTTCCATCACAGAGATTGGGTGAATTCTTTTCCTTTTTCTCATTGTCGTAAGGTCTGAGAATCGTTCAGGTAGATATTGGGAGAATAAGGTAAGAGATGTTGTTCTGAATAACTCAGAAGAGCAGGAGGATGGAAAAAGGAAACTTTTAATAGATTAAAATGATCTCATCTCGGTGCTCTTGGATCCGGAAGGAAGGACGTAACAGCATCTTCCTGAGGAGATGAGGATGTCTTCTTGTGCCAGAGGATGAAGTAGTCTTGTTTGTGAATCTGTATCTTAAGTAACTACAAAAGAAGGTTCTAGATCATTCATTGGAGTTTTGCCTTTATACGTACAAATAATGGAATACCTGCACTACAGGTACAGTTGCAGTTTGGTTGGTTGTTCTGACGTATCCCACATAGTTGTTCTGACGTATTCCGTAATGCCCTGTTATTCTGAAGCATTTTGCAACGCATTGTCGTTCTGATGAATTACATAGCGTATCGTTATTCTAATGCATTTTGTAACGCATCTGTTTCCTGAGTCACTGCGTAACGCATCGCTGTTCTAACGCATTCCGTAAATGCATCGTTTCCCTCACGCATTATGTACAGCATCTTTGCTCTGATGCATTCTGTAAAGCGTCGTTTTGCTGATGCAGTTCGTAACGCATCGTTTTCCTGACGTATTACGTAACACTGACGATTCCATAATGTATTCTCACGTAATTCTAACTCATTCTGTAAACGCATCTATTTTCTGACTCATTGCGTAACGCATCGTTTCGCTCACGCATTCTGTATAGCATCTTAGCTCTGGTGCATTCCGTAAAGTGTCGTTTTTCTGATGTAGTACGTAACGCATCATTTTCTTCACGCTTTACGTAACATACCGTTGTAATGCATCATTGCTCTGGTGCATTATGTAATGCATCGTTGCTACGAAGCATTCCGTAACGCATCACTATTGTGATGCATTCCGTAACGCATCGTTGCTACGAGACGTCCCGTAACGCATTGTCCTTCTGACGCATTTTGTAAAGCATCATTATTTCTCCCGCATTTTGTACCGTATCATTATCCTGACACAATCGGCAACGCATCTTTTCCTCAACGCAAAGGAATAATCCTCTCTTTTTCAGTAACCGAATCTTCGAAAAGCAATTTTTCGTCGGTCAAATAACATTACAGGACAAAAATTGCAATTTTATCACTCTGTTATAGTCAACGAATTTTTTTTAAATTATCAGACTTTGCCATCAATCTCGAAAATAAATATTACTTATAAAATGCAGCTTGATAATTGTGCTTTGAAGTAGCAGTCTTTTAGTTTTTGGGGCGGGGGTGGCTCAGTCGGTAGCGCGACAGGCTCGTAATCTGTACTTCCCAGGTTCGAGTCCCAGCTGGGTCAGAGTTGAGATTTATCTCCGCAAAATTTCCCACCCTGTCCGTGGTCACTAGGGGACACCGATAAGCTTGGAAAGGCCTCCGTCCATCGGATGGGACATTAAGCTGTGTTCGGGAGAGCCATACCCTGTGCACGTTAAAGAACACCCTGGATGGCCTTGACGGGAGGCTACCATCTGTCTCCCAACAGCTGTTCCAGTGATTCCCCCCCCAACCTTCTCTGAGCCTTCGGGGTCCATGTGACCTGGCCATTTAGCCCATGGTGTGCAAAAAAGTGCCGCTCAGAGGTAAAACTACAACAACAAAACTTTTAGTATTTTTTTTCTGACTCTAGCGTCAGAGAGCTGGTCAGTGGCGTACTCAGGATTTAATATTGGGGGGGGGGGGGCACTGCCCGGCTCGGGCAAACGTAGTAGCGCTCGGTCCACCCGATTCGTTCGCCTTGTGTTCACAACGGCCGTGATTCCTAAGAGCTATAGGGTATTCCCACCTTATGTGACCGCTAATTCATAAGTAGTATAGAAATAGAAGACACGACACAACATAAATATAAAAAATTAATTTTAATTAAGAAAAGATTTTTGGAAATTTTCTAGTGTTTTTTTTTTCTTTTTTTGGGGAGGTGCCAGGGACCCTTGTCCCCCCCCCCCCTCTGGATGCGCCATGGTGCTGATTTAGTCGGTAGCACTTCATGTTTGCAATCTGATGTTCTCAGGTTGAAGCCCTCGCTGTTCCTGCTCTCTCCTTTTGTCCGCTAACCTACTTCAGATCTCCGTGAAAAATGGGATACCATTTTTATTGGAAAGATGACGTCGGTCGGCTGTGACGTCAAGATTTGGTCCGTGTGCATGCAGAAGAAACATATCATGTGCTAGGGCTGGATCTGCAAAAACAGAGATGTTGGGGGGGGGGGGGTTGTTTTACCTCTGAGCGGCACTTTTGTGCAGACCATGGGCTAAATGGCCAGGTCACATGGAACCCGAAGGCTCAGAGAAAGTTGGGGGAGGGGACCCACTGGAACAACTGTTGGGAGAGAGATGGTAGCCTCCCGTCAAGGTCATCCAGCGTGTTCTTTAACATGCACAGGTTATGGCTCTCCCGCACACGGGGCCAGGGCTTAACGTCGCATTCGACGGACGGCGGCCTTTCCAAGCCCATCGGTGTCCCCTACTGACCGTGGGCAAGGCGGGGAATTTTGCGGAGATAAATCTCAACGCTGACCCAGCTGGTGGTGGTGGTGGTGGTGGGGGGGGGGTAACACCCGTCTGGGAAACATTTGTTCCGCTTGAAAATCGCTCTTCGTTTCGGTTGGGTTGTTTTACCTCTAAGCGCACGTGTTTTGGCCAGGTTTACAAGGACCTGAAGAATCAAAGAAGGTTGGGGGAAGGGAACCCACTGGAACAGCTGTTGGGAGACAGATGGCAGCCTCCCGTCAAGTCAATCCAGCGTGCCCTTTAACGTGCACTGGGTGTGGTTCTCCCATACACGGGGGCCACGGCTTTACATTCCATCTGACGGACGGAGACCTTCCCAAGCCCATCAGTGTCCCGTACTAACCGAGGGCAGGGCGGGAAGTTTTGCGGAGTTAAATCTGAACGCTGGCCCAGCTGGGACTCCAACTTGGGAACTGTAGATGAGCCTGGCGCGCTACCGACGGAACCATCCCGCTCTTCGTTTCGAGCACTATACACTTGAGTCATTTTTCTGCGAGTATCTGCGCACCACTTAAGCCTCGGCGAACGGAGTAACAAAATGTTTCTCAGTTTCCAAATATGCAGCCTGCAAAACAAATCGCACACACAAGAACGAACACAAAGCGAGAAAACGACAGAGACTGATTGCCTTAATGTGTCGTTACTTGAGACCGCATCGCGAAGTGTTTCAATTTGCACTCCCACTGCTCCGTGCCTACGAGGAATCGCTGTGGTACCACATATCATGTATTTACTCGTATGAAAAGTTGCTAATTGTTGGATGATCTACCCTCGTACACAGGGCGGGATTTAGGGGCGGATACAAGGGAGCTACCCACCCCTTCCTTTGAGAATCCAAGTTAAGTCGATAAAATCATTCTAGTTAATGTGAGATAAATCACTGCACCGGGGATAAGGTGAGAAAATCATCCTAGTTAAGGTGAGAAAATCATCCTAGTTAAGGTGAGAAAATCATCCTAAATAGGATGAAAAACATCGACCTAGTTAAATTGAGAAAATCATCCTACTTCAGATGAGAAAATCATCCTAGTTAAGTTGAGAAAATCATCCTACTTAAGATAAGAAAATCATCCTACTTAAGATAAGAAAATCATCCTAGTTAAGTTGAGAAAATCATCCTACTTAAGGTGAGAAAATCATCCTAGTTAAGATGAGAAAATCACTCCACCGGGGGTACGGTGAGAAAAAATATGATGGAGGCCGAAAATTATTAAACTCGTGCATGTTTCACGCATTTTTCAAGAAAATATTTTTAAATCTTCCAGATTGAAGTTGAAAGCGTTAAACTGCAATAGAAGTCATGCCTCTTGGATTTTCTCTCTCTTTTATCCAGCTCGTTTGCGTCGCTTGCCTCTCACTGAATTATTTTATACATCCTGGCCTTTCAGTACATATGGTTAGTATTTTTGAATCCATTTAAATCCATCGAATCCATTTAAATAACTAGCATTTTGAAACGAGGGGGAGTGGCATGGTCTCTTGTCAGTCCTCCTAGAGCACTTTGCACATTAATGAACACTCTGGATGGCCGTTTTGAAAGGCTACCATTTGTCCACATTTGTCTCCTAAAAGTTATACAGTGGATCCTTCCATGGTCTTCTCCGAGTCCTTCGGATTCTTGTGACTTGGCAATTTAGCCAATTGTCTGGTTTGAAGTGTCTCCAAGATCTAACACAGAAGCAGAGATGAGCAATCCCCTCTGCTTCTGTGTATGGGTTAGGCATACACAGAAGCAGAGATGATTAGACATACACAGAAGCAGAGATGATTAGACATACACAGAAGCAGAAGCACACACTGCTAGACAGGGTTTCAAAACCGTGAGAATCAGTTTTGAAATCCTGTAGATCGCTTACAATGAATGCCTTGCAGTGTCCTCAGTAGCTATGACTAACACAGTTGCAATACAATTCATTTTCCCTTTGGACGAAAATGTCACCCACACTCCTTCATTGCATCGGAATGAAGTGAGAAAATCATTGCATCGGAATGAAGTGAGAAAATCATTGCATCGGAATGAAGTGAGAAAATCATTTCATCGGAATGAAGTGAGAAAATCATTTCATCGGAATGAAGTGAGAAAATCATTGCATCGGAATGAAGTGAGAAAATCATTTCATCGGAATGAAGTGAGAAAATCATTTCATCGGAATGAAGTGAGAAAATCATTTCATCGGAATGAAGTGAGAAAATCATTGCATCGGAATGAAGTGAGAAAATCATTGCATCGGAATGAAGTGAGAAAATCATTGCATCGGAATGAAGTGAGAAAATCATTGCATCGGAATGAAGTGAGAAAATCATTGCATCGGAATAAAGTGAGAAAATCATTGCATCGGAATGAAGTGAGAAAATCATTGCATCGGAATGAAGTGAGAAAATCATTGCATCGGAATAAAGTGAGAAAATCATTGCATCGGAATAAAGTGAGAAAATCATTGCATCGGAATAAAGTGAGAAAATCATTGCATCGGAATAAAGTGAGAAAATCATTGCATCGGAATAAAGTGAGAAAATCATTGCATCGGAATAAAGTGAGAAAATCATTGCATCGGAATAAAGTGAGAAAATCATTGCATCGGAATAAAGTGAGAAAATCATTGCATCGGAATAAAGTGAGAAAATCATTGCATCGGAATAAAGTGAGAGAATCATTGCATCGGAATAAAGTGAGAGAATCATTGCATCGGAATAAAGTGAGAGAATCATTGCATCGGAATAAAGTGAGAGAATCATTGCATCGGAATAAAGTGAGAGAATCATTGCATCGGAATAAAGTGAGAGAATCATTGCATCGGAATAAAGTGAGAGAATCATTGCATCGGAATAAAGTGAGAGAATCATTGCATCGGAATAAAGTGAGATAATCATTGCATCGGAATGAAGTGAGATAATCATTGCATCGGAATGAAGTGAGAAAATCATTGCATCGGAATAAAGTGAGAAAATCATTGCATCGGAATAAAGTGAGAAAATCATTGCATCGGAATAAAGTGAGAAAATCATTGCATCGGAATAAAGTGAGAAAATCATTGCATCGGAATAAAGTGAGAAAATCATTGCATCGGAATAAAGTGAGAAAATCATTGCATCGGAATAAAGTGAGAAAATTATTGCAGCGGAGTAAGGTGATCAAATAATTGCGCCGGATAAGCTTAGAAAATCATTGCACCAGATAAGGTGAGAAAATCATTGCACCAAATAAGGTGAGAAAATCATTGCACCGGATAAAGTGAAAAAAAATCATTGCACCGGATAAAGTGAAAAAAAATCATTGCACCGGATAAAGTGAAAAAAATCATTGCACCGGATAAAGTGAAAAAAATCATTGCACCGGATAAAGTGAAAAAAATCATTGCACCGGATAAAGTGAAAAAAATCATTGCACCGGATAAAGTGAAAAAAAAAAATCATTGCACCGGATAAGTAAAAAAAAAATCATTGCACCGGATAAGTGAAAATAATCATTACAACAGATGAGAAAAATCATCACACAGGTTAAGGAGATAAATCATTGATTGCACCGGTGGTTAGGTGATAATATCATTGCACCGGTGGTTAGGTGATAAAATCATTGCACTTGGGGGTAAACGTGTCAAATAATTGCACCGGAGGGTGAAATAGTCAAATCATTGTAATGGATAAGGTGAGAAAAATCATTGCACAGGGAGTATATGGGGAGAAAATCATTGCACCCGGCGTAAGAGAGATCAAATCATTTGCACTGGATAAGGTAAAAATATCATTGCACCGGGGGGGGGGGGGGTTAAGGTGATCAAATCATTGCATGGGAGACATGGTCAAATAATTGAACTGGATAAAGTGAGAAAATCATTGCACTAGATAAGGTGAAAAAATCATTGCACCCGGAGTAAGATGAAAAAATTGTTACATGGGGGATAAGATGAGAAAATCGTTGTATCGAGGGCAAGGTGAGGAAATCGTTGCATCGAGGGTAAGGTGAGAAAATCGTTGCATCGAGGGTAAGGTGAGAAAATCGTTGCATCGAGGGTAAGGTGAGAAAATCGTTGCTTCGAGGGTAAGGTGAGAAAATCGTTGCATCGAGGGTACGGTGAGAAAATCGTTGCATCGAGGGTAAGGTGAGAAAATCTTTGTATCGATTTGGGTTGTTTTATCTTTGAGCGGCACTTTTTTGCACACCATGGGCTAAATGGCCAGGTCACATGGACCCCGAAGGCTCAGAGAAGGTTGGGGAAGGGGACCCACTGGAACAGCTGTTGGGAGACAGATGGTAGCCTCCCGTCAAGACCATCCAGCGTGTTCTTTAACGTGCACAGGGTATGGCTCTCCCACACACGGGGCCACGGCTTAACGTCCCATCCGACGGACGGCGACCTTCCCAAGCCCATCAGTGTCCCCTACTAACCGAGGGCAGGGCGGGGAATTTTGCGGAGATAAATCTCAACGCTGACCCAGCTGGGACTCGAACCTGGGAACTACAGATTACAAGCCTGGCTCATTGCATCGAGGGTAAGGTGAGAAAATCGTTGCATCGAGGGTAAGGTGAGAAAATCGTTGCATCAGCATAAGGTGAGAAAATCGTTGCATCAGCATAAGGTGAGAAAATCGTTGCATCGGCATAAGGTGAGAAAATCACTGCATCGGGGTAAGGTGATCAAATCATTGTACCGCGTAAGTTGGTCAAATAATTGCACTGGGTAAGGTGATCAAATCATTGTACCGCGTAAGTTGGTCAAATAATTGCACTGGGTAAGGTGATCAAATCATTGTACCGCGTAAGTTGGTCAAATAATTGCACTGGGTAAGGTGATCAAATCATTGTACCGCGTAAGTTGGTCAAATAATTGCACTGGGTAATGTGATCAAATCATTGCACCGGGGATAAAGTGAGAAAATCATTGCACCGGGGATAAAGTGAGAAAATCATTGCACCGGGTAAGTTGACAAAATCATTGCATTGGGATAAGGCGAACAAATTATTGCACTGGGGTAAAGTGAGCAAATTGTTATATTTGAGTAAAGTGAGCAAATTGTTATATTTGAGTAAAGTGAGCAGATTATTACATTGGGGTAAGGTGACCAACCCATTGCATCGGGTAAGGTGACCAACCCATTGCATCGGGTAAGGTGACCAACCCATTGCATCGGGTAAGGTGACCAACCCATTGCATCGGGTAAGGTGACCAACCCATTGCATCGGGTAAGGTGACCAACCCATTGCATCGGGTAAGGTGACAAACCCATTGCATCGGGTAATTTGACCAACCCATTGCATCGGGTAAGGTGAACAAATCATTGCATGAAGTTTTGAAATCCCAGTCGAAAAATATCCCCAGTAGCAACGACTAATGCAGTTGTAAAACACTGACAAACTGCTTTCCCTGCATGTTGCCTATCAGTACAGGGATGCCGACTTTAAGGCTTCGTTTTCTTGCTCATCGTGAGTCTCCAGCATTGTTTCATCGTAGACCCTACTTCCTATCAAATAAACTGACAATAAAAAACTCAAACATTTTGGGGAGAAAAAAATACGTTCAACACGAAAAGTTGATTCTTAGGAATATGGCTGAACATGCCAACCTTGCTGAATTTCAAGATGATGATGATGATGATAAAGAAGAGATTGAGTTGCAAATTCGTTGTAAACGATCTACAGATTTTTTTCAGCACCTTAAATTCGTAAAAAGCAATAATATTTTATTTAGCGCTTGAACAAACTGTTTTTAAAGTATTCCAAAACAAAAAATAATTCTTATGAGCTAAATATTTTACAACTCGGTTTAATTTCGAAAGGTCAACTGACTGCTTGGTTTTTGGAGATTTCACTAACGTACATTTTATAGTAAAAAAATTCATGGCACTCTGTCCAATGAAATCTAAAGTGAAGTTTAAGAACAAGAAGGATCATCATCCTCAAGCAGCCATGGGCAACGGAGGTCCAACCAGAGAGTACAGTTTAATTCTCCAAGCGTATCTGTTTGAGCTAATTCTGCTGCATCCGGCCACTGCACACCAATTCTAACAAGGTCCTGTTTGACATTGTCTGCCAATCGCATCCTAGGTCTCCCCTTCTTTCTGAGACCTCTAGGCACACTGTTCATAACCCTATTCACCAATCTATAATTATCCATACGGGCAACATGGCCAAACCAGCGGAGTCTCTCTCTCTCTGCACAATATGATGCTTAAAGGAGGTTGCAGACTCCTTTGCCTAACCTCATAATTAGTTACAGAGTTAAACCACCTAATACCCAAGATACTACGTAAGCATCTGGTTTCCTGTTATCTGGTTTACACAGCGTCCACGTTTCACTACCATAACTAATCCTAGAAAGAACCAAACTATTATACAGTCTAATTTTAGTCTTCAGGTGTATACGCCTATTTTTCCACAATCTCCATAAATTCTTAAAAGTCCCTGCAGCAATCCCTATTCGTCTATTAATCTCATGCCGCACATCACCAGATTCTGTTACATAGCTCCCAAGGTAATTAAACTGACACCTGCTCAAGACTGCTGCTGACAACCATTCAGATGAACTGAATCACAACCTGCCTGACCAATTTTCAGCACTTTAGTTTTCTCTCTGTTTATAACCAAACCTACTCTACTACCAGTTTCAACAACAGCCCTAATAAAAGAGTTCATCAACATCATTTGCCAAAGGGGCTAAATCATCAACATAATCTAAATGAGAAATTTTCATATCTCCAGCCCATTTAAGGCCAAAATCTTTCCCTCGAAGTGAATTTTGCATAACATAATCAATAACCAAGCTAAAGAGAAAAGGAGACAAAATGCACCCTTGTCGAACAAAAGAAGTAAAGCTAAACCAATTGCTACAAGCCTTAACAACTCTCACACACGACTCAGTGTTATTATAGAGAGCTTTCATTATGTTAACTAACTTGTCTGGTATACCATATGATCTCACAATCAACCACAAATTATGACGATCAACAGAGTCGAAAGCCTTTTTGAAATCAACAAAGCTAGCAACCAAAGGTTTCTGAAACTCTAAACATTTCTCAAGAATCTGCCTAAGTGAAAATATTTGATCTACACATCCCCTACCACTTCTGAATCCACATTGCTCATCACGCTATTGACTGTCAACCAGATTCTTAATTCTATTAAGCACAATAATGGAAAGAACTTTACCTGGAACAGAGAGTAGGCTGATACCCCTATAGTTATCACAAGAACTGTGATGACCTTTTTTTAAAATAGCGTTAATAATAGCTCTGGTAAAATCTTTAGGAACCATGCCTTTATCATAAAAGATATTTAAATTTTCAGTCATCCAAGTGGTAACCGAAACATTCCCTGCTCTAAGCATTTCTGTAATTTCATTTACCCCTGGAGATTTATGAAGTTTAAGTTTAGAAATAACCAAAATAACTCCAGATTGTGTTATAGAGCCAACATTAAAGCCCCTAATACATTCATTATCATTACAAACAATGGGTGTAGAACTAACCACATTGTTTAGAACATCACTGAAATGCTCAGCCCATCTAGCCATGACAGAATCCTCCCCTTATACAACCCTACCTTGTTCATCCTTCAATCGTTGTATGCCTGTTCGTTTTCTTCCACATAAAATATTAACTATCTGGTACAGCTCTCTGCTGTTGTGCTATCTAATTGCTTCCTCGGCTATGTCAACCAAGCCATCAAGCCAAAGATTTTTATCAGTAGCTAACTGATCCTTTACACGTTTATTAAGCTCTCTGTAATCCTTTCTATTACCACTAGTAGGGTACTGATTAAGGAATTCCTGCAGTTCCTTCTTTCTGAAATAAGATCAAGTGCCTTATCGCTCAAATACTTCTATCTCCTCTTCTCCTTTTTTCCTAAAAGAGTACTGTTGGGTTTCCAAAAAAGCCTGTTTAAAACGGCCCCATTCTTCCTCAACTTCAGTATTAAGCAAACCATGACTGTCATAATGACTAAGTAACCTATCATGGTAAGCTTTAGCTATAACTGGGTCTTTCAGAGCTTCAGTATTAAAGGTAAATTTTTTAACTTTAGCACAACATTTTTTAAGTTACAAGACACTTTTAACAAGGTAATGGTCAGATCCAATTTCAGCTCCCCTATATGCCCTGGTATCCTAACAGAACTAGCCCATTTGCTGTCAATTAATATGTAAACAATCATATTCTTATGTAGCCCATCATGTGAAACCCATGTGTACTTATGTATGTGGCGGTGTTTGTAAGAAGAGTTAGTTATTCTGAATCCATTGAGTTTACTTTCTTGTAGGAGACGTTGCCCATTGCCATTGCAGCTACCAATACCAAAAGGGCCTATTACTCCTCCCCAAAGGTCAGAGTCAGTACCAACTTTGGCATTGAAGTCACCTAGAACAAGGGTAATATCTCCTTTCTTGACAGAATTCAAAATATCCTGAAGTTGTCCGTAAAACCTATCCTTCTCATCGGCATCCTCAGTGGGGGCATAACAGCAGATAACATTCAAGTCTTTAACACTTGTCTGAAAGTTTGCTATAAGAAACCTTTCATTAATGCACTCATATCCTAGAAGAGCATCACTAGCATGTCTGCTGAGCAGCAGACCCACGCCTTGGTGATGCTTTCCATCCTCCCTCCCCGTAAAGAGAATTTTAAAGTTATTTTTAAGTATCTCACTTTTACCTGTCCATCTGGTCTCTTGCAAGCCTAGAATATCTAGGTTATAGCGCTGAATTCCTGCGTAAGGACATCAAAAGAATAATCTCTATATAATGTCCTCACGTTCCACGTTCCTGCAGAGAGAAAACGATTAGTAGGATTTTTAAAGTAACTAGGTGTATTGAGATAGGTAAGGTCACCAATATCAAACAGCCCCTGATCGCAGGCATGGGGCAAAGACCTGTTCCTCCTCCGCTAAAGGCAGAAGTCACCGATGCTGGTAGCAACTTCAGGCACCACCTTTTCAAGTGGACGTTTTCAAGTTGTTGTTTTACCTCTGAGCGGCACTTTTTTGCACACCATGGGCTAAATGGCCAGGTCACATGGACCCCGAAGGCTCAGAGAAGATTAGGGGAGGGGACCCACTGGAACAGCTGTTGGGAGACAGATGGTAGCCTCCCGTCAAGGCCATCCTGCGTGTTCTTTAACGTGCACAGGGTATGGCTCTCCCGCACACGGCACCACGGCTTAACGTCCCATCCGACAGACGGCGGCCTTTCCAAGCCCCCTACTGACCGTGGGCAGGGCGGGGAATTTTGCGGAGATAAATCTCAACGCTGACCAAGCTGGGACTCGGACCCCGAAGGCTTAGAGAAGGTTGGGGGAGGGGACCCACTGGAACAGCTGTTGGGAGACAGATGGTAGCCTCCCGTCAAGGTCATCCAGCGTGTTCTTTAACGTGCACAGGGTATGACTCTCCCGCACACGGGACCACGGCTTAACGTCCCATCCGACGGACGGCGGCCTTTCCAAGCCCATCGGTGTCCCCTACTGACCGTGGGCAGGGCGGGGAAATTTGCGGAGATAAATCTCAACGCTGACCCAGCTGGGACTCGAACCTGGGAACTACAGATTACGAGCCTGGCGCGCTACCGACTGAGCCACCCCCGCCCCTGAGGGGAGGCTACCATCTGTCTCCCAACAGCTGTTCCAGTGGGTCCCCTCCCCCAACTTTCTCTGAGCCTTCGGGGTCCATGTGACCTGGCCATTTAGCCCATGGTGTGCAAAAAAGTGCCGCTCAGAGGTAAAACAACCCAACCCAACCTTCCAGTTTATGCCTAGCTACCATTTACAGGCCACAAGATGGATGGTGTGAAATATTAATTCAAGACGAATTTTGAAAATGTGACATATGGAACATTACAGTTGTAAAATTTGAGAAATTATAGGATCGGAAATTTTGAAATGTGACGCAAAAGGTGAAGAATGCAAATGTGATATCTTATAGAACATGAATAATAATGAGATGCGACATCTTATGAAATAGGAAAATTCGGGATGTGATATCGCAGAAAATATTGTGAAATTCCGACATGCGACAACTTATTAAACAAGGTTGGGTTGTTTTACCTCTGAGCGGCACTTTTCTGCACATCATGGGCTAAATGGCCAGGTCACATGAACCCCGAAGGCTCAGAGAATGTTGGGGGAGGGGACCCACTGCAACAGCTGTTGGGAGACAGATGGTAGCCTCCCGTCAAGGCCACCCAGCGTGTTCTTTAACGTGCACAGGGTATGGCTCTCCCGCACACGGGACCATGGCTTATCGTCCCATCCGACGGACGGCGGCCTTTCCAAGTCCATCGGTGTCCCCTACTGACCGTGGGCAGGGCGGGGAATTTTGCGGAGATAAATCTCAACGCTGACCCAGCTGGGACTTGAACCTGGGAACTACAGATTACGAGCCTGGCGCGCTACCGACTGAGCCACCCCCGCCCCACCTAAATAGCAGAAAAAAATCAAATACCGGAACCCTGATCTTTCTGGTTGAAGAAAATCGCTTGTTTCCCTCCTAATATCTAAATCGTCTGCTGATTCAAGTGCAGACGTAGTCATTCTGTATAGCCACTATTAGAAAACATCAAGTTCCCAATTGGCGCCTTTGCCTCGAACATTTTTAATCCTTCGGAAAGCAGCAATTCTGCTCAAGTTGCGAATAAAACAAGATTTACTAAACTGAAATTTCTCTCTGCAGGAAGACAGAAGTACGGTCCTTGCAGTGGTAACTCCGCTCAGACGACAAAAGAAACGATCGCTGAACTGGCAACTTCGCTCGTCGGGGCCCTGCTTTTGGCAAGTTGCCAAGAGCTCATTTGCATGCGACAGATTACTCTCTCTTTGTCGTAAAAGAATGCGTTAGCCCTTAAGGATATTCTAAACAAAGAGGTTTCCTAATCCGAATTTCGAGAATTTGTTAGATATGTTTTTTTGCGAATTCTTTTTATTTGTTCGAATGAAGGGATTTGGGTTGGGTTGTTTTACCTCTGAGCAGCACTTTTTAGCACACAATGGGCTAAATGGCCAGGTCACATGGACCCCGAAGGCTCAGAGAAGGTTGGGGGAGGGGACGCACTGGAACAGCTGTTGGGAGACAGATGGTAGCCTCCCGTCAAGGCCATCCAGCGTGTTCTTTAACGTGCACAGGTTATGGCTCTCCCGCACACGGGGCCACGACTTAACGTCCCATCCGACGGACGGCGGCCTTTCCAAGCCCATCGGTGTCCCCATCTGACCGTGGGCAGGGCGGGGAATTTTGCGGAGATAAATCTCCGCTGACTCAGCTGGGACTCGAACCTGGGAATTACAGATTAGGAGCCTGGCGCGCTACCGACTGAGCCACCCCCGCCCCTCGAGTGAAGGGAGATAACGCCTTTGTACAGATATGGTAAAAATGAAGTTCCATTACGTTTCTGTTGGCGTCATTCAGCAGAATAAACAAATCGACCGGCAGCATAGCAGGATTTTAAGCATATATATTTCTCCTATAGCAAAGGACTCTCGATATTAAATATTTATTAAGCGGTAATTTTTCTTTTCTCGATTCCGAAGCATCAGTTTAAGCAAATTTCAAAAAAATTTTGTGTAAAATACAGTTTCTTCAAATAATGTTTTCTGATAAACTAAAGCCACCTACAGTTACTGGGGCGGGGGTGGCTCAGTCGGTAGCGCGCCAGGCTCGTAATCTGTAGTTCCCAAGTTCGAGTCCCAGCTGGGTCAGCGTTGAGATTTATTTCTGCAAAATTCCCTGCCCACGGACAGTAGGGACACCGATGGGCTTGGAAAGGCCGCCGTCCGTCGGATGCGACGTTAACGCGTGGCTCCGTGTGGGGGAGAGCCATATCCTGTGCACATTAAAGAACACGCTGGATGGCCTTGACGGGAGGCTACCATCTGTCCTCCAACAGTTGTCCAGTGTGTTCCCTCAATCTTCTCTTAGCCTCGGGGTCCTTGTGCCTGGCCATTTAGGCCATTGTGTGCAAAAAAGTGCCGCTCAGAGGTAAAACAATCCAACCTTCTCTGAGCCTTTGGGGTCTTGTGACCTGCCCATTTAGCCCATTGTGTGCAGCAAAGTGCCGCCCAGAAGTAAAACAACTCGCTTTTCAATATGATTTTCAGTGAAGAAATATCGAATGAAAAATGAAAAATCTGAATCAATACTATAAATTTCGTTTCTACACAATATTTGTGTTCATATTTTTGTTCAGTATGAAAACGTTATGAACGCTGGAATACTTAACCAGTTTTCATTGGGGCGGGGGTGGCTCAGTCGGTAGCGCGCCAGGCTCGTAATCTGTAGTTCTCAGATTCGAGTCCCAGCTGGGTCAACGTTGAGATTTATCTCCGCAAAATTCCCCGCCCTGCCCACGGTCAGTAGGGGACACCCATCGGCTTGGAAAGGCCGCCGTCCGTCGGATGGGACGTTAAGCCGTGACCCCGTGTGCGGGAGAGCCATACCCTGTGCACGTTAAAGAACACGCTGGATGGCCTTGGCGGGAGGCTACTATACTATCTGTCTCCCAACAGCTGTTCCCGTGGGTCTCTTCCCCCAACCTTCTCTGAGCCTTCGGGGTCCATGTGACCTGGCCATTTAGCCCATGGTGTGCAAAAAAGTGCCGCTCAGAGATAAAACAACCCAACCCAGTTTTCATTAAATTTTGGGATCAATTTTTTGTAGTCTGTTAAGAGATCATCGTTGACTCTAGTAGAGTATTTGTTTCAATGTGCCAATTAAATTCTGTGATAAATATCTTGTAGCCTGTTAAATATCTGTTTAAAAACGAGATTTATTTAGATTTGATTGAGATCTTTAATTTATCTTTAGACATATTTTTCATTAAAAATCGTATTGAAGCAGTTGTTGAGCTCTGAATGGGATTTTCTATTGAGAGTTGGGTTGTGTTGTTTTACCTCTGAGCGGCACTTTTTTGCACACCATGGGCTAAATGGCCAGGTCACATGGACCCCGAAGGCTCAGAGAAGGTTGGGGGAGGGGATCCCCTGAAACAAGCTGTTGGGAGACAGATGGTAGCCTCCCGTCAAGGCCAGCCAGCGTGTTCTTTAACGTGCACAGGGTATGGCTCTCCCGCATACGGGGCCACTGCTTAACGTCCCATCCGACGGACGGCGGCCTTTCCAAGCCCATCGATGTCCCTACTGTCCGTGGGCAGGGATTTTTTAAAAATAAATCTCAACGCTGACCCAGCTGGGACTCGAACCTGGGAACTACAGATTAGGAGCCCGGCGCACTACCGACTGAGCCACCCCCGCCCCCATTTCTATTGAGATAACATGGAACTGTTTCCATTTTTCTGTCCAATACCTGTATATCAGATCGACCGCAGACAGCAAACTGTAACGACCACTTTGTTGGTCGAGGTTACGTTCCTTTAAATCTTTAAACAACGGAATCGATATACTTTGCATGTGCTATAGAATACAGCTATGCGCATGTACACCGCAAAAATATTTAGGGTGTTCGGCTGTTTTACCTCTGAGCGGCACTTTTTTCACACAGTAGACTAAACAGCCAGGTCACAAGGACCCCCAAGAGCTTAGAAAAAGTTGGGAAAGGAGACCCAATGGACAGCTGTTAGGAGACGTAACCATTTCTCATCAAGGCCATCCAGTGGTTTTTTTAACGTGCATAGAGTATGGCTTTCCCGCACAAGGAACCACGCCCTAACGTCCCATCCGACAGACGTCGGCCTTTCCAAACCCATTTGTGCCCCCTACTGACCGTGGGCAGGGCAGGGAGTTCTGTGGAGATAAATCTCAACCCTGGCCCAGCTGGGACTCAGACCTGGGAAATGAAGATTACGAGCCTGATGCGCTACCGATTAAGCCACTCCCATATGTTCCCGCCCCAATTTTTTGAGGGGGAGGACTAAATATCTTTCAGGGACGGGTAAGATATTTCCAGTGTGGGGCGCTAAAAACATATGAATGTTTCAAGAGGTTGGGATGTTTTACCTCTGAGCGGCACTTTTTTGCACACCATGGGCTAAATGGCCAGGTCACATGGACCCCGAAGGCTCAGAGAAGGTTGGGGGAGGGGACCCACTGGAACAGCTGTTGGGAGACAGATGGTAGCCTCCCGTCAAGGCCATCCAGCGTGTTCTTTAACGTTGGGTTGTTTTACCTCTGAGCGGCACTTTTTTGCACACCATGGGCTAAATGGCCAGGTCACATGGACCCCGAAGGCTCAGAGAAGGTTGGGGGAGGGGACCCACTGGAACAACTGTTGGGAGACAGGTGGTAGCCTCCCGTCAAGGCCATCCAGCATGTTCTTTAACGTGCACAGGGTATGGCTCTACCGCTCACGGGGCCACGGCTAACGTCCCATCCGACGCTGACCCAGCTGGGACTCGAAACTGGGAACTACAGAATACGAGCCTGGCGCGCTACCGACTGAGCCACCCCCGCCCCAATGTTTCAAGATGGAGATTAAATGGTTCAAGATATGTTTTCACATATGTTTCAAGACAAAAAAACTTGAAATATATGAATGCTTCAAGATTTTCGAGCCCTTCATTAGTTAATGAGTGCAGTTGCCATACGTCATACCATAATACAACAATCGATGCCTAAAAAAAACACGAAAAAAAAAACATTATTGAAAATACACGTGAAAAGTGTTTTTCAATAATAATAAATAACAAAAATATATCTTTTTAAGAGAGATCCTTTTAAGAGAGTCCTCAAGCAATTTCTTAACCATTAAACAACTGCTTGAAGGTTAATTTACTACTTTATAACCAAATTAATACAATTGTAAAGAATCCGCAAACCAACTGATCAGTAGTTAGTCTCTTCAGAACAATAAATAATCTGTAAATATTTTGTACTAGTGTTATACCTCAATTATCTTTTCGGCCTAACGATCAAAAATTCTATTCAAATTCTTCCCACGCCGACGTCCGTCCAACACATCTGCTTTCCCCCTCATCCGGGGCTGGAAGAAGGCACGGCTGCTGGTCACCGGAAGGACCCCTGTAGTTCACCCCTCTTGACAGCAGAGCGCGCACGTTGCAGAGACTTTATTATGTCCGACTCTGTGTGACAAGATACGGTTGGACACGTGTAGCGTAGCCCAAAATGAAGGTCGGGTCGAGACCCCTCCATGGCTATCTCACACCACTGCCCAACCCTGGCTGCTTGACAGCGACACGTAATCAATGGTAATATAAAAAGGGGCCAAACAAATGAGAAGAGAGATGTCCGAGTTGGGTTGTTTTACCTCTAAGCGGCACTTTTTTGCACACCATGGGCTAAATGGCCAGGTCACATGGACCCCGAAGGCTCAGAGAAGGTTGGGGAAGGGGACCCACTCGAACAGCTGTTAGGAGACAGATGTTAGCCTCCCGTCAAGGCCATCCAGCGTGTTCTATAACGTGCACAGGTTATGGCTCTCCCGCACACGGAGCCACGGCTTAACGTCCCATCCGACTGACGGCGGCCTTTCCAAGCCCATCGGTGTCCCCTACTGACCGTGGGCAGGGCGGGGAGTTTTGCGGAGATAAATCTCAACGCTGACCCAGCTGGAACTCGAACCTGAGAACTACAGATTACGAGCCTGGCGAGCTACCCCCGCCCCAAAGAGATGTCCTAGCAACGACGTCGGAGAGAGTCGCCAACACAAGCTCCGGGACGAGAGGCGAATAATCACCGATGACGAGTGAGAGTCCATTACGTCTCCCAAGCTAAACGAAGAGACCTAGCCAGACAGGCTTGGGACAATTGCAGAACGCTATAGCCGGTAGCGGACACCTCGACGACATCAGAGAATAAATAAGGTACGAACTCCGCTTCTCCTCTTTGGGGCGGGGGTGGCTCAGTCGGTAGCGCACCAGACTCGTAATCTCTAGTTCCCAGGTTCGAGCCCCAGCTGGGTCAGCGTTGAGATTTATCTCCGCAAAACTCCCCGCCCTGTCCACGGTCAGTAGGGGACACCGATGGGCTTGGAAAGGCCGCCGTCCGTCGGATGGGATGTTAAGCCGTGGCCCCGTGTGCGGGAGAGCCATACCCTGTGCACGTTAAAGAACACGCTGGATGGCCTTGACGGGAGGCTACCATCTGTCTCCCAACAGCTGTTCCAGTGGGTCCCCTCCCCCAACCTTCTCTGAGCCTTCGGGGTCCATGTGACCTGGCCATTTAGCCCATGGTGTGCAAAAAAGTGCCGCTCAGAGGTAAAACAACCCACAAAACAACGTCGGTTTATCGAAATTTGACCTTTGACGTCAATAGATCCATCTCATCCAAAATTTGACGTTTCTGAGATCTACAATCAAAAATACTCCCAGGAACCAATTTTTATCTCTCAAGCAGCAGTAGATCTAATTTGACCTTTGGACCTCAAAGGATCTTCCAGATTCGAAATTTCGTAACGTTAACCCCAAGACACCAATTTTCACGTTGATAGTCAAGATTTGACCTTTACGTGACCTCCACTTAACCTTGAAGGACACGCTGGAGGTCAAATTTCGAATTTTTTCTAAAATCTTCTACCTGAATCAGACGATCTACGACCTTTTTCACGTCTAAAAGTGATACACAAAGGTATGATAAGCAGGATACCCAACACAACGTATTTAAAATGCAACTTATATTATAATACTTATTAAAATCATTAAACTGGCGTAGAGTACCTCCCTTTCTAATGAAGAAAAGATATTCCGCCCAATAAATAATTTAAAACTATTCATAAATTTAATTCAGGCGTTGTACAGCACTACTACTATTTCTTTGTTACTCATTTTCTTGGTTTACATGTGATCTTTTCTGATTTTCATCCCTGTATGATGATATCAGCGATCCAAAAGAGGAAAGCAAAAATATAAGGCAATATCTTAAAGAAAGTATTTTAAGTATCGATCGCCTTCCACTCTGTGAAAGGAATCTGGAGCTGGTCGTTCTAGATCCACACGGATCAGTGAATGTGCCTAACCTCCAAAAGGAATCTATGCATAAAATCAATTTATTTTCTCCGCAGCTGACGTCATCGGCCCTCCATTGCTGACGTGTTTGTGACATCACTGACCTTGCCGGTCATCATCAATGAGTACGGCAGACTTGCTGTGATGGAAAACAAAAAAGTAAGTGTACGCTTCGGTGCCAAATAAGCCCGACGCTGCCTATTCCAATGTTAGCGTCACCTTTTTCGCTATTACAGGTTCTGTCTTCATCAGTTCTATGCTTTGATTAGATGAAGGAGTTTGTTTTTCCATATCTCCTCTTTCTTGTCAGCGGAGGATGGCTCAGGAAATAATGGGACAAGCATTTATCTCTATGCCTTGAACTCGGCCAGTTTGGGTTACTTTACCTCTGCGTGACACTTTTTCGCACACAATAAATCCAGTTCATTGACTAAAGATTTTTAAAGTCGCATTTTAAAGTTTAAATATAGTATTATAATATTTATTAGAAACCATTAAATTGACAAAGATATTTTTTGCAGTTTTAAACTTTCTTAATGAATTTGGGTTGTTTTACCTCTGAGCGGCACTTTTTTTTGCAAACAATGGGCTAAACGGCCAGGTCACAAGGACTCCGAAGGCTGGGAGAAGGTTGGAGGAGGGGACCTACTGAAACAGCTGTTAGGAGACAGAAGGCAGCCTCCCGTCAAGGCCATCCAGCATGTTCTTTAACGTGCACAGGGTATGGCTCTCCCGCACACGGGACCACGGCTTAACGTCCCATCCGACGGACGGCGGGCTTTCCAAGCCCATCGGTGTCCCCTACTGACCGTAGGCAGGGCGGGGAATTTTGCGGAGATAAATCTCAACGCTGACCCAGCTGGGACTCGAACCTAGGAACTACAGATTACGAGCCTGGCGCGCTACCGACTGAGCCACCCCCGCCCGTTAAGTAGCGGCTTATCTAATTAGACAAAAATGTGGGAATGTTAGAAGCCCTCATCTTTGGGTTTCTAGCTATCCCAAGCGAAGAGTAGGACAAATAAATCACAATATAGGAATATTTAAAATTTAAGTTCCAATTTGAGAAGAGTAAAATTTTTTGTGATCCAGTACTCTTGGATCCCAATTTGCTTTCCTTTCTGCACCAAAACAGATTTCACCAAATCAAAAAAAGTCACAAAAAACAAGAGTCATGGTCTCTTTTCTTCAGTTTTCTGATTTAAAATAACTAAGAGGGTTAAGATTGTCACTTGAGAAAGTTCGCGTAAAATACATTTTGCTAGAAAATACGATACTGCACATTGTAGAATTTTTTTCGACTTTTGTTTTCCTTTCAAAACGCAAACTGAAACCCATAGATGAAATGAATAGGACAAAATGCAAACCGAAACCCAAAGTGTGTGTTAGTGTCATCGTGTCACGTGACACGAAGGTTGCCAGATCACTAATTTCTAAAAAAATCTTTGCCAGATATTTTTTCTGAATTTTGTAATCAACCGTAGTGTTCGGATACTTTTTTGAGCGACAGTACAAAAGGGAGAGAATTTTTTTGCTAATCTTGAAGAGCTTTTCCTTTAAAGCACAATCATTAAAAATAATCCTGAAAAGAGCTGTTTCCTGTCTTATGTTCAAATGAAACGTTTGAAGCTGCTGTAGGGGTGTGCCAAAGATGCTGCGATAGAATATGTCAATAATTTTACGATTATTTTGATAATATTTAATCCATCCAAATAATTTATTTCATTTTCTTTATTTCAGAAATCTCTGTATGTTATAAAGTTATTTATTTTCTTTAAGCTCTCCCGAACAGTTTTGTCTGCCTCTTCGTTTACATGAATTCCTATATGGCTAGGAATCCACTGGAACACATTTGGTTTTTATTTTCTTCAGTGTATTTATTGCATTACCATAACATTCCTGAAATTAAAAAACAGTTGGAGGTGGATAGGGGATCAGCTAGAAGAGCTTGGAGTGAAGATTTGATGATTGAAAAAACCAGAACTTTTTTATTGGAAATTGAATGCCCACTCAAGTGCCTTGAGGATAGCCCAAAGTTCACCATTCAGAATAGATGTTGGATATTGGATACCGAAAATCCATTTGTAATATTCAGATCAGATATGCAGAAAGCACATGATACTTTTCCAGTTTCATCACTCCGAGAGCAATCAGTAAAAAAATGGCGAAAATCAGTATAATTATTGTCAATATACTTCATGGCAATGTGTCCATAATGGCGAAAATCAGTATAATTATTGTCAATATACTTAATTGCAATGTGTCCATAATGGCTAAAATCAGTATAATTATTGTCAATATACTTCATGGTAAAGAGTCTATAATGGCGAAAATCAGTATAATTATTGTCAATATACTTCATGGCAATGTGTCCATAATGGCGAAAATCAGTATAATTATTGTCAATATACTTAATTGCAATGTGTCCATAATGGCTAAAATCAGTATAATTATTGTCAATATACTTAATTGCAATGTGTCCATAATGGCTAAAATCAGTATAATTATTGTCAATATACTTCATGGTAAAGAGTCTATAATGGCGAAAATCAGTATAATTATTGTCAATATACTTCATGGCAATGTGTCCATAATGGCGAAAATCAGTATAATTATTGTCAATATACTTAATTGCAATGTGTCCATAATGGCTAAAATCAGTATAATTATTGTCAATATACTTCATGGTAAAGAGTCTATAATGGCGAAAATCAGTATAATTATTGTCAATATACTTCATGGTAAAGAGTCCATATTGGCGAAAATCAGTATAATTATTGTCAATAAACTGCATGGTAAAGAATCCATAATGGCGAAAATCAGTATAATTATTATCAATATACTTCATGGGAAAGAGTCCATAATGGCGAAAATCAGTATAATTATTGTCAATATACTGCATGGTAAGAGTCCATAACGGCTAAAGTCAGTAAAATTATTGTCAATATACTTCATGGTAAGAATCCACAATTTTTCAGCCATGGCCGAGTGGTTAGCACGCTTGGCTACTGATCTAAGGGACCTGGGTTCGAGCCCCGGGTAAGGCATGGATGTGTGTGTTGTTTTTCTGCTGAGGTCCTGCCATCCTCACAGACCTTCCACTATGGCATATAAACTGAAAGGCTCCTGTCAGATCTCTGTGACAAGCAGCTGCTTGAGGGGGTATTTATTATTTTTTTATTACTGATGTTTCAAAATCACGTCAGGGTCGTAAGTTAAAATATCTGGCCTAGAGATATTCCAAATGGGAAAGTCGGGCATAGTATCTCCTGAAACATTTCTGTTAATTTGATTTGAAAGGTATTTATTTGATAGTTCTAAAAATATTCGATCTTTTGCAGTCATTCAATTTTTTTTTATCTAAGATTAGTTTTTCGTTTCTCTTGGTTTTCATTCTTGCTAGACTTTTAAAAAGAATAACATTTCTTCTAACGCTGAGTGCAGGGGTGTGGCAGCTTTGGCAAGGGGGGAAGAGCAGATCTAGGTAGCAGGCTATCTTATCAGGGACATGACCACTTTACCTGGAACACGGCTATTTCTTATCGCTTTATTTTGGAAGGTTTCAAGCTTTTTGCACAAATAATCTGAAGCATTAATATAAAGCTGACTATCATATTAAGAATCGGATGAAACACGACTTTGTAGAATTTAAGAAGAGTTTTAGAATTGGCAACCCGTGTTGTACCTGTTAAATATCTCAGCATATTTAATCTGTTATGAACTTTTTTTTTTCAAACGAGATTAATTTGAGGTTTTCAGTTTAAATGATGATCTGGGAGATTCCAAGGAATTTGTAGTTAGCGCTTTTGGCTTTTGATCTAAGGGACCTAGGTTCGAGTCCCGGGTAAGGCATGGATGTATGTGTCATTTTTCTGCTGAGGTACTGCCATCCTCTCAGACCTTTACTATGGCACATAAACTGACAGGCTCCTACCAGACTTCTGTGGCAAGCAGCTTCTTGAGGGGGTATTATTTATTACATACTAATTATTAATTTCCAGTCTTATAGAGAAATTCTTCGTTCGCGGTCTGGAAATAAACATTTAGTTCTTTTTTGTGAAACTGTAAATCCCTGTTCATCTAAAAACTTGTGAACTAGATTCACTGCGATGTGAATGTTATTTTGGAGTATTTCAGGATCTCTGCTAGTAATCCAAATAGCCAAGTCATCAGCAAAAATAGAAAATTTAATATTTTTGTTTGAACAGTCTGGTATGTCCTGACTGTCCAAACCTGAGTTCTGTGCTTAATTGATTGATGCTGAATAGCACAGGACTCAGAACACTACCCTGTGGTAATCCCACAGAAACAGAGAGCTGCTAAGTTTACTTGAATTTTTCGATCTTTCAGAAAATTGGAAATGTAATTAAACGTATTGCCTGTTATTCCTAATTTTAACATCTTAAATAATTGTCGAAGATACCAAACATTGTCAAACGCATGTCGAAGAAAACCACAGCCACTTTTTGTTTTATGCAAAGAGCATTTTGACATTCAGCAATTAGTTGAAGTATATTATCTTGAAATGACATTCCTCTGCGAAAGCCCGTTTGGAAAGGAGATAGCAGCTTACAGGATTCGTTGTTGTTTTTGGGTTGTTTTACCTCTGAGCGGCACTTTTTTGCATACCATGGGCTAAATGGCCAGGTCACATGGACCCCGAAGGCTCAGAGAAGGTTGGGGGAGGGGACCCACTGGAACAGCTGTTGGGACACAGATGGTAGCCTCCCGTCAAGGCCATCCAGCGTGTTCTTTAACGTGCACAGGGTATGGCTCTCCCGCACACGAGGCCACGGCTTAACGTCCCATCCGACGGACGGCGGCCTTTCCAAGCCCATCGGTGTCCCCTACTGACCGTTGGCAGGGCGGGGAATTTTGCGGAGATAACTCTCAACGCTGACCCAGCTGGGACTCGAACCTGGGAACTACAGATTACGAGCCTGACGCGCTACCGACTGAGCCACCCCCGCCCCTACAGGATTCGATAAACCAATTAAGTCGCTAAGGTACCATTCTTTGAAAAACGTTTCCAAGGCGTCAATGAAACAGGTCTGTAAGAGGTAAGTAAATTGGGTGCTTTCATAGGTTTACAATAGGAATGATCTGTGCCATTTTCCTGATATTCGGGATTGGCTCCTCTGTTCCAGCATTCATTAAATATTTTTCAATAAAAGCGCAAGTCCTTCCTGTGGAATGTATTTTATAATAATATTGGTAATATTATCTGGTCCACAACTACTCTTATTTTTACTTTTATTTATAGCAGCTTAACTGATTTTGTTTCAAATACTAATACATACGGTAGTTTTAAAATTAAACAGGTAGTTTGTTAAAAAGCCAGTAGTAAGTTTTAAATTATTTTATAATATTCTTATATAATCATAATAAATTTTTATTCCAAATATTATTTAAAAAGGTAAAAGATAAAAAAAAAATAGTCAGTTGCAAGTGACACTGCAAGAAATGGTTTTGAGGCGTCCATCTGTTCCAACTATTAGTTATTCTGTGGTAAGTGAAGATAATTAAAATTATGGTAATCAATAGTTACCATTAATTTCTGTAAATTTTGGTGTAATATTACTGCAGATTGCTTTGAGCCGAGTCATCTTCCTGTGATACATGTAGAACAAAAGAAACAATCTCTCATGTGTTACTTAATTGCAGCAAATTTGATACTTATAGAGATCAAATGTTTCACTCACTGAAAGAATTTGAAATTAAGGAATTTACACTCAAAGATCTACTCGAACACCAGAATTTGATAAAAAGAAATATACTTTTAATTTCATTTTACAATTTTTAAAGGATTCTAAACTGATTGACAGAATTTGATTTAATGCCCAAATAGTTGGGTTGGGTTGTTTTACCTCTGAGCGGCACTTTTTTTGCACACCATGGGGCTAAATGGCCAGGTCACATGGACCCCGAAGGCTCAGAGAATGTTGGGGGAGGGGACCCACTGGAACAGCTGTTGGGAGACAGATGGTAGCCTCCCGTCAAGGCCATCCAGCGTGTTCTTTAACGTGCACAGGGTATGGCTCTCCTGCACACGGGGCCACGGCTTAACGTCCCATCCGACGGACGGCGGCCTTTCCAAGCCCATCGGTGTCCCCTACTGACCGTGGGCAGGGCGGGGAATTTTGCGGAGATAAATCTCAACGCTGACCCAGCTGGGACTCGAACCTGGTAACTACAGATTACGAGCCTGGCGCGCTACCGACTGAGCCACCCCCGCCCTGCCCAAATAATGCCACGATGTTTCTACATTAGGAGATTAAACGCTCTTAAAATTTTAATAATATTAATCAGGAACTTTCAGTTTCAACTGAACTACCTCCTTCCTTCAGAGAACTCTAGAATGTTTATGGAATGTTTATTTGACCGCCAATCTAAGACTATTGGCAATTTCATGGTTTTGCTTTTGAAATTTTGGTTTTCCAGACTCAGTTGGGAGAACTCTCCGACATAGTGCACCGACCTTTCTTAAAAGAATTTCGGGACGAGAGGGACGAACGGCCCCGAGTGATTTCCGGAAAAATAGTTTATGTTGAAGAAGGATATGACTATCATATGAACATAGTAATAAAATTACTTTTACAACAACAATACAATATTAAAAATTATTGAAAGTCTTAGGTAAAATATACACCGAAGAGCCAAAACATTATGTCCAGAGCGTCTTTATGCAAATCGAAGCAACTGCCGGTAATCGCCGGCGCGTGTGAAGGTCATGAAATAGTATAAATAACACCTGATACTGAGCTCTGTTAATCAGTTTTATTCTTGTTTTTCAGATGGGAAAGGCAGCAGACTTAAGTGAGTTTGGCAAAGGCCAAATTGTAATGGCCAGACGACTGAGTCAGAGCATTTCTGACACGGCAAGGCTTGTGGGGTGCTCATGGTCAGGTGTGGTTATTACCTTCAAAAAGTGGTCTGAGGAGGGAAAAACCACGAACCGCCGGCAAAGTGTGGGCCGACTACGGCTCATCAATGCTAGGAATGAGCGAAAGCTATCCCGTATGGTACGAGCCAACAGAAGGAATACTGTGTTGCAACTCGCCCGTAATTTTAATGCTGGTGACGTGAGTAATGTGTCACAACACACTGTACATCGAACCCAGCTGAAAATGGGGCTGCATAGTCGCAGGCCGCTCCGAGTGCCCATGCTAACCTCGGTTCACTGTCGAAAGCGCCTACAATGGGCTTGCGAACATCGAAACTAGACTTTGAATGATTGGAAGGAGGTCATCTTGTCCAATGATTCTCGTTTCCTGTTGCATCATGTGGACGGCTGGTTACGTGTGCGTCGTTTACCTGGGTAAGTGTTGGCACCAGGATTCATCGTGCGACAAAAATAAACTGGTAAAGGAAGTGTAATGTTCTGCTGAGAAACCCTGGGTTCAGTTACTCATGTGCAGGAAACTATGACGTCTGCCACCCACGTAAACATCATTGCAGACCAGGTATATCCTTTCATGGCAATGCTATATCCCTCTAGTAGTGCCTTCTTTCAGCAGGATAATGCGCCATGCCACACTGCCCGGATTGTTCAAGAATGGTTCGCGAAATATGAGGAAGACTTCAGGTATTGCCATGGCCTCGAAATTCCCCAGACATCAATCCAATCAAACATCTGTGGTTTGTGTTGGAACAGTATATCCGATCTGCGGCGGCCAACCATGTAACCTACAGGAGTTAAAAGATCTGCTGCTAACGTGTTGATACCAGATACCACAAGACACCTTTAGAAATCTTGTAGCATCCATGCCTCGCCGGGTCAGAGCTGTTTTGGCGGCACGTAGAGGACCAACATCGTATTAGGCAGGTGGTCATAAAGTTTTGGCTCTTCGGTATATACACTGGGCCCTCCATGTACGTGAGGATTCCATTTTCCAGAAACTTCACACATATTAAATTCACGCAAACGTAGCTTAAGGAACAATAGGATATAAGAGATTATTCTCTGGGATCGTTTTTAATTATACATTAATAGACTTTTTAGTAATTATATATTCAAATTACGTAAAAATAATACAAAAAATGTGATGAAAAACAAAGATTTGCCAGAAATGAATTTATTTTTGTAAAAGGTACATACAATAGAAATTGAAAAGATTTTAAAGGATTTTAGAAATCAATCACATAGCCTTATTGATAATCCGAGTCAGATTCGATGCTATCTCCCAAGGGGGTGCCATGACTTAAGTTCCTGGTTGAGACACAATGCTGAATCGACTGACGAATTCCATAAATATCGAGCATTTTTCTTTATTTCAGTGAACATAAGGTTATATTCAACATTTCTCTCATACACGTTCATAGTTGACATCCAGATTCTTCAGAAAATATTTTCTTTAGGTCGGGAATTGTCAGCAAGTTCACATGTGCAGGCTCATCCCCTTCATTCTCCTCCGTTAGAGTGTTTCTTTTTGCCTCCTTTTCTACCAGGTATAACTGCATAACGCAAGGGGAATGTGGCCGCCTGGATCGGTTACAGCTTCTATGAGGTTATTTTTCGTTTCATTATTAATATTAATAGCGGTAGCTAAATATTTACCATAATACTTAATCTCTTACATTTGAATTTACATTAGCTTATCAAAAAAAGAGGCCATTAAAGATAGTTCGTGCATATCGAATTCGCACAAATGGAACTCGTCCACGTGGAGGGTTTACTGCATTTCATTATTGCCACGTTAATTATTATTATTATTAGTTATTATTATATTTGTTTGTTAGGGCTTAACGTGCAATAATATTACACAAAAATTTAAGAATTTTTTTCTCTCCATTCACGAGAGCATCAAAAACTTATGTTGTTAACTATCAAGGTAGCTTTGGTCCACACAATAAATGGCTAGCACAGATAAAACGACTCAAGACCACTGTTCGTCTTTTTCCAACCAATTTTCGAAATGTGTGCACATTTGGCTTTTCCGTATGTATCTGACTATTATTTAGTTTTCTATCGTGTTTTACAAAAAGTAGGAAATCGGCAGAATTTATTAATTAAGATTATATAAGAATATTATGGAATAATCTAATAGTAATTGCTGACTTGTTAAAAATTAGCACCTACCTGTTGAACTTTAAAATGAAAATTATATATCATTATTTGGAATACATTTGATTAAGTGAGATTCGGCGTGAGTTGTCGTGTATGTCATGACGTGCTGCTTTTTGCTCTAGATCAGGAGTCGGCAACCTATGACCCTCGGGTCACCAAGTGACCCATTTAATAATAAAATTAATTTATAAATTAATTAATTATTAATTAATTTATTAATTAATTTATTAATATATATAAATATTTTATATATATTATATAATATTTTATAATATAAATAATTAATTTATTAATTAAGTAGCTGACCTAGATGACGGTCTGGTGACCGATTTCTTCTTCAAAGCTTTGAATAAAGAGGTCAAGGGTAGATTCACCCGGAAATGAGATATCATAGTTTTCCCCTCAAATCAAAATGACCTTGAGCTGCTACAAAAAAAACGATAACATCTTGGGTGTTAATGTTAACTATCGTCTCCCTGCTAAAGATTTTAATATGGGCTTAATTTTGAATGTGAACGCTAAATATGATGATGAATTTTTACTTCAAAGTCTTAAATGTTATGATGTCTTCAAGGTGAGACGGATGCACAGATATTACCCGAATACTGCAAAAGATGGATTTATTAAAAAGCCTACTGAAAATGTCGTTCTTCACTCCACTTCTGTCAAGTTGCCTACACATGTTAACATTGGTTTCTCCCATTACTATGTCTGAGAGTTGGGTTGGGTTGTTTTACCTCTGAGCGGCACTTTTTTGCACAACATGGGTTGGGTTGTTTTTACCTCTGAGCGGCACTTTTTTGCACACCATGGGCTAAATGGCCAGGTCACATGGACCCCGAAAGCTCAGAGAAGGTTGGGGGAGGGGACCCACTGGAACAGCTGTTGGGAGACAGATGGTAGCCTCCCGTCAATGCCATCCAGCGTGTTCTTTAACGTGCACAGGGTATGGCTCTCCCGCACACGGGGCCACGGCTTAACGTCCCATCCGACGGACGGCGGTCTTTCCAAGCCCATCGGTGTCCCCTACTGACCGTGGGCAGGGGGGGGGGAATTTTGCGGAGATAAATCTCAACGCTGACCCAGCTGGGACTCGAACCTGGGAACTACAGATTACGAGCCTGGCGCGCTACCGACTGAGCCACCCCCGCCCCTACTATGTCAGAGAATATTTCGGTTCTCTTCCTCTTTGCGGGAATTGTTTTCGATGGGGACATGCAGTGGCTTCATGTAGAAGCAAGGTCAGATGCAAACGCTGCAGTGGAGAACATTCTTATAAAAATTGCTCTAGTAGTGACTTTTGCTGCCCAAACTGTGGAGGATTGCATCCCGCAACTTTTTATGGATGTTCTGTTTAAAAAAATCGCCTGTTCTGCCCTTCGTATTAAAAGAAAAATCACTTTGTAGTTGGTCTTCAGCATTCGCGCAAGCTAAAAAGAAATCAGGCCTCTACCAGGACCGGAGCTAAAAAAAGTTCCGGTAGGACTGGATTATAGCGCCGCATTGCTGGTAATCGGCACTCTTTTCAACTGGTTTTACGTGACTTTGACTTGGAAGATGAAACTGACTCTGACTTTGCTAAAAACTTAACTAATTCGCACTCTCATGGACTAGATTTTAAGAACTGAAAATATGAATAAGCAATTAAAAAGTGACATTTCAAGCAAATGACTCAAGCTACAGGAGGACCAAGTCTCATCATATCCTATCATATCGCGGTAGCTGTTTCTTCAAGCATTTCAGGCAATCGAAATGCAAAGCTGACAAAAACAACGACTTCATACGCTGATAAGACCAAAGCTAATCTGCCTAAAAATGCAACTACTAAAAAAACCACGACTCAATTATCGCCCAGCACCATTGCTAAAGAGACAGCTGAAGAAAATGTTACTGTTAATATTATAATTGACTTAATTCTGCATTTGTTATCTTATGTATGCTCATCAGATGGGAACTACAAACTAATCAGTGTAATACTCCTACAGCTTAAAACTTAAGTATCTGTCACTCCTGCAATGGAATTGCAGGGGTTTGCTCTCAAAAAAAGAGGAATTAATTCTGTTTTCTGAAGTTAATAGTGTAAATATCTTTGCATTACAGGAATTACAGATAAAAAAACAGATAAATATTCCAGGATTTTTTGTGTATTCTTATTTTGCTGAAACATAGCAGCAATGGAGTTGCCATCATTGTGGATAAAAAAATTAATCACAGGCTCATTCAACTAAAACACGAATTACACCAATTGGAATGCATTGCCATCCAGATTTTAATTAATAATTTATCTATTTCTATTCTGATCATTTATAATCCTGGCTTGGCCATCAAGGAAAAATTTTTCACAAATTTAATTGCACAAATTCCTGAACCTTTTATTATCGTTGGTGACTTTAATTCTCACCACCCAATGTGGTTTTCGTACACCACTAATTATGCTGGATCACTTCTAAGTAAGTTCATCTCTAAATCAAACCTAATATTATTAAATGAAAAAATTTCAACTCGTGAAAATCTATTTAAACAACGATCTATAATAGACTTAACTTTAAATTCTCCCCATCTCTGTCAAAATTTTAATTGGTCGCTGCTCCCAGATACCAGTTGCAGCGACCATCATCCAATTTTAATTAATTCCAATTTTAAATTAAACTATAATAAACTTATATATTTAAATAATTGGAGATTATTTTCACAAATTCTTGAACAAAATTTACCGTCCGATGAAAACTATGAATACACAGATTTTTTTAATGAAGTTTTTTCTCTATACTAAATCGGCGTTCCAAACTATTCATAATAAAATTCCAAAATTGAAAAGAAACTTCTGGTATAAGAATCGGCTTGTTGCCATAAGAAAAAAAGCAGAAAACCAAGCCAAACCTACCAGAGACTTCTTAGACATTGATAAATACAAGAAAATAAATGCCATGGTTAGAAAAAAATTAAAACAATCATATAGAGACAATTGGAAATGTTTTATCTCTCAACTGACTACTGGGGCGGGGGTGGCTCAGTCGATAGCGCGCCAGGCTCGTAATCTCTAGTTCCCAGGTTCGAGTCCCAGCTGGGTCAGCGTTGAGATTTATCTCCTCAAAATTCCCCGCCCTGCCCACGGTCAGTAGGGGACACCGATGGTCTTGGAAAGGCCACCGTCCGTCGGATGGGACGTTAAGCCGTGGCCCCATGTACGGGAGAGCCATACTCTGTGCACGTTAAAGAACGCGCTGGATGGCCTTGACGGGAGGCTACCATCTGTCTCCCAACAGCTGTTAAAGTGGGTCCCCTCCCCCAACCTTCTCTGAGCCATCGGGGTTCATGTGACCTGGCAATTTAGCCCATGGTGTGCAAAAAAGTGCGGCTCAGAGGTAAAACAACCCAACAACCTAACTGACTACTATGTCTCCAGGGACTAATATTTGGAAAGTAGATCAGAGTATTTTTTCTGCTAAATCCCAAAATCTTCCTATGGCTGAAATTGCTTTACTTAATAATATTGATTTAAAACAAACCACTGAGCTATTTGCTAATAATTTAAAAACTACTCAAAAATTATTTACAAATGGCACTGACATACACATTAATTTAATGAATAATAAAAACACTCATTCTAAAATGGATAGACCTTTCAACATTGTGGAACTTAATTCTGCAATCAAGAAAATTAACCTTAGATCAGCCCCTGGAACGGATTCAATTTCAAATAATTTTTTTTCTCATTTACCTTACAATTGGGAGCTAAAACTTTTAGATGTTTTCAATAACATCTGGGAACTAAATTTCATACCTGGAGGAAAATTATAGTAATTTTTATTTTAAAATCTGGTAAGTCGCCAACTTTACTAAATTCATAACGTCCAATATCTTTAATTTCTAACTCCCTCAAACTCTTTGAGAGGTTATTATACAAAAGAATTTCCTGGTTTTTTGAAACAGGAAACTTTTTTCCAGAATCTTTCTTTGGGTTTAGAAAACATCGCTCTGCCAAAGAAAACATCTCCTTACTTTTACATGACATTTTCCGAGCTATTAAACAGTTGGGTTGTTTTACCTCTGAGCGGCACTTTTTTGCACACCATGGCCTAAATGGCCAGGTCACATGGACCCCGAAGGCTCAGAGAAGGTTGGGGGAGGGGACCAACTGGAACAGCTGTTGGGAGACAGATGGTAGCCTCCCGTCAAGGCCATCCAGCGTGTTCTTTAACGTGCACAGGGTATGGCTCTCCCGCACACGGAACCACGGCTTAACGTCCCATCCGACGGACGGCGGCCTTTCGAAGTCCATCGGTGTCCCCTACTGACCGTGGGCAGGGCGGGGAATTTTGCGGAGATAAATCTCAACGCTGACCCAGCTGGGACTCGAACCTAGGAACTACAGATTACGAGCCTGGCGCGCTACCGACTGAGCCACCCCCGACCCGAGCTATTAAACAGAAAAACACTCTTCTAGCCATTTCTTTGGATTTAACTCAAGCATTCGTTTCCTTCTCAATAAATGTTTACTCACAAAATTATTAAAATCCAACCTAGGTGCAAAATATACCAATTTTTTATCTAATCTTTTAAATAATAGAATTATCCAAGTGAAAATTGGAGACTATTACTCATAAATTCACAAAATGACCCAAGGACTTTCTTAGGGGTCAATTTTGTCCCCGTTATTATTTAATTTCTACATACACGATATAAAATATATTCTTGATAAATCAATCACATTTACTGGATATGCAGATGACATCTTTTGGTCATCTGGGAAAAATGATTATAAATTACAAGAAAATTTACAAAACAGTTAAACAAACTTTGCAAATATTGTTCCACATGGAACTTAGAGATCAACATTAAAAAAAAAGGTTTATTATTCCTTTTTGTAAAAAAAGAAATTATAATCCTAAATTTAAATTATCCATAAATTCAGAAAATCTACTTCAGGTTAATAAATGCAAAATTTTAGGAATGAACTTGAAAACAAATCTAAATTGGCAACATCATCTTAATAACAAATATAATTCTGGTCTGCAATTATTAAATTGCATTAAACACTTTGCTTTCAAAAATGAAGGCACTCAACAACGGCAATTAATTACTGTTTATAAAAATCTCATTAGACCTAAAATTGAATTTGGTCTTGAATTTATTGGGGCGTGGGTGGCTCAGTCGGTACCGCGCCAGACTCGTAATCTGTAGTTCCCAGGTTCGAGTCCCAGCTGGGTCAGCGTTGAGATTTATCTCCGCAAAATTCCCCGCCCTGCCCACGGTCAGTAGGGGACACCGATGGACTTCGAAAGGCCGCCGTCCGTCGGATGGGACGTTAAGCCGTGGCCCCGTGTGCTGGATAGCCATACCCCGTGCACGTTAAAGAACACGCTGGATGGCCTTGACGGGAGGCTACCATCTGTCTCCCAACAACTGTTCCAGTGGGTCATCTCCCCCAACCTTCTCTGAGCTTACGGGGTCCATGTGACCTGGCCATTTAGCCCATGGTGTGCAAAAAAGTGCCGCTCAGAGGTAAAACAACCCAACCTTGAATTTATTTCCGGAACATTTTTTACCTAATTTAGAAAAATTAACTCTTTACCAAACCAATGTTTGAAAATAGCTCTCGGGCTTGTAAAATGTTGCCCTACAATTTCTGTAATAGCAGAGACAGCCATACCGTCATTTCAAATTAGACATAATATTTTGCTAACCAAATACTTCTTTAAATTACATTATAAACTTCCGTCACACCCTTTCTATAAACATTTTCATCGACTACCATATATTAAATTTATCTACAATAATGAATTCCTCTTTAATCTTTATGATGATTATTTTAGCAGAACGCTTAAAGGAGACATTCCCGACATCATGCTCGTAATCTGTAGTTCCCAGGTTCGAGTCCCAGCTGGGTCAGCGTTGAGATTTATCTCCTCAAAATTCCCCGCCCTGCCCACGGTCAGTAGGGGACACCGATGGGCTTGGAAAGGCCGCCGTCCGTCGGATGGACATTAAGCCGTGGCTCCGTGTGCGGGAGCGACATACCCTGTGCACGTTAAAGAACACGCTGGATGGCCTTGACGGGGGGCTACCATCTGTCTCCCAACAGCTGTTCCAGTGAGTCCCCTACCCCAACCTTCTCTGAGCCTTCGGGGTCCATGTGACCTGGCCATTTAGCCCATGGTGTGCAAATAAGTGCCGCTCAGAGGTAAAACAACCCAACCCAACATCATTGCTGACTGGTGCTATCCTTCACCATTAATAATTACTGAAATTCCTTTACTGTCCTCAAAAAAAAGACATTTCTGCTGAAGCAGCATTAATTCTTTTTAAATCTTATTTTGCTGAAAAGTTTGAAAAAACTACTTAACATATATACTGACGGCTCTGTTTTAAAAGAAACAGGATCCTCTGCTGTTGCATTTCATGTCCCTTTATATAATGTTTCAAAATCTTTTAAATTCTCAAAGAATACAACAATCATTCAAGCTGAATTAATAGCTATTTCTGAATCTTTTAAATGGGTGCTAAACAGTTTAGACAATCAGAATATAGTAATATTTTCTGATTCTAAAGATGCTCTCCAAGTTCTCCAAAAAGAAATTTATTTAACAAATTAAAATTACTTTATTTCCGAAATTTATCAATTGAACTTGTCAAATATCACTCTCAAAAACAATAAAATTAGTTTACAATGGATCCCAAGTCATATTGGGATCCAAGAAAATGAAATGGTTGATACCCTAGCCAAAAATGCTCATAATTTAGAGGTTATCACCCCAACATATAATTTTTTCTACACATTCAAGCAAGAACTATCTAAACTAGAATTTTCCCTCACAGAAAAATGTTTTCAAGTACAAGCAATATGCAAAAACAACTTTAGATATCATTTATCCAATAAAATAAATTGCATTGAAAAATTACCTTTCTGACGAAAAGAAACCAGATTAATATATATGTTACCGCTAAAGCTCGAAAGCCGTTAATGTGCACATTACCTAGCTAATCTGCAGATTAACTGATTTGCTCCGTTAACGTGCGGAATCAAGAGTTTTCCGCATTTTACCTAGGTAATGTGCACATTAACGGCTTCCGTATGGTTAAAGTTCAAAAGTTTGTTTCTCTCATAGTGGTGAATCTCTTGAATATGAATCTTCGTGTCACGTGATTCACTCGTCCGCATTATAAAAAAACGCCCCGGATGAGCGGAGGCCAAGTGAGAACGAATCGGTAAAGTGATTCATTCTTGATAACGAATCACAAAAATGATTCGTTCTCACTTGGCCTGCTCATTTTGGGGGCGTTTTTTATAATTCGGACGACTGATTCATGTTGACAGAGGGATGACCCTGGTTTCAACTCTACTCTCGGACACTAGATAAATAACATTATGTTAATTTAAGCGTACAGAAACGTTCCTGTTGTTCCAGCAAAGATCTTATTTTCACTTTAACGAGTGTCTAGTAGGTAATGTGCAGATTATCCAGGTAATTTGCAGATTACCTAGGTAATTTGAGAAATGAAACAATTTTCCGCACATTAACGGATCACCCTAGTTAATCTGCACAATACCTAGATAATCTGTAGAATAACTGATTTCTGCACTTTAGCGGTAACATATAGATTAAAAACAGACACAATAAATTTAAATAAACAATAATTTCAAATGAGGCTTATAAATTCTCCAAACTGTTCTAAATGCAATCTTATAGAAAATACCAATCACCTACTTCTAAACTGTGACTCATATATTAAACAAAGAGAAAATTTATTCATAGAATTAAACAAATTTGGAATCTCAGACTTTAATATTCAAAATCTTTTAAACTATTCTACCTTTGAAACTAAAATTATAATCTATAAATTAATTCTAAACTTCCTCATTTCCATCTCATTGTGGGATAAAATATAAAAAAATTAATTAAAAAAAACTTGAAAAACTATACAAAAAAAAGAAAGAAAATAGAAATTGAATTTTAACTAAAGATTTATTTTGTTTCCTTTGAGTGATCTGTTCACTTTCGTTCAAACGTTTTATTGGGTTGGGTTATTTTACCTCTGAGCGGCACTTTTTTGCACACCATGGGCTAAATGGCCAGGTCACATGGACCCCGAAGGCTCAGAGAAGGTTGGGGGAGGGCACCCACTGGAACAGCTGTTGGGAGACAGATGGTAGCCTCCCGTCAAGGCCATCCAGCGTGTTCTTTAACGTGCACAGAGTATGGCTTCCCGCACCGGGACCACGTCTTAACATCCCATCCAACGGACGGCGGCCTTTCCAAGCCCATCGGTGTCCCCTACTGACCGTGGGCAGGGCGGGGAATTTTGCGGAGATAAATCTCAACGCTGACCCAGCTGGGACTCGAACCTGGGAACTACAGATTACGAGCCTGGCGCGCTACCGACTGAGCCACCCCTGCCCCCCTTTTTATTGGGAAAGCCTGAGTAAGGACATCCCATTTTTCGCCTTGTAACGTGAATGATGACGATGATGATGATTAAGTGATGCTCTGTAAAGTACCAGTATCGATTTTTGTGCTACAATGGGCTTCTATGGAAGGATTCTATCCGTACTAGCCACGTAAAACACTGGACAACACACAAAAAGGCTTTGAAATGAAAATAGCCAATCTTTACTAATTTCGAGGTGCTGAACACGAAAATGACAATAAAATTTGTCGATTGGCTCTTGTTTAGGAGAGACGGAGATGGTCATGTATAAATGACTCAGTCCGCATTGAGTACATCGGTAACCATTTCGCAACGCTGTATTTTAAACTCCAGATTGCAACATATTGCGTTCTATTGCATCAACCCGCCATACACACAACCGCCGGAGGTATTGCATCATTGTCTGATGAAATATAGTTGAGTCATGACATCGCGGCTTTACCATCGCGGATGAATGAATTAGTTAGACAAATCGTTAGTTGTAAGCGACGTCTCGTAGGATGAGAAAGTCTTTGAGCGACTTCCATTTACCCCTGAGTCATACGTACCATACAAGTGATCCTTGCAGTTTTAATCCAGCAGTAGTGATGCCACATAACTGTGTTAATAGTGCAGAAACATTTTATTACTTTGCAGGGAAGTAACGTTTGCAAGTCAGAAAAGGACCATCACTCCAATAGTGAAAATGGCGTATGAGTTTTACTTTGGATGCAAGATTGGGAACCAGGACAAGGCCTGGTCCTCACACATATGCTGCAGTACGTGTTCAAGAAATCTTCCGAAGTGGCTGAAAGGCGAAAAAGTGGCGATGATGCCATTTGCTGTTCCTATGGTTTGGATAGAGCCAAGCAATCACGCAAATGACTGCTATTTCTGCATGGTTCCACCTGTTTCTGGAGGCATCACAAAGAAAAAGAAGTGGACAATAGCGTACCCGAATATACAATCTGCTCTCCGACCAGTTCCGCACGGTGAAGGCCTTCCCATTCCCGAACCTTCAAAAGAATTTTCCATCGATTCAGACGATGAGGTGGGAGGTGAACTGGCGTCGGGTTCTCCGCAGCATTCGGTGTCTAATGATGATCCACACGTCTGCCATGGTGCGTCATCTGCACCACACATTCTCACCGAAGAAGAAATGAACGATCTTGTTCGCGATCTGGAGCTGTCAAAGGCTAAAGCAGAGTTACTTGGATCAAGACTAAAACGATGGAATCTTCTCAAGGAAATTGTCTGAGTGACTTCGTTTCGAACTCGTCATGAGCAGTTTGCACCTTACTACAGAAAGGAAGATGACCTTATATTCTGCTCCGATGTAGATGGCCTGATGAATGTCCTCGGAATCAAACATGACCCTCAAGAATGGCAACTATTCATAGACTCCTCGAAATTGAGTCTCAAGGCGGTGTTGCTGCATAATAGAAATCGACTTCCATCCATGCCGGTCGGTCACGCTGTACGTATGAAAGAAACCTACGACAACCTAAAACAGCTGTTGAACTGTCTTCAGTACAGGAAGTATGGCTGGCATCTCTGTTGTGACTTGAAGGTAGTGGCTCTTTTGATGGGTCTGCAGCTGGGATATATGATGATGGGTCTGCAGCTGGGTCTCTGTTGTGACTTGAAGGTAGTGGCTCTTTTGATGTGTCTGCAGCTGGGATATATGATGATGGGTCTGCAGCTGGGTCTCTGTTGTGACTTGAAGGTAGTGGCTCTTTTGATGGGTCTGCAGCTGGGATATATGATGATGGGTCTGCAGCTGGGTCTCTGTTGTGACTTGAAGGTAGTGGCTCTTTTGATGGGTCTGCAGCTGGGATATATGATGATGGGTCTGCAGCTGGGTCTCTGTTGTGACTTGAAGGTAGTGGCTCTTTTGATGGGTCTGCAGCTGGGATATATGATGATGGGTCTGCAGCTGGGTCTCTGTTGTGACTTGAAGGTAGTGGCTCTTTTGATGTGTCTGCAGCTGGGATATATGATGATGGGTCTGCAGCTGGGTCTCTGTTGTGACTTGAAGGTAGTGGCTCTTTTGATGGGTCTGCAGCTGGGATATATGATGATGGGTCTGCAGCTGGGTCTCTGTTGTGACTTGAAGGTAGTGGCTCTTTTGATGGGTCTGCAGCTGGGATATATGATGATGGGTCTGCAACTGGGTCTCTGTTGTGACTTGAAGGTAGTGGCTCTGTTGATGGGTCTGCAGCTGGGATATATGATGATGGGTCTGCAGCTGGGTCTCTGTTGTGACTTGAAGGTAGTGGCTCTTTTGATGGGTCTGCAGCTGGGATATATGATGATGGGTCTGCAGCTGGGTCTCTGTTGTGACTTGAAGGTAGTGGCTCTTTTGATGGGTCTGCAGCTGGGATATATGATGATGGGTCTGCAGCTGGGTCTCTGTTGTGACTTGAAGGTAGTGGCTCTTTTGATGGGTCTGCAGCTGGGATATATGATGATGGGTCTGCAGCTGGGTCTCTGTTGTGACTTGAAGGTAGTGGCTCTTTTGATGGGTCTGCAGCTGGGATATATGATGATGGGTCTGCAGCTGGGTCTCTGTTGTGACTTGAAGGTAGTGGCTCTGTTGATGGGTCTGCAGCTGGGATATATGATAATGGGTCTGCAGCTGGGTCTCTGTTGTGACTTGAAGGTAGTGGCTCTTTTGATGGGTCTGCAGCTGGGATATATGATGATGGGTCTGCAGCTGGATCTCTGTTGTGACTTGAAGGTAGTGGCTCTTTGATGGGTCTGCAGCTGGGATACATGATGATGGGTCTGCAGCTGGGTCTCTGTTGTGACTTGAAGGTAGTGGCTCTGTTGATGGGTCTGCAGCTGGGATATATGATGATGGGTCTGCAGCTGGGTCTCTGTTGTGACTTGAAGGTAGTGGCTCTTTTGATGGGTCTGCAGCTGGGATATATGATGATGGGTCTGCAGCTGGGTCTCTGTTGTGACTTGAAGGTAGTGGCTCTTTTGATGGGTCTGCAGCTGGGATATATGATGATGGGTCTGCAGCTGGGTCTCTGTTGTGACTTGAAGGTAGTGGCTCTTTTGATGGGTCTGCAGCTGGGATATATGATGATGGGTCTGCAGCTGGGTCTCTGTTGTGACTTGAAGGTAGTGGCTCTTTTGATGGGTCTGCAGCTGGGATATATGATGATGGGTCTGCAGCTGGGTCTCTGTTGTGACTTGAAGGTAGTGGCTCTTTTGATGGGTCTGCAGCTGGGATATATGATGATGGGTCTGCAGCTGGGTCTCTGTTGTGACTTGAAGGTAGTGGCTCTTTTGATGGGTCTGCAGCTGGGATATATGATGATGGGTCTGCAGATGGGTCTCTGTTGTGACTTGAAGGTAGTGGCTCTTTTGATGGGTCTGCAGCTGGGATATATGATGATGGGTCTGCAGCTGGGTCTCTGTTGTGACTTGAAGGTAGTGGCTCTTTTGATGGGTCTGCAGCTGGGATATATGATGATGGGTCTGCAGCTGGGTCTCTGTTGTGACTTGAAGGTAGTGGCTCTTTTGATGGGTCTGCAGCTGGGATATATGATGATGGGTCTGCAGCTGGGTCTCTGTTGTGACTTGAAGGTAGTGGCTCTTTTGATGGGTCTGCAGCTGGGATATATGATGATGGGTCTGCAGCTGGGTCTCTGTTGTGACTTGAAGGTAGTGGCTCTTTTGATGGGTCTGCAGCTGGGATATATGATGATGGGTCTGCAGCTGGGTCTCTGTTGTGACTTGAAGGTAGTGGCTCTTTTGATGGGTCTGCAGCTGGGATATATGATGATGGGTCTGCAGCTGGGTCTCTGTTGTGACTTGAAGATAGTGGCTCTTTTGATGGGTCTGCAGCTGGGATATATGATGATGGGTCTGCAGCTGGGTCTCTGTTGTGACTTGAAGGTAGTGGCTCTTTTGATGGGTCTGCAGCTGGGATATATGATGATGGGTCTGCAGCTGGGTCTCTGTTGTGACTTGAAGGTAGTGGCTCTTTTGATGAGTCTGCAGCTGAGATATATGATGATGGGTCTGCAGCTGGGTCTCTGTTGTGACTTGAAGGTAGTGGCTCTTTTGATGGGTCTGCAGCTGGGATATATGATGATGGGTCTGCAGCTGGGTCTCTGTTGTGACTTGAAGGTAGTGGCTCTTTTGATGGGTCTGCAGCTGGGATATATGATGATGGGTCTGCAGCTGGGTCTCTGTTGTGACTTGAAGGTAGTGGCTCTTTTGATGGGTCTGCAGCTGGGATATATGATGATGGGTCTGCAGCTGGGTCTCTGTTGTGACTTGAAGGTAGTGGCTCTTTTGATGAGTCTGCAGCTGGGATATATGATGATGGGTCTGCAGCTGGGTCTCTGTTGTGACTTGAAGGTAGTGGCTCTTTTGATGGGTCTGCAGCTGGGATATATGATGATGGGTCTGCAGCTGGGTCTCTGTTGTGACTTGAAGGTAGTGGCTCTTTTGATGGGTCTGCAGCTGGGATATATGATGATGGGTCTGCAGCTGGGTCTCTGTTGTGACTTGAAGGTAGTGGCTCTTTTGATGGGTCTGCAGCTGGGATATATGATGATGGGTCTGCAGCTGGGTCTCTGTTGTGACTTGAAGGTAGTGGCTCTGTTGATGGGTCTGCAGCTGGGATATATGATGATGGGTCTGCAGCTGGGATATATGATGATGGGTCTGCAGCTGGGATATATGATGATGGGTCTGCAGCTGGGTCTCTGTTGTGACTTGAAGGTAGTGGCTCTTTTGATGAGTCTGCAGCTGGGATATATGATGATGGGTCTGCAGCTGGAATATATGATGATGGGTCTGCAGCTGGGATATATGATGATGGGTCTGCAGCTGGGTCTCTGTTGTGACTTGAAGGTAGTGGCTCTTTTGATGGATCTGCAGCTGGGATATACGAAGTACTGCTGTTTCTTATGTGAATGGGACAGCCGAGAAAAGACTTTGCACTAGGTGAAGAGAAACTGGCCTCAGAGGAAATCTCTGAAGGTCGGAGCGAAGAATATAGAACACCCAGTACTGGCAGAAACACACAAAATCCTGCTACCGTCCCTACACATCAAACTCGGTGTGATGATAAACTTCGTAAAGTCATGGACCGGATTGCATCAGTTTTCGAATACTTGGATGACAAATTCCCTCGACTCAGTGAAGCGAAAATTGAAGAGGGGATTTTTGAGGGTTTTCAGATCCGCGAGTTGTTCAGAGATCAGATGTCCGATAATCTGCTTCAGGGTGACGAGAAAAAGTCTGGTGTCAACTCAATTCCTCTGGAATGTCAGGGCAGACAACTACAAGAAACTAGTTAAGGACATGTTGTCTCTATATCACAAACTTGGTTGCAATGTGTCCATAAAGATTCACTTTCTCCTTCCCACTTAGATTTCTTCCCCGACAATTGTGGCATGGTTAGTGATGAGCATGGTGAACATTTTCACCAGGACATTGCAACGATGGAGAAACGATACCAGGAAAACTGGTCCACTTCAATGTTGGCTGACTACTGTTGGACGCTCGCCAGAGATGATCCTGAGCAGCTGCACAAGCGACGGATAAAGCGACGTCGGAAGTAGAAGCGGAGTTTTACTGATACATGTCATATGTACGTATTACTCTATTATATAAGAAACTATTGCGGATTTCTCAGAAATTGTAGCCAATTTTCCATTTTCATTGTCATATTCGTGTTCAGCACCTTGAAATCTTTAAGAAATGGCTACTTTTATCTCAGAGGCATTACTTTTATGAAAATTTGTTGCCCAGTGATATCAGTCTTTGGTTAGAGTAAACCACCTAAAACAGGAGGCCAGTGTACCATGTTATGACATCAGCAAAGGTAGCCCTGTAATTTAGACAATTGTTATACATTTATTTCTATTGTTATTACTGGTATATCTTTATACTAATCTTTATTTATAAATATACCTCATTTAGAAGGAAAATTATACATATTAATTAGCATTAAGGTAATTGCTAATTAATTCGAATGATTTTACCTCCGCATTAGGTATATTTATTAATAATTAGTATAAAAGTACACCAGCAATAACAATAGAAATAGGGTTGGGTTGTTTTACCTCTGAGCGGCACCTTTTTGCACACCATGGTCTAAATGGCCAGGTCACAAGGACCCCGAAGGCTCAGAGAAGGTTCGGGGAGGGGACTCACTGGAACAGCTGTTAGGAGACAGATGGTAGCCTCCCCTCAAAGCCATTCAGCGTGTTCTTTAACGTGCACAGGGTATGGCTCTCCCGCACACGGGGCCCGGCTAACATCCCATCCGACGAACGGCGGCCTTTCCAAGCCCATCAGTGTCTCCTACTGACCATGGGCAGGTCGGGGAGTTTTGCGGAGATAAGTCTCAACGCTGACCCAGCCGATAGATATAGGGACTGTAGATTGTAGGATTACTATGCTGGCGTTATAATTTGGTCGACTGGCCTGTTGTTGGAGATGTCGTAGGAAGCATTTAATTTTAATTTATTTTCAACACAATGAACGGAGGTAACCTAGAAGCTCCATTTGTCTTATGCTGGATTCTCATACAACATGCAAACTGGAGGTGGCTCAGTCGGTAGCGCGCCAGGCTCGTAATCTGTAGTTCCCAGGTTCGAGTCACAGCTGGGTCAACGTTGAGATTTATCTCCGCAAAATTCCCCGCCCTGTCCACGGTCAGTAGGGGACACCGATGGGCTTGGAAAGGCCGCCGTCCGTCAGATGGGACGTTAAGCCGTGGCCGCGTGTGGGGGAGAGCCATACCCTGTGCACGTTAAAGAACACACTGGATGGCCTTGACGGAAGGCTACCATCTGTCTCCCAACAGCTGTTCCAGTGGGTCTCCTCCCCCAACTTTCTCTGAGCCTCCGGGGTCCATGTGACCTGGCCATTTAGCCCATGTTGTGCAAAAAAGTGCCGCTCAGAGGTAAAACAACCAACCCAACATGCAAACGCACACCACGAACTGCTCGCTGGTTTAGCAGTCAGGTAGGCTAATCACTAGGGCAGGTATGGGCTTAAAGATTTACGTGATTTGTATCAAGTTTAACTACAAGCTATTTATTTTCAAATGATATAAGTTATTTATTACGAATTTATTAAAATATAAATATATTTTTTAAAACTAAATAGTACCAGTTGTTTTTTGAGCACAAAAATTTAATTAAAATAACTATATATTTAAACCGAAATATTCTGTCAGTTGACTGTCCGAAACTGATACGAATTTACTAAAAAAGAACATTAAGAAATGAAACAACCCAAATTTTTCATAATTCTAAAATGTATTCAAGGGATAAGGGCAGTAAAATGGCCATTTAGTATCACATTGCAAATCAGCTATTAAAAAAATTCGTCAAGTTATATCTTGCAATGTATTGAAAATAAATTCCAGTGCTGCTGAAACTACAACGAGGTATTCCATAGCAGAAGCATGGAAATGGAATCATCTCACAATAGCTGTAAGCTACAGACTACCAGTTGAAAGGAAGTTTATTTTCTTTCCTTCCGCTTATCTTTGTTTATACTTTAATCTTTCCTATCGCTGACCCAATGAGTAACAGAAGGAGCCTGTGACACGGAGGTCAGTCACTGTGTATATTCGGAGAGGCCTGCTTCAGTTTCTCTGATGGTTTACGACACTCATATTTAGCATTATAAATGACGTGATGGTTCAAGTTACATTCTTGATCCTTTGGAAGAAACTTCTTAATTTTTATACGTTCATGTCTGTTACATCAATAGAGTGGCAAATGATAAAACAATCATCAGAATATAAATAACTGTTAGTTACACTGGCTTCCATAAATTAAGGAAAAGCCTTATATAATGATAATGGCAAGCTAACATTGAAGCTCTGTAACTTCTAAAATAAGTTTTTTTGCTTTGAAAAATGTGATTGCAGATAAAGATCTCAATCAAATAAATCGATATCTCGTTTTTCAACAATATTTGTTCAATATTTAATGAGTTATGGAAGTTTGAATATTTAGCGATAACAATGCCAGCCACAAAAATTGACTTCAGAAGTTAATTAAAACTTAGTAATAAGTATTGTCTCAAAGTGTTTAATAAAATATGTGTGTATTTTAGAAGTTTGTGTAAAGAATTCTTTCGCTATTCTTCAGTTTTGTGTTTCTTAAGACCGGCATTGCTATTATTAAATATTCAAACTTCCATAAGTCATTAAATACTGAACGAATATTGTTGAAAATCGAGATGTTGATTTATTTGATTGAGATCTTTATCTGCAATCACATTTTTCAAAACTAAAAAACTTATTTTAGAAGTTACAGAGCTTCAATGTTAGCTTGCCATTACCATGAGATAGGGCTTTTTCTTAATTTATGGAACCCAGTGTATAATAAATGATTTTACACTTTGTTCTTGCAACAGAGATTTAGTATTTTTAACTGAAGCAACACGTGGTTTGCTAAAATAACGATAAGTTTAGTAATTCTGAGCAATTATGCTTTCGATTTTCGTCAATTTTTCAAAAAGAAACAAGAATTTAGGGCAGCAGTTTCTAGTAATTGTTTCAGCCTTGATAACTTTTTTAAAAGATTAGTTGAAAATATATCGAGATTTAAAAGCGAGATCTTCCATTTTTCTCTAGCTACATCTTTCAGTTAAAAGCTTCTTTTCATACTTGGAAGACTTGAACATTCAAATAACATGGAAGTAGCCTAAAGCTTTTCGTATTATAGTGTTTCAAACAAGAATTATACTGCAACAAACAGAAATAAGAAAAGTTTTAGTATATGAGGCCTATTTCGTTCTCAAACTATTTACATTATTTTTATTATATAAATTATCTCTCTTGGCTGTTGATAAAATGACCTGGGTTTCAGCCCGGTGTTTTCTTTCTGCTAGGGTCTCGATTTCCTCACAGAGTTGGGTTGGGTTGTTTCACCTCTGAGCAGCACTTTTTTGCACACCATGGGCTAAATGGCCAGGTCCATTAACCCCGAAGGCTCAGAGAAGGTTGGGGGAGGGGACCCACTGGAACAGCTGTTGGGAGACAGATGGTAGCCTCCCGTCAAGGCCATCCAGCATGTTCTTTAACGTGCACAGGGTATGTCGCTCCCGCACACGGGGCCACGGCTTAACGTCCCATCCAACGGACGGCGGCTTTTCCAAGCCCTTCGGTGTCCCCTACTGACCGTGGGCAGGGCGGGGAATTTTGCGGAGATAAATCTCAACGCTGACCCAGCTGGGACTCGAACCTGGGAACTACAGATTACGAGCCTGGCGCGCTACCGACTGAGCCATCCCCGCCCCTTTCCTCACAGACCTTCTACTATGGCGTATTAAACAGACAGGCTCCTACCAGACCTCTGTGGCAAGCAGCTGCTTGAGGGGGATATTAACATTCGCACATTTGTGTATCAGAGAGACTTTTTTTTATTTCGAATCAAAAGTAAACTGTTGATTTTTTTTTTCTACGCCAAACAAACCATTTTAACTGAAATAAATTAGAACACGGTTATTCACTTAAGGTCGCAATATTTCGTTAGTTGTTTTACCTCTGAGCGTCACTTTTGTGCACACAATGAGCTAAATGGCCAAGTCACAAGGACCCCAAAGGCTCAAAGAAGTCTGCGGGACGGTACCCACTGGGCAGCAGTCAGGAGACAGGTCTTCGTCAAAGTTGTCCATGGTTGCTCTTTAGCGTGCACCGAGTATGGCACTTCTGCACACGCGAGAGACCACGGCTTAACGTCCCATCCGACGGATGACTACCTTTTTCAGCCTATCAGTGTTCCCTTTTTCGTTGAGGGAACGAAGTTATCGGAAATAAATCTCAAAGTAATAGTGAGACTTCTGTTCTACCGACTGAGCGAAATCACGACCACGGAGACCAGTCAAAAAATCTTATTATGTAAAGTGTGAGTTTGGTATTGATCAGTGGCAGTTATATAGTGTTGGTTTCGTTATCCATTAGGGAACACGTTGAAGGCATTATCAGCTTAAAATAATGTTAATAAGAATAATGAGCTTAAAATACTGTTAATAAGACTTAACTGGCATAGTGGATTAGGCAGCTAGCGACTGTTCCAGCAAGGCAAGCTTGGTGTGTTGTGTTAGCTCTAACTAAGGCAGTGGTCAGCAGTGACTTCGGTCTTAGTAGGGCATGTCCTTGTATGAGCAGACCTGTAAAAGCTAGGAATAGCTTCTAGGATTCTTCTCTGTGCTATATATCGCAAATAAAAAAAAAATAAAAATTTTAGACCAAACACTTAAAAACGTAAGAAATTATTATTTGAAGTTTTCACTGATTCTATAAAACCTTTTCTTATTTCTGTTTGTTGCAGTATAATTCTCGAAAGATTTGCCTCGATCATTTCGGTTTTCTGCTATTATTGATTATTTTTATCAAAGTACGTTTCAAGTTTGAGAACGAAATAGGCCCTATAAGACAAAATGCAAAATTCAAACGTTAAAAAGATACTTCTCTTCTTCTATGCGTCTTAAAAGTAAAAGCAAAATTAACAACAAGAATAACATGCACTGCACTGTTAAAATGCAGTAGAGCGTGGGTTGTTGTTGGGTTGTTTTACCTCTGAGCGGCACTTTTTTGCACACCATGGGCTAAATGGCCAGGTCACATGGACCCCGAAGGCTCAGAGAAGGTTGGGGGAGGGGACCCACTGGAACAGCTGTTGGGAGACAGATGGTAGCCTCCCGTCAAGGCCATCCAGCGTGTTCTTTAACGTGCACAGGGTATGGCTCTCCTGCACACGGGGCCACGGCATAACGTCCCATCCGACGGACGACGGCCTTTCCAAGCCCATCGGTGTCCCCTACTGACCGTGGGCAGGGCGGGGAATTTTGCGGAGATAAATCTCAACGTTGACCCAGCTGGGACTCGAACCTGAGAACTACAGATTAAGAGCCTGGCGCTAATTTAACCCTTGCACTAGAACGAAAAAGTTTCAGTAATAATAACCAGTACTTAAACAGGGTTGGGTTGTTTTACCTCTGAGTTGCACTTTTTTGCACACCATGGGCTAAATGGCCAGGTCACATGGACCCCGAAGGCTCAGAGAAGGTTGGGGGAGGGGACCCACTGGAACAGCTGTTGGGAGACAGATGGTAGCCTCCCGTCAAGGCCATCCAGCGTGTTCTTTAACGTGCCAGGGTATGGCTCTCCCGCACACGGGGCCACGGCTTATCGTCCCATCCAACGGACGGCGGCTTTTCCAAGCCCTTCGGTGTCCCCACTGACCGTGGGTAGGGCAGGGAATTTTACGGAGATAAATCTCAACGCTGACCCAGCTGGGACTCGAACCTGGGAACTACAGATTACGAGCCTGGCGCGCTACCGACTGAGCCACCCCTGCACTGGAGCGAAAAAGTTTCAGTAATAATAACCAGTACTTAAACAGGGAAGTTGATGTATTTAATGTCAGTAATGCACTCACATCTCACTGAGTGTTCTTTAAATTATGACCACCTTCCTCCCCGTTATATAAGTGGAAGCTAATAATAATAAAATAACAGTGGAAGCCATACTAAGTGGAAACTAGCTTCGAAACTCTATAACTTCTAAACTAAGGGTTTTATGAGAAAACGTAACTGAAGATAAATTAAAGATCTCAATCAAATATGTTTAAAAAATTCGATTTTCAATAATGTTAGCTTTGTACTTAAAGAGTTATGGAAGTTTGAATATTTAACAGCAACAATGAGTCTTAGGAAAATGATTTACAGTCGCTCAAAAAAATATCCGAACACTATGGTTCATTACAGAATTCAAAAAAAATATCTGACAACGATTTTCTTAAAAAATTAGTGATCTGGCAACCTTCAACACGAAGGATGCCAGATCACTAATTACTAAAAAAAGCACTGCCAGATATTTTTTCTGAATTCTATAATGAACCATAGTGTTCAGATATTTTTTTGAACGACTATACATTGAGTTTTCAAATATCCATCTGTTTATTAAATGTTGTAAAATAATACTTCTTAATCAAATTATAATTAACTTCTGAGTCAATTTCTAACTTTAAGCATTACTGTAGTTAAATATTCAATCACTGATTAGTCAGATCACAAGGGCCCCGAAGCCTCAAAGAAGGTTGGGGGGGGGGGAGAACCCACTGAAACAGCTGTTGGGAGACATATCCCGATAAGACTGTCCAGCATGTTCTTTAATTTGCCCAGGTTATGATCTTCCGCACACAAGGCCACGGCTTAACATTCCGTTCGATGGACGGCAGCCTTTCCAAATCCATCGGTGTCCTCTACTGATCGTGGACAGGGATGGGAAGTTTTGCGGAGATAAATCTCAACGCTGGCCCTGCTGGGTTGGATTGTTTTATCTGTGAGCGGCAGTATTTTTGCACACAATAGACTAAATGGCCAGGTCACACGGACCCCAAAGACTCAGAAAAGGTTGGGGGAGGGGACCCACTGGAACATATGTCGGGAGATAGATGGTAGTCTCCAGTCAAGGCCATCCAGCGTGTTCTTTAACGTGCACAGGGTATGGCTCTCCCGCACACGGGGCCACGGCTTTACGCCCCATCCGACGGACGGCGGTCTTTCCAAGCACATCGGTGTCCCCTACTGTACATTTTAGGGCCTTACAATATTATTAGTTACTTGAAAAATTGCATTTAAAGTTTTGCCCTGTGACAATAGTAAATTTGTATTAATAGTTACAAGAAAATCAGTAATTATGAAATATAATCATTGTTTCACCATATCAGTTTGTTTTTTATTTTTTAATATTCCTTTTCAGTCAGAATAATAAAAATAACAAATAGATATTTTTCTTCGGAAGATTTGGGTCCTCTTAAACTTGACATAGCTTAGGGCCTAAGAAGATTAAAGTCAGATACTGGATCTACGACATCTTTATTAGGGAAAGTTGGGTTGTTTTACCTCTGAGCGGCACTTTTTTGCACACCATGGGCTAAATGGCCAGGTCACATGGACCCCGAAGGCTCAGAGAAGGTTGGGGGAGGGGACCCACTGGAACAGCTGTTGGGAGACAGATGGTAGCCTCCCGTCAAGGCCATCCAGCGTGTTCTTTAACGTGCACAGGGTATTGCTCTCCCGCACACGGGGCCACGGCTTAACGTCCCATCCGACGGACGGCGGCCTTTCCAAGCCCATCGGTGTCCCCTACTGACCGTGGGCAGGGCGGGGAATTTTGCGGAGATAAATCTCAACGCTGACCCAGCTGGGACTCGAACCTGGGAACTACAGATTACGAGCCTGGCGCGCTACCGACTGAGCCACCCCCGCCCCTTATTAGGGAAAAATCATGTTTCAATAATACAGTATAACACAACTTAACAATGACTTTAATCCCATAACAATGAAAGATGTCTCCTTACAATGAAAGATGTTTTTTTGATTCTGGATGAATAGCATAATAGACAATTCAACATGGCCTAAATTTGACCAAAAGAATTTCCCCCCCCCCCGACGTTCTTTCACGATTCTATCATGTCCTTAATTTTAAATATTTAAAAATATAAAAAAAATAAAATAAATACCCCCTCAAGCAGCTGCCTGCCACAGAGGTCTGACAGGAGCCTGTCAGTTTATATGCCACAGTAGAAGGTCTGAGAGGATGGCAGGAACTCAGCAGAAAAACGACACATACATCCATGCCTTATCCGGGGCTCGAACCCAGGTCCCATAGATCAGTAGCCAAGAGCGCTAACTAATAATATTAATGAGTTATTTTTATAGTACAGCTATGTAGAAGAAGGATTTTTTGTCTCGATTTATTTGGTTGCATATAAAGCTACCTGCAAATTAGATTAATATAAAATAAAAACGTTTTTAGCTACCTAAGTTATTGATACCATCAGCTAACGTGGTAAAATGGTGTAGAAAGGTTTCCGCTTTCAAAATTGCTGCCGGGAACAAAAATATTTATTACTGCTAAATAACCAAGAGTGACAATTCGTAGCTGCTTGTTCAAGCTAATTCATTTTAAAAATCATCACGAAGGACATTTGCGCTCAGTACTGAAGTACTCTCTCTACCAGTGGCGGCTCGCGTATAGGCACTGTGGAACTGCAGCACCCCCAATTTCAACTTGATATTATCGATAACATTTAATATAATGAGTCCTTTTTTCTTTAATTCTTTCTTTATACTTGTACAATATATAATCCTTAAGCTTAATGTCAGTAGCCATCCCCCAGATTATGAAAAAGATACAAAATTCTTTGTATGGAACTGTGCGCTTCACAGTACTAGCGGCGAGGTGTTTGACTGTTGTGCGCATGCGCACATAGGAAGCTACACGCGAGCTGCAAGGGAGAGAGAGCACTGTCGTTCCCGCAGTGCCGACCATGGCGTGCTGGTTGAAGGTAGTTTTTTTTTACTCCGCGTGTGTTGTGCTTAAAAACCGTGTACCATATTCTTGAATGTGATAAAGTGTAGAATTAGATTATTATCCTGCTTCCAGCTATTCTATTCGATTCATTTTTTTTCGCGCAAATTAAAACAAGAAGAATGGATTTCATTTTTAAATGAATAGATTAAGCTTGATCTGTAACAATTTAGGTTAAAGTAAAAAATGTTTGATTTTTTTCTTTTAGGATTTTATCAAATTTCTGAATAAATTTTCTTTTTCTACATGTTTGTTTCCTTTTACACAATTTTAAAACAAAGGCTAAAAATTTTCTGGAGCAGCACCCCCACTAATTTTAGGTACGAGCCGCCACTGCTCTGTACTGAACAGTACAGAGCAGTACAATCAACCTTCCAATCACTGATGAACCGCATAATAGAAAGCATTCAACATAATAAAAATTTGTCAGAAAAAGAAAATTTTTCCGATTTCATTGGTGATTCTTATAATGTCATTCATTACTTTGGAAAATTTCTAGGTGCAAAATAGATAACAGTGCTAATAAGTCATTTTCATAGTAGATGTTTAGAATACACTAATTTCGACTAATTTATTTGCATATTTAGCTTCCGCTGATTTGATTATACAGATTTTTATATAAAATTATTCAGATATTTATATTACACTAAATTGTCATCACAATTAAGATGTGATCTCGCAAAGTTTCTGCTATATAGGAGCTAAAATATTTGCTATTACCAAGAATGACAATTTGTCGCTTATTTGTCCTGTGAAATCGTTTTAAAATCAAAAAACATATTTGCTTAAGGAATGACATCTACGCCCGTTGAAACTGAATAGGATAGAGAAATTCAAAGTAATCAAATCAGCTTCCAATCAGTGAGGAGAGAAAACGCTTTCAATCATTTTCTTCCCACACACTGGAATCTACAAAACGAGTTAAAGGATCACTACAGTGATAATTGAACTCACTAAAGTGATGACTGTTTTCTCTTCTATTCACCTCATTCAGTCTCTTCCCAAACTCAAAGTGAAGAAGGTTTAGAGATAGATTGGGTTGTTTTACCTATGAGCGGCACTTTTTTGCACACCATGGGCTAAATGGCCAGATCACATGGACCTCGAAGGCTCAGAGAAGGTTTGGGGAGGGGACCCACTGGAACAGCTGTTGGGAGACAGATGGTTGCCTCCCGTCAAGGTCATCCAACGTGTTCTTTAACGTGCACAGGGTATGACTCTCCCGCACACGGGACCATGGCTTAACGTCCCATCCGACGGACGGCGGCTTTCCAAGCCCATCGGTGTCCCCTACTGACCGTGGGCAGGGCGGGGAATTTTTCGGAGATAAATCTCAGCGCGCCAGGCTCGTAATCTGTAGTTCCCAGGTTCGAGTCCCAGCTGGGTCAGCGTTGAGATTTATCTCCGCAAAACTCCCCGCCTTGCCCACGGTCAGTACCGATGGGCTTGGAAAGGCCGCCGTCCGTCGGATGGGTCGTTAAGCCGTGGCCCCGTGTGCGGGAGAGCCATACCCTGTACACGTTAAAGAACACGCTGGATGGCCTTGACGGGAAGCTACCATCTGTCTCCCAACAGCTGTTCCAGTGGGTCCCCTCCCCCAACCTTCTCTGAGCCTTCGGGGTCCATGTGACCTGGCCATTTAGCACATGGTGTGCAAAAAAGTGCCGCTCAGAGGTAAAACAACCCAACTCTACATAATTGGTCGGGAATTAGATTAATTATCAGGCTCGCAATCTGTAAATTCCCAGGTCAAGTTCCAACTGTACCAGCGTTAAGATTTATCTTAATTTAACCCCCATCCTGCCCTGCCTTCGGTCATAAAGGGGACATCGATGGGTTTGGAATAGCCGTTTGTCAGGTGAGACGTTAAGCCGTGAACCGTGTACTGAAGAATCATACCCTGTGCACGGTAAAGAACACGATAGATGGCCATGATGAGAGGTTACCATTTGTTTCCTAACAAGTCCAGTGGCTTCCCTTCCCACAGTGGTAGAGGTGGCTCATTCACTAGCACGCCAGGTTTCGTAATCTGCAGTTCCTAGGGTCGAGTACAACTTGGAACAACACTGAGATTTATCAGCGCAATACTCCCAGCCTATGAGGAGACGCCTATAGACTTAGAAGTCCACCATCCGTCGGATGGGACATTAAGCCATATGTTGTGCGTTATAGAACACGCTGGATGGCCTTGAAAGGAGGCTACACTGGGTCTCCTAACAGCTTTCCAGTGTGTCCTCTTCCTCCAAGGGGCGGGGGTGGCTCAGTCGGTAGCGCGCCAGGCTCGTAATCTGTAGTTCCCAGGTTCGAGTCCCAGCTGGGTCAGCGTTGAGATATATCTCCATAAAATTCCCCGCCCAGCCCACGGTCGGTAGGGGACACTGATGGGCTTGGAAAGGCCGCCGTCCGTCGGATGGGACGCTAAGCCGTGGTCCCGTGTTCGGGAGAGCCATACCCTGTGCACGTTAAAAAACACGCTGGATGGCCTTGACGGGAGACTACCATCTGTCTCCCAAAGCTGTTCCAGTGGGTCCCCTCCCCCAACCTTCGGGGTCCATGTGACCTGGCCATTTAGCCCATGGTGTGCAAAAAGTGCCGCTCAGAGGTAAAACAACCCAAACAACCCAACTCTTCCTCCAAATTTCTCTGAGCTGTTGGAGTCCGTATGACCTGACCATTTATCACGTTTGAACTAAACATGCAGCTCAGAGGTAAAACAATCTAACCCGATTTAATTTAAAGCAATAATTCTTGGAGCACATATTATTCATTTTATTCAAAATAATTAACTTTTTGCTAAATAAATTGAAAATAAAAGAAATGGTAAAAAAATATACGAACTAAAATACTAAATGAAATATCCTTTTTAGTTAATAGTTTTATATTTATCAAAATTTGATTTACACTTGGTTTTCCCGTATGGACACGTGAACTGAATAGATTAATGTTTCCTATACGCCAATGCTCTACGAACTATAGATTATCAATCGATTTCAAATAGAGCATAACTGATGTCCTCTTCATGACAGTATTTTAGATCTTATACTCCTTAATATTCAAAGAGTTATGAAAGGGTGAATATTTAACGGCAAGAATGTCAGTGTAATAATAGTCTGAAAGTGAATTCAAACTTGAAGAATACATATCACCTGTGGCGAATTTTGGATGCTTGTCTTCAGAGAGAATGTACTCGACACTTAAATAATGCAGTCTCACGAATTTTTAACTTTAGTAATGATAGTAGTGAACTTGTAAATTTAGTAATAAGTCCCGTGATTTTTTTAAACTTTAATAATGAGTCTCTTGGATTTATTGCTTCAATATTGAGTACGGTGATTTTTTTTTTTTACTTTAATAAAGGTACTAGTGAAGTTGTAAATTTAGTAATAAGTCCCGTGATTTTTTAAACGTTAAAAACGAGTCTCTTGGACTTGTAGCTTCTATAACAAGTCCCGTGGTTTTATTTTTTTTTACTTTAATAATGAATCTCTGGGACTTGCAGTTTTAATTAATGTCTCTTGGACTTGCAATTTTATTTAATTAGTCTCTTGGACTTGTAGCTTCCATAATGAGTCTCGCAATTTTTTTATCTTTAAAAATGATCTCTTGGACTTGTAGCTTTAATAAATTATGAGCGTCTTAATTTTTTAACTTTAATAATAAATCGCATGTATTTGTACCTGAAATTTAGAGTCTCGTGAACTAGATTTGTGATGAGTCACATGAACTTCCAACTTTACAAATGAATGGGTCAAATTGCAACTTAGATATATCTCTTGTACTTCTAACTTTAATAACGAACGCGTAACTTTAATAATGAATCTAGAGAATTCGCATTATTGCTAATGAATCTTCAGTACTAATTATCTGAATAATGAATCTATGAACTCTTAAATGAAGAATTTGGTGAGCTGGAAACTGTGATAATGAATCACTGAAACTAGTAATTTCGATAATGAATCTCGCAAATTACTCACTTTAATAATGAGGGTGTGAACTTGCAATTTTATTCAATGTACCAAGAGAACTCAAAATTTTCATAATGAATTTCAATAAATCTCTAACAATTTTAATAATGAATCTTACGAACTTGCAATATTGATAACGAATCTCCAGAACTACTAATTTTAATGATGAATCTTGTATATTTGTAAACTTTAAAATTGAATGCGTGAATGTGTAACTTTAATGCTGAATCTATAGAACTTGCAATATTGATAACAAATCTCCAGAACTAGTAACTGTAATAATTAATCTCACGAACTTGTATCTTTGCTAATCAATCTGGTAAACTTGGAATATTGAGAATGAATTTGTGCAATTGTAATTTTAATAATTAATCTCGTGAACTGGTAACTTTGATTTCGAAAATTGTGAAGTAACATCATTGATAATGATACTCTAGAACTAGTAACTTTCATAGGGAATCTCGTGAACTTGCAACTTTAATAGAGAATCTCGTGAACTTTTATAGGGAATATCTTGAACTTGTAATTTTAATAATGAGTATATAAATTTGCAATATTGATAACGAATCTCCAGAACTTGTAACTTTAATAATGAATCTCATGAACTTAACTTTAATAATGAGTATATATTATTCTAATTTTATTCATGAGTTTGTGAACTTGTAACATTATTAATGAATCTAGAGGACCTCTAATATTCATACTGAATCTGCAGAACTAGTAGCTTTAATAATAAATCTGAAGAACTTGCAATACTGATAACGAATCTCTGGGGTTAGTAGCTTTAATAATGAATCATGAAACTTCCAACTTTAATAAAGAACCAGGAAGACTTGCAATATTGATAACGGATTAGCAGAAAAATCGTCTTTAATAATGAGTGTCTTTAAATTTTAACTTAAAAATGAGTCTGGAGAGCTTGCAATATTGATAATGGATCTAGAGAACTAACGACTTTAACCCTTTCACGACTAAGAGAAACATTTTTCCCATTTTAAAATTGGTGATTGTCGTATTTAATTATAACCTTATCTGCATTTTTTATGCAGAATGTCAAAATAGAACGTATGCCGAACGCAATTACGTAAACGGGAACGTTTAGAAAACCAAAACAGAACTGTCAGGACGCATAATATATGTACTATGTGCAATGTCCACCTTTGCCTCACTACCAAAAGAAATTGCTTCGCAGAATATCATAATTAGCACATCATTTTGTATAGTAATTTTATTTCACAATTTTGTATTATTTTAGTTAACATTTTGTTATAATAAATCAACGAAACGAATAAATAAAAGACATTGCATAATAAGCCTAACTATAATTTGTGTTACCTTTATAGTCCATTGGGAAAAATATTTCCCATAAAATTCCAAAAAAACTACACATTGTTATGCATTTTTCTTATGATTTTTTATTTATTTTACGTCTAAACAAACTAAAATAAACAGTTACATATTATAACAGTTACAATATTTACATAAAATAAACAGTTACAATATTTACTCTTAGAAACCTTATTGTCCTGAAAGGGTTAATTTTTTGAACTAGTAATTTTTTCAATGAATAAACTTAAAACTTTGGAGTTTTATGGACTTCTAATATTAACAATGCGTTTCGTTGATTTGAACTTTAATAAAAACAAAAATTTTAAATATAAGAAGGGGAAGGGTCCTAGAAACTAATTCAAGTTTGTAGAGGCATCCCCATACAGCAGCATGCACTACTAAGCCCGAAGTCACTGCTGACCACTACCTCAGTTGGGTTGGGTTGTTTTACCTCTGACCGGAACTTTTTGGCACACAAGAGGCTAAATGGCTAGGTCACAACGAATCCGAAGTTTCAGAGAAGGTTGGGGAGGGGACCCACTGGATTGCTATTAGAAGTGAGATGGTAGCCTCCCGTCAAGGGCATCCAGCATGTTCTTTAAAGTGCACAGGGTACGTCTCTCCCGCACACAGAGACATGGCTTAACGTCCCATCAGATGGACGGTGGCCTGTTCCAACCCATCAGTGTCCCCTACTGACTGAGGACAGTGCCTGGAATTTTCAGGAGATAAATCTCAACGCTGGCCCAGGCGAGATTCGAACCTGAGAACTGCAGAGCCTGAGTCACAAAGAGGGCTATCTCTGGTTTCGAGTCATGGATATGCAATGTTCCAGATAAAACATTACCCATTACCATCTCCATCCGAGAATATGCCCAATTGGCATAAGTAAAACCATATAACAAGAGGCCAACAAAAAACACAAGCTAAAAATAGCATATATCATGCACAAGAGACCTACAACGAGTAGCTTTCCTCAGAGAAAGCCATCATTTTAGGCCTCTTGTACTTATTAAGGCCGTCCCATGGCCGAGTGGTTAGCACGCTTGGCTACTGATCTAAGGGTCCTGGGTTCGATCCCCGGGTAAGGTGTTGTGTGTGTTGTTTTTCTGCTGAGGTCCTGCCATCCTCTCAGATCTCCTACTATGGCATATAAACTGACAGGCTCCTGTCAGACCTCTGTGGCAAGCAGCTGCTTGAGGGGGTATTTATTTTTATTTTTATACTTATTAAGAACATTGTGATCATAATTAAGCAAAGAAGAAATAATCTCATTAGGATTACTTTTAACAACCTCAAAAACCGTTTTTGAGATACATTTAATATGAGTATATATGTGGTTGATGCCCAAATCTTTTTGAAGTTGTCTGTTAGTAAAAAACCAAGGGACACTGACCGCAGATCTCAATATTTTGTTTTGAAAGACCCGAATCTTGCGTATGTCCGTGGAGGTGTTCGCCTATATAGGTGAAGCATAAGTTATTAGCGGACGTTGGGTTGTTTTACCTCTGAGCGGCACTTTTAGCCCACCATGAGCTAAATGGCCAGGTCACATAGACCCCGAAGGCTCAGAGAAGGTTGTGGGAGGGGACCCACTGGAACAGCTGTCAGGAGACAGATGGTAGCCTCCCATCAAGGCCATCCAGTGTGTTCTTTAACGTGCACAAGGTATGGCTCTCCCGCACACGGGGCCACGGCTTAACGTCCCATCCCACGGACGGCGGCCTTTCCAAACCCATCTGTGTTCCCTTTTGACCGTGGGCAGGGAGTTTTGCGGAGATAAATCTCAACGCTGACCCAGCTGGGACTCAAACCTGGGAACTGCAGATTACGAGCCTGGCGCACTACCGACTGAGCCACCCCTACCCCTTATTATCGTACGAATGACCATGTTATATAATAATAATTTATAATCAATCATCAAGATAGCATTTCTTCGAAGGAGAGGTCCTAGTTGACATCTCACTGCATTGACTTTAGTTATAATATTATGAATATGAGGGTCCCACTTGAGCTTTTGTTGTAGGGTTATAGCCAAGTATTTGATGGTCTTTTGCCTTTTAATTGGTTGATTTAAAAAATTTAAACGTTTTTGGTTTTTAATAAGTTTTCCAATGAAGAGGATGGCAGCACTCTTCTCAGTGTTTATCTTGACCTTCCATTTATCATACCACTCCTCCACCTCATCAAGACATCTTTGCAGCCTGTCTTTAGCAATCACTGGACCCAATAAAGGAGAAAGGAGGGCGATATCATCAGCATATTGGGTTGTTGGGTTGTTTTACCTCTGAACGGCACTTTTTTGCACACCATAGGCTAAATGGCCAGGTCACATGGACCCCGATGGCTCAGAGAAGGTTGTGGGAGGGGACCCACTGGAACAGATGTTGCGAGACAGATGGTAGCTCCCGTCAAGGCCATCCAGCGTGTTCTTTAACGTGCACAGGGTATGGCTCTCCCGCACACAGAGCCACGGCTTAACGTCCCATCCGACGGACGGTGGCGTTTCCAAGCCCATCGGTGTCCCCTACTGACCATGGGCAAGGCGGGGAATTTTGCGGAGATAAATCTTAATGCTGACCCAGCTGGGACTCAAACCTGGGAACTACAGATTACGAGCCTGGCGCACTACTGACTGAGCCACCCCCGCCCAGGGCAAATAGGATGCGATCAATAGATGGCATATCATAGAGTGAAAAGAGAGAAGGGCCTAGGAGACAGCCTTGGGGTACTCCAGCGGCCATTACTCTCTTTGAATATAGAAAGGTTTTAACTTGCACATGAAAAGTTATCTTTGACAAATATGACTGTAAAATACTGGTAAGACCCGAAGGTACACCTATCTTAATTAACTTGTAAATCACACCATCTGTCCAGATGAGGTCAAAAGCTTTAGCCACGCCTAGAAAGACAGCAGCAACTGTTTCTTATTCAAAGATTCGGCGTTTTTCTCCACCACTCTGAGAAATAGATGCTCAATTGACCTGTTTCGCCTGAAACCAAACTGAGTTTCAGACAAGACAGGGTGCAGGGAGAGAAAATCGTTCAATCTGGTCAGAAATGATTCATTCAAACAGCTTACCCAAGCAAGAGAGCAAGCTGATTGGGCGATAACTCAGAGGAAATGTTGGGTTCTTTCTGGCTTGTGGAAAAAGGGAAGAACAAAAAAAACGCTTCAGAAAACGTTACGTGGGTTGCAGCAAACATCACTTGGAGATCACTGAATTTTTACTTGAATATTACGCTTGATCTTCATAATAAACATTAGCTGGGCATCACTGAACATTTAAGTTTAAAGTGGAGAGTTGCAGATGCCATTGATTGGGTCTCTCCAATTAATTGTCATTTTCATAGTTAATCCGTCGAGCGAAATAATTGCCTCTAATTTCATGCAACCTTTCATTCGTGTTTGAAGGGTTGGGTTGTTTTACCTCTGAGCGGCACTTTTTTGCACACCATGGGCTAAATGGCCAGGTCACATGGACCCCGAAGGCTCAGAGAAGGTTGGGGGAGGGGACCCACTGGAACAACTGTTGGGAGACAGATGGTAGTCTCCCATCAAGGCCATCCAGCGTGTTCTTTAACGTGCAGAGGGTATGGCTCTCCCACACACGGGGCCACGGTTTAACGTCCCATCCGGCGGACGGCGGTCTTTCCAAGCCCATCGGTGTCCCCTACTGACCGTGGGCAAGGCGGGGAATTTTGCGGATATAAATCTCAACGCTGACCCAGCTGGGACTCGAACCTGGGAACTACATATTACGAGCCTGGCACGCTACCGACTGAGCCACCCCCGCCCCACATACATAGATCATACAGCCTCTCAGTTCATGATTTTCACCATTCAGTGATGACTTCATGAAGGGCATCTTCTGTCAACTGCTTCCCCCCTCCCCCAAATATATACACTTCAGCGTGCTTTGTAAGTAATGAAGTTACGCAAAGCAGTCGGCAAACTCTTTTGAGCGCATTTTATGCAGAGAGAGACTGCATTGGTTTGGCCATGTTGTCCTTATGCATAACTATAGATTGACAAATATGATTATGAACAGTGAGCCTTAAGGCTTCAGGTAATACCTAAGGATGCAATGGGAAAAAAATGTCAAAGCGGACCTTAATTATAATTGGTCTACAGTGGCCAAATGAAGAAGCTGTAGCTTAGGGCAGACATGAAATTAAATTGCACAGTCTGGCTCAACCTCTGTAGCCCATGGCTGCATGAGAATTTTGTAGGTATGTAGTCTGTTAAATAGGAATGACGCATATTGCGATTTTTTTTCTGACTAATAAATTCATCTTTTAAAGAATATTATCTCCAACTTTCAATAAAGAAATCACATCTGCTTTTCTTTTTTGGAGAAAATCGCAAAGAATTAAAATAATGTGCCAGAAAATAAATTCCACTAAATTTATAATAAAATATTGATTATACAATATGCATTGGGATATTTCGATTGCAGCTTTCTAGAGAAAGCTGAAGCAAAATTATTTTAAACGCAAAAATGTTTGAAATGCTAAGTTGATTGCAGCTAAATTCTAACCACTAAAGAGACCCCCCCCTCCTGAGAGCACTGAAGCACCATTGATAATTTGCAGTATTATAAATTGTAATGAGTACCTCCACTATAAGTTGTAATGAGTACCACCTCTACAAGTTATAATGAGTATCCCACTATAACTCTAATGAAGACGACCACTACATGTTGTAGTGAATATTGCCACTATACATTGTAATAAGTACCACCACTAAACGTCTAAAATGCTAAGTTGATTATAGCCAAATTCAAGCACTTAGGGAACCCCAACAGCCCTGAAGCACCATTGATAAGTTATAGATTATAAAGTGTATTGAGTATGAGAACTACAAGTTGTAATGAGTATGAGTACTATAGGTTGCAATGAGTACTACCACTGCAAATTGTAATGAGTGCTACCACTATAAGTTGTAAGGAGTACTGCCACTACTATAAGTTGTAATGACTACCATTTCTATATGCTGTAATGACTACCACTGCTACAAGTTGTAATGACTACCTCTACTACAAGTTGTAATGACTACCTCTACTACAAGTTGAAATGACTGCTACTACTATAAGTTGTAATGACTACCACTTCTATATACTGTAATGACTACCACTGCTACAAGTTGTAATGACTACCACTACTATAAGTTGTAATGACTACCATTTCTATATGCTGTAATGACTACCACTGCTACAAGTTGTAATGACTACCTCTACTACAAGTTGCAATGACTACCTCTACTACAAGTTGAATGACTACCACTACTATAAGTTGTAACGATTACCACTTCTATATGCTGTAATGACTACCACTGCTACAAGTTGTAATGACTACCTCTACTACAAGTTGTAATGACTACCTCTACTACAAGTTGTAATGACTACCTCTACTACAAGTTGTAATGACTACCACTTCTATATGCTGTAATGACTACCACTGCTACAAGTTGTAATGACTACCACTGCTACAAGTTGTAATGACTACCTCTACTCAAGTTGCAATGACTACCTCTACTACAAGTTGAATGACTACCACTACTATAAGTTGTAACGACTACCACTTCTATATGCTGTAATGACTACCACTGCTACAAGTTGTAATGACTACCTCTACTCAAGTTGCAATGACTACCTCTACTACAAGTTGTAATGACTACCTCTACTACAAATTGTAACGACTACCACTTCTATATGCTGTAATGACTACCACTGCTACAAGTTGTAATGACTAACTCTACTACAAGTTGTAATGACTACCTCTACTACAAGTTGTAATGACTACCACTACTACAAGTTGTAATGACTACCACTGCTACAAGTTGTAGTGACTGCCACTACTATAAGTTGTAACGAGTACCTTCAGTAGACAGAAATGAAAGTAGTACTCAGTAAAGAAATATCAAAAAATAAATTTTTCTACGTCAGTTCCTCGGAGACTCATTTGAATGCAAATGAGGTCGCAACTTACCTTTACCTTGCTCCTGGGGGTTGTTGTGACGAAAGTACAGAATTTCCTGTCCCTTTCTCATTCCCTACCTTCATTCTCATATTCTCTCACTCTTATGTGCGTGCGTCGCTGTGCTCACTGAAGAGATCGATTGTGCTCCATTCCGTGGGAGTACTCCGGAATCGCTCGGCTCTGGCACAATATGTCGGTTTACACGGAGAGCCAGTTTTTGGAGCGGATGCTGACTCTGTCACTCTCTTTCTGACGGAGCATCAAGACGCTCGCTTCTTTAACAGAACTGCACAAACACCGGAAGAAGGAATCAGAGCAGAGGTAGGAGACTGTGCTGTCGAATTGCGTGAAGAAGTTGAGACGCTGAGGAGAGATAAGGGTCAGCATCGTCTCACGGAGAATAGTCATCTCTCCCGGCAGTGGCTGCAAAACAACACTGCGCAGTGAAAAAAAACGGAAAAAAGAAAGTAACAGAAAGTAAGAGAAACAGAAGAAAATAATGCTTCAGAATGATAACTAACAAGTGTCACCTGTCCATACTTTAATATGTCGGCACCGTATTTATTGTTATCACTCAGGATTTTGTTAGTCACAGCATCATCTACTTCCGGGACAGGATGAGAGACGTCCTAGAGCAGCTGGGATGATGGAGACAACGAGGAGCAAGGTCACAGACATGCTAAAACCGGCGACTGAGTATCCTTGATTTCGTTCCTGACGATGACGTAAAGGCGCTTGCACGGGTATTCTAAACTAGCACGCTTCCTTCGGTGCCGTCGGTGTTGAGCGCAGCATTCGTTTACCACGACGCCGATAACCAGAAGAGCGGAGAAAAGCAGGCAAGTGTAGAGTCGAAAAGAAGAGGACGGCGATGCCCGGCGCCGTCGGTGGAGAAGGAATGGCGGTGGTCTCTGTCCATGGCCGGGCGTGCGCAGGGGACACGCGCAGCTGCAACTTGCGGCACCGGAGGCGGAGGCGCATCCCGGTTCGCGCAGCCGGCGACGCTTGCGCACACACGATGCTGCTGCTGCAACATGTCTCCGCACTACAGAGGAGCAAGTTGTACGCGATCTCTTGGATCGCTCGCCGCCGACATGTGACTGACTGCCAACATGGTGGCCACTCACCGGCACGGGATTTACGCACGTTGCAAAACAGTCGTTAACTAACTTTTTATTTTCGCTGTATTGCCGGAACTGAAGGAATGGGAGAAGGGTTGGAAGGAGTTGAAGTCTTTACCCTCTTTTCATTTTTTTAACAACCGAGGATTGGATTGGATTGTTTTACCTCTGAGCGGCACTTTTTTGCACACCATGGGCTAAATGGCCAGGCCACAAGGACCCCGAAGGCTCAGAGAAGGTTGGGGGAGGGGACCTACTGGAACAGCTGTTGGGAGACAGATGGTAGCCTCCCGTCAAGGCCATCCAGCGTGTTCTTTAACGTGCACAGGGTATGGCTCTCCCGCACACGGGGCAACGGCTTACCGACGGACGGCGGCCTTTCCAAGCCCATCGGTGTCCCCTACTGACCGTGGGCAGGGCGGGGAATTTTGCGGAGATAAATCTCAACGCTGACCCAGCTGGAACTCGAATCTGGGAACTACAGATTACGAGCCTGGCGCGCTACTGACTGAGCCACCCCCGCCCCTAACAACCGAGGAGGCTGAGTTCAGCTGATATATCTCTGAGCAGTTTTCTTTCGTGTACACAATGGGCTAAATGGCCAGGTCACAAAGACACCAAAGGCTCAGAAAAGATTGGGGAAGGGAACCCACTGAATAGCTGATACGAAACGGAAGGAAACATCTAGTTAAGACCATCCAGCGTGTTCTTTAACCTGCACAGATTATGGCCCTCTTGCACACGGAGGCACGGCTTAATCTAAATCTCTCATCCGACGGACGGCGGCCTTACCAAGCTCATAGATATTCCCTTCGCTGACAGAAGGCTCAATGCAGGCACAGGTGGAACTGGAAGCTGGATTGGGTTGCAGGTTCGAGACCCAGCTGGGTCAGCGTTGAGATTTATCTCCGCAAAATTCCCCGCCCTGCCCACGGTCAGTAGGGGACACCGATAGACTTGGAAAGGCCGCCGTCCGTCGGATGGGACCTTAAACCGTGGCCCCGTGTGCGGGAGAGACATACCCTGTGCACGTTAAAGAACACACTGGATGGCCTTGACGGGAGGCTACCATCTGTCTCCCAACAGCTGTTCCAGTGGGTCCCCTCCCCCAAACTTCTCTGAGCCTTCGGGGTCCATGTGACCTGGCCATTTAGCAAATGGTGTGCAAAAAAGTGCCGCTCAGGGGTAAAACAACCCAACCCAAATGGATTGGGTTGTTTTACTTCTGAGCTGCACCTTTTTTCGTACACAATGGGCTAAATAGTCAGGGTTGGGTTGCTTTACCTCTGAGCGGCACTTTTTTGCACACCATGGGCTAAATGGCCAGGTCACATGGACCCCGAAGGCTCAGAGAAGGTTAGGGGAGGGGACCCACTGGAACAGCTGTTGGGAGACAGATGGTAGCCTCCCGTCAAGGCCATCCAGCGTGTTCTTTAACGTGCACAGGGTATGGCTCTCCCGCACACGGGGCCACGGCTTAACGTCCCATCCGACGGACGGCGGCCTTTCCAAGCCCATCGGTGTCCCCTACTGACCGTGGGCAGGGCGGGGAATTTTGCGGAGATAAATCTCAACGCTGACCCAGCTGGGACTCGAACCTGGGAACTGCAGATTACGAGCCTGGCGCGCTACCGATTGAGCCACCCCCGCCCAGGACAGCTGTTAAGAGAAGATGGTAGCCTACCGTAAGGCTATCCATCATGTTCTTTAACGTGCAGAGGGTATGGCTCTCCCGTCATGGAACCACGGCTTAACGTCCCATCTGACGGACGGCGGCCTTTCCAAGGCCATCGGTGTCCACTATTGACAGACAGGGCGAGGAGTTTTGCGGAGATAATCTCAATGTTGGCCCAGCTGGCACTCGAACCTGGGAACTGTAGATTAGGAACCTCATGCGCTACCAACTGAGCAACCCGCCTCCTCGGGGCTGTGAACTGCAGATTACCAGCTTGGTACCCTACCTACTGATCCAACCATCTCCCGCCGAAAATCGGGTAATGGGGTTGTCTTGTAAGGAATTCAATTCCAGCGCCTCCCATTGATAATTCCGATCACCGAAACGGTTGAGTTTACCTGGCTCCTGAAGAATGGGGGGGGGGGGGCTCACACGATAGCGCGCCAGGTTCGTAATCTGCAGTTACCAGGTTGGAGTCCCAGCTGGGTCAACATTGAGATTTATCTCCCCAAAATTCCCCGCCCTGACCACGGTCAGTAGGGGAGACCGCTGCGCTTGGAAACGCCGCCGTTCGTCGGATGGGTCTCGAACCTGGGAACTACAGATTACGAGCCTGACGCGCTACCGACTGAGCCACCCCCGCCCCCTGAACCTTTGGTATCAATGACATTGTAGCCAGTTATATGATTCAAATTTTCGTCTTATTAAAACACCATTCCATTTAGTAGAGCCAGATTAAAAAATATATATACATTTTAGGTTTTTACTAATTTTCACCGAGTTCGACAGAATTGTTAAAAAGCCGAAGTTTCCTCATCTCGGTTTTAAGCAAGAAATATGCATACATAGTTACAAACATAATCATCAAGCTGCCATGGGCTACGGAGGTCTAACCAGACTGTGTCATTTACTTCTTCCAATGCTTCTATCTTGAACTACAGGTGCTGCATTTGGCTAAAAACTGTACGCCAATTCTAACTAGGTCCTGTTGGCATTGTCTGCCCATCGCATCCTAGGTCTTTTTCTTTCTCTGCGGCCATTAGGCATATTCTTCATAACCCTATTCATCCAACTGCAACCCAGGTTCGAGTCCCAGCTGGGTCAGAGTTGAAATTTATCTCCGCAAAACTCCCCGCCCTGCCCACGGTCAGTAGGGGACACCGATGGGATTGGAAAGGCCGCCGTCCGTCGGATGGGACGTTAAGCCGTGGCCCCGTGTGCGGGAGAGCCATACCCTGTGCACGTTAAAGAACACGCTGGATGACCTTGACGGGAGGCTACCATCTGTCTCCCAACAGCTGTTCCAGTGGGTTCCCTCCCCCAACCTTCTCTGAGCCTTCCGGGTCCATGTGACCTGGCCATTTAGCCCATGGTGTGCAAAAAAGTGCCGCTCAGAGGTAAAACAACCCAACCCTAACTATTTGAAGTAAATTTTCAAAACCAGCAAAAGTTTCACTTAAAGGATCTTTTGTTCCTTTAAGTGAAACTTTTAATTTTAAGTGAAACTTTTAAGTGAAAATTTAATTTCACAACTCTTTAAATATTAGAGATTTATAGATCTCTGACCGAGATCTTCAAATTATGTCTAGTGACTTTTTCATACAGCCTAATTTTAATCTTTAGGTGTAAACGCCTAATTCATTGATTTACTTTTAAAGATTTGCGATTTGTATGGAAAATGATTCCTAAAGTTTTCATATGATTGAGTGTCAAAAGATTGCACTGAAACCAGTTCAGGCATTGTTTATTTCAATATTCGCGATATCTCTAGGATTACTGGTATTACTATGGGAAAATAATAAACTAGTGTCATTTGCATACACTATGGGACTTGAATTTCTGCTAACATTAAAAATGTCTTGAACGTAAATTATAAGTAAAAGTGGACCCGAATTGACCTGGGTTCGAGCCTCGGATAAGGCATGGATCTTTGTTGGGTTGTTTTACCTCTGAGCACAATGGACTAAATGGTCAGGTCACAAAGACCCCGAGGTCTCAGAGAAGGTTGAGGGAAGAGGAGTTGGGTAGGGTTGTTTTACCTCTGAGCGGCAATTTTTTTGCACACCAGGGGCTAAATGGCCACGTCACATGGACCCCGAAGGCTCATAGAAGGTTGGGGGAGGGGACCCACTGGAACAGCTGTTGGGAGACAGATGGTAGCCTCCCGTCAAGGCCATCCAGCGTTTTCTTTAACGTTGGGTTGTTTCACCTCTGAGCGGCACTTTTTTGCACACCATGGGCTAAATGGCCAGGTCACATGGACCCCGAAGGCTCAGAGAAGGTTGGGGGAGGGGACCTATTGGAACAGCTGTTGGGAGACAGATGGTAGCCTCCCGTCAAGGCCATCCAGCGTGTTCTTTAACGTTGGGTTGTTTTACCTCTGAGCGGCACTTTTTTGCACACCATGGGCTAAATGGCCAGGTCACATGGACCCCGAAGGCTCAGAGAAGGTTGGGGGAGGGGACCCACTAGAACAGCTGTTGGGAGACAGATGGTAGCCTCCCGTCAAGGCCATCCAGCGTGTTCTTTAACGTTGGGTTATTTTACCTCTGAGCGGCACTTTTTTGCACACCATGGGCTAAATGGCCAGGTCACATGGACCCCGAAGGCTCAGAGAAGGTTGGGGGAGGGGACCCACTGGAACAGCTGTTGGGAGACAGATGGTAGCCTCCCGTCAAGACCATCCAGGGTGTTCTTTAACGTTGGGTTTTTTACCTCTGAGCGGCACTTTTTTGCACACCATGGGCTAAATGGCCAGGTCACATGGACCCCGAAGGCTCAGAGAAGGTTGGGAGAGGGGACCCACTGGAACAGCTGTTGGGAGACAGATGGTAGCCTCCCGTCAAGGCCATCCAGCGTGTTCTTTAATGTGCACAGGGATGGCTCTCCCACACACGGGGCCACGGCTTAACGTCCCATCCGACGGACGGCGGCCTTTCCAAGCCCATCGGTGTCCCCTACTGACCGTGGGACAGGGCGGAGAATATTGCTGAGATAAATCTCAACGCTGACGCAGCTGGGACTCGAACCTGGGAACTACAGATTACGAGCCTGGCGCGCTACCGACTGAGCCACCCCCGCCCCCCAAAATGGTTCAAAACTTCAAAAATCCTTACACAAAATTCAAATATTGCGTTTACGTATATTGCGAACAACTTGTTATAACACTTGTGATTTAATTTTTTGAAGTAAATTTTCAAAACCAACAAAAGTTTCACTTAAATGAATTTTAAGTGAAACTTTTAAGTGAAAATTTAATTCCATAACTCTTTAAATATTAGATTAATATCATAGAAAATAGAGATTTAAATAGCTCTAACCGAGATCTTCAATTTATGTCATGTGACTTTTTTCCGTAAAAAGCTTATTTTCAAAGGTAGGTAGATTTGAATGTGGCTATTGGTTCACTTCACATGGGCACGGGTGTGGCTCAGTCGGTAGCGCGCCAGGCTCGTAATCTGTAGTTCCCAGGTTCGAGTCCCAGCTGGGTCATCGTTGAGATTTATCTCCGCAAAATTCCCCGCCCTGCCCATGGTCAGCAGAGGACACCGATGGGCTTGGAAAGGCCGCTGTCCGTCGGATGGGACGTTAAGCCGTGACCCCGTGTGCGGGAGAGCCATACCCTGTGCACGTTAAAGAACACGCTGGATGGCCTTGACGGGAGGCTACCATCTGTCTCCCAACAACTACTCCAGTGCGTCCCCTCCTCCAACCTTCTCTGAGCCTTCGGGGTCCATGTGACCTGACCATTTAGCCCATGGTGTGCAAAAAAGTGCCGCTCAGAGGTAAACAACCCAACCTTGTGACCGAACTTTTAGCCCATTGTGTGCAAAAAAGTGCTTCTCAGGGGTAAAACAACCCCACCCAAATGCAGAAAAATAGACCAAGGGGAGGGCTGCCAGGTGAATGTGGCCTATTGATCTGGACAACTACGGCTACTTATTTTTTCCTACCCTGCTAACGAGTGGTAAACCATATAGGGTCCTGGTGCTGACCATATAAACCTAATACACTGGACTGAAATAAAGCTCTGAGCTTGATTATGGATCCTGAATTTGTTGCACTGGTGGGCTTCTGTGGAGGGAAAATCTTCCGCTGTGTTTTCTGTTTGTTTGTGGGTTGACAGCCCCAAGTGAATAGATTCACAGGATATGTTTATCAGCTGGTGGATAATCCCGAGCAGAGGTCATCGCAGGCACCTGAACTCTTTGCTTCTATTGGCATCGTCAAATTCTACATTGGAGGAAGTCTTCCAGTGTAGATGGCTTCAGCCTTTAGTAGTGGGGGAACGGGTCTTTGCCCCATGTCTGCGATTAGGGGGCTGTTTGATATTGTGGGCATTCCCTCTCTCAATAAACATAGTTTCTTTAAACATCCCACTAACTATTTTCTCTCCATAGGTAGTTGGAATGTGAGGACTCTGCACAGAGCTTTTTCTCTTGATGTCCTCACACAAGAATTCCACCGTTACAATTTAGTTATTCTCGGCTTGCAAGAGACCAGATGGACAGATAAAGGTCAGATTCTTAAAAATAATCTTAAATTTCTCTTTTCAGGGAGGGATGACAATAAGCATCACCAAGGCGTGGGTCTGCTTCTCAGCAGACATGCTAGCGATGCTCTTCTAGGATATGAGTGCATTAATGAAAGGTTTCTTACAGCAAAATTTCAGACAAGCGTTAAAGACTTGAATGTTATCTGCTGTTATGCCCCCACTGAGGATGCCGATGAGGATCAGAAGGATAGGTTTTATGAACAACTTCAGGATATTTTGAATTATGTCAAGAAAGGAGATATTACCCTTGTTCTTGGTGACTTCAATGCCAAAGTTGGTACTGACTCTGCCCTTTGGGGAGGAGTAATAGGCCCTTTTGGTATTGGTAGCTGCAATGGCAATGGGCAACGTCTCCTACAGGTAAGTAAACTCAATGGATTCAGAATAACTAACACTTATTACAAACACCGCGACATACATAAGTACACCTGGGTTTCACCTGATGGGCTGCATAAGAATATGATTGATTACATATTAATTAACAGCAAATGGGCTAGTTCTGTTAGGAATACCAGGGCATATATGGGAGCTGAAATTGGATCTGACCATTACCTTGTTAAAAGTGTGTTGCAACTTAAACTTAAAAAGTGTTGTGCTAGGGTTAAAAAATTTACTTTTAATACTGAAGCTCTGAAAGATCCAGTTATAGCCAAAGCTTACCATGATAGGTTACTTAGTTATTATGACAGTCATGGTTTGCTTACTACTGAAGTTGAGGAAGAATGGGATCATTTTAAACAGGCTTTTTTGGACACTAACAGTACTCTTTTAGGAAAAAAGGAGCAGAAGAGGCAAAATTATCTGAGTGATAAGGCACTTGAGCTTATTTCGGAAAGAAAGAACTTCAGGAATGTCTTAATAAATACCCTACTAGTCTTAATAGAAAACATTACAGAGAGCTTGATAAATGTGTAAAGGATCAGTTAACTGCTGATAAGAATTTTCTGGCTTGCTGACAAAGCTGAGGAAGCAATTAGACAGCACAACAGCAGAGAGCTGTACCAGATAGTTAATGTTTTGTGTGGCAGAAAACGGACAGGTATACAGGGATTGAAGGTAAAACAAGGTAAGGTTATATAGAAGGTGAGACTTCTGTCATGGCTAGGTAGGCTGAACATTTCAGTGATGTTCTAAACAACGTGGTTAGTTCTACTCCCATTGCTTGTAATGATGACAGATGCATTGGTGGCTTTAATATTGGCCCTATAACACAATCTGAAGTTATTTTGGCTATTTCTAAACTTAAACTGCATAAATCCCCTAGGGTAGATGAAATTACTACAGAAATGCTTAGCGGTGGGAATGCTTCGGTTACCACTTGGATGATTGAAATTTTGAATGTCTTTTATGATAAAGGCATGGTTCCTAAAGATTTTACCAGAGCTATTATTAACGCTATTTTCAAAAAAGGTGATCGCAGTTCTTGTAATAACTATAGGGGTATCAGCCTACTTTCTGTTACAGATAAGATTCTTTGCATGATTGTGCTTAATAGAATTAAGAATCTGGTTGACAGGCAATTGCGTGATGAGAAATGTGGATTCAGAAGTGGTAGGGGATGTGTGGATCAGATATTTTCACTTAAGCAGATTCTTGAGAAATGTTTAGAGTTTTAGAAACCTTTGGTTGCTAGCTTTGTTGATTTCAAAAAGGCTTTCGACTCTGTTGATCTTCATAATCTGTGGTTGATTGTGAGATCTTATGACATATCAGAGAAGTTAGTTAACATAATGAAAGCTCTCTGTAATAAAACTGAATCGTGTGTGAGAGTTGGTAAGGCTTGTAGCAATTAGTTTAGCATTGCTTCAGGTGTTCAACAAGTGTGCATTTTGTCTCCTTTTCTCTTTAGTTTGATTATTGATTATGTTATGCGAAATTCATTTCAAGGGAAAGATTTTGGCCTTAAATGGGCTGGAGATACGAAAATTTCTGATTTAGATTATGCTGATGATTTCGCCCTTTTGGCAAATGATGTTGATGAGATGAACTCTTTCATTCGAGCTGTTGATGAGACTGGTAGTAGAGTAGGTTTGGTTATAAACAGAAAGAAAACTAAAATGATGAAAATTGGTCAAGCAGGCTGTGATTCAGTTAATCTGAATGGTTGCAGTCTTGAGCAGGTGTCACAGTTTAATTATCTAGGGTTCTATGTTACAGATACTGGTGATGTGCTGCATGAGATTAACAAAGGAATAGGGATTGCTGTCGGGACTTTTAAGAATCTATGGAGAATGTGGAGAAATAGGCGTATACACCTAAAGACTAAATTTACACTGTATAATAGTTTGGTTCTTTCTAGGGTTAGTTATGGTAGTGAAACTTGGACGCTTTGTAAACAAGATAACAAGAAACTAGATGCTTTTGATTCCAGATGCTTACGCAGTATCTTGGGCATTAGGTGGTTCAACTTTGTAACTAATGATGAGGTTAGGAAAAGGAGTTCGCAACCTCCTTTAAGCAGCATATTGTGCAGAGAGAGACTCCGTTGGTTTGGCCATGTTGCCCGTATGGATTATTATAGATTGGCGAATAGGGTTATGAACAGTGTGCCTAGAGGCCTCAGAAGGAAGGGGAGACCTAGGATGCAGTGGGCAGACAATGTCAAACAGGACCTTGCTAGAATTGGTGTGCAGTGGCCAGATGCAGCAGATGTAGCTCAGGACAGACATGCTTGGAGAACTAAATTGCACGGTCTGGTTGGACCTCCGTAGCCAATGGTTGCTTGAAGATGATGATGATGATGAAATATAAAACTGATTGAACTCTGTCTAAATCTTAATTTCCAACAATATTCGTTGTTTATTTAAAGATCTATGAGAGTTTGAATATTTAACTGTAGCAAAGTCAATTCTAAGAAACTTATGCAAAACTGACAATTATTGTAGGAATTATTTTCATAAAATTCTAAAACATACACTTATGTGAGTAAAGAGTTCGAAATAACACTTTTTTAAAAGTTTCAATGAACTTCTGAAGTAATTTCCTATGACTGACATCGCTGTCATTCGATATTCAAACTTCTAAAAATCTTTAAGTATTGAAGGGATATTATTCAAAATCGAGATTTAGAGAGATCTGAATGATCTCTCTAAATCTCGAGATTATGGATAATTTATCTAGTTCAATTTTCATATAAAATGTTTATTGTAGAAATTACGGATCTTTGAATGTCCCTATCCATTAACTCAGTGGTTCTCAACCTTCTATGCTTCACGTACCCCCTGGAAATGTGTATGTAACTGGTGTACCTTTTGTATAGATAGATAAAACTATAGTTATAGTATAAAAATGGGAATAAAATAAAACATATACACAGTCGTATCAGAATAATATGACCACCTACCATAGTATATGTATGGTAGGTGGTCATATTATTCTGATATGACTGTGTATAACTACACATTAAATTTTGTATTCATAAATTACATATATCGATAAACAAAAAAAATGACATAAACAATTTAACAAATCTTATCAAATTATAAACATTTTACTGGGTAATCAGTGAAATGGTTACGCTTGTTTACGCTTGTACAGTTCATCAATGGTTGGGGTCATCTTGTTAAGGTAGAGTCGCAAGTCATCTTCAACATCCAGCCTGTTCCTATATATACGGGGCGGGGGTGGCTCAGTCGGTAGCGCGCCAGGATCGTAATCTGTACTTCCTAGGTTCGAGTCCCAGCTGGGTCAGCGTTGAGATTTATCTCCGCAAAATTCCCCCGCCCTGCCCACGGTCAGTAGGGGACACCGATGGGCTTGGAAAGGCCGCCGTCCGTCGGATGGGACGTTAAGCCGTGGTCCGTGTGCGAGAAAGCCATACCCTGTGCACGTTAAAGAACACGCTGGATGGACTTGACGGGAGGCTACCATCTGTCTCCCAACAGCTGTTCCAGTGGGTCCCCTCCCCCAACCTTCTCTGAGCCTTCGGGGTCCATGTGACCTGGCCATTTAGCCCATGGTGTGCAAAAAAGTGCCGCTCAGAGGTAAAACAACTCAACCCTGTTCCTATATTTATTTTGTAAAGCAGTTAAAGACGAAAAATCAGTTTCACATAAATAAGTTGTTGTGAAAGGGTAACAAATATTTGACTGCAATTCTTGACAAAGTTGGATATTCCTTCTCCACTCCAATCCAAAAACTAATCAATGGCTTTTTGGAATGAATGCTTTTTAAATTATTGTCACAAAACATCTCAATCGACTCTTCTTTATTGCACAATGGAAAGTCTAGCGACTTTTGAGCTCTCACGGTGTACCCCAAAAAATTTTAGCGCGTACCCCACTTTGAGAACCCTTACATTAACTTAATATGGGAATGCTTTCAAGTTTTCTGTCCATTACCTGTATGTACTTGTGACTTTTTCCTCTGTATTGCAACGTAAATTTATGCAATATATCGATTAACCGATTTATTATATCTGTATATCGATTATTAATTATAATATATTAGTGATTAAATTAAATTTCGATAATTATCATAGTGTATTATCATATATTCCCTAAACTTGGGTTGGGTTGTTTTACCTCTGAGCGGCACTTTTTTGCACACCATGGGCTAAATGGCCAGGTCACATGGACCCCGAAGGCTCAGAGAAGGTTGGAGGAGGGGACGCACTGGAGTAGTTGTTGGGAGACAGATGGTAGCCTCCCGTCAAGGCCATCCAGCGTGTTCTTTAACGTGCACAGGGTATGGCTCTCCCGCACACGGGGACACGGATTAACGTCTTATCCGACGGACGGCGGCCTTTCCAAGCCCATCGGTGTCCCCTACTGACCGTGGGCAGGGCGGGGAATTTTGCGGAGATAAATCTCAACGCTGACCCAGCTGGGACTCGAACCTGGGAACTACAGATTACGAGCCTGGCGCGCTACCGACTGAGCCACGTCCGCCACATAAACTTGGGTTGTGCGCGTGCCGTAAGTTGCTGCTTCCGGTGCGGAATGTATATGTTACCGGCAATGTATGAAAAGCCGGCATTCTATAGAATACCCGGCGTTTTTAGGCAATGTATGAAATATGAGAATTATTACATACTTTCCCTAGGCATTGTATAGAATACCTAGGCATTATATAGAATGACAAATACTATTTCGGCAAAGTATGAAAAAGGTTTTTATTGAAAAGATGCATGTGAAAATGTAAGAAGTACAAAATATAAGATACGGGATTTTTCTACAAAAAGAGAAAAATACCATTGCTGAACTACCGCCAGAAATATTAACATTATAACCTGTAATGAATCTGTCGTCCGCATTATAAAAAACGCCCCAAATGAGGTAAAGCAAAGTGAGAACGAATCAGTAAAGTGTTGAATATTCGAAGTTTGCAATTCGAGTTAGGGTTGGGTTGTTTTACCTCTGAGCGGCACTTTTTTGCACACCATGGGCTAAATGGCCAGGTCACATGGACCCCGAAGGCTCAGAGAAGGTTGGGGGAGGGGACCCACTGGAACAGCTGTTGGGAGACAGATGGTAGCCTACCGTCAAGGCCATCCAGCGTGTTCTTTAACGTGCACAGGGTATGTCTCTCGCGCACACGGGCCACGGCTTAACGTCCCATCCGACGGACGGCGGCGTTTCCAAGCCCATCGGTGTCCCCTACTGACCGTGGGCAGGGCGGGGAATTTTGCGGAGATAAATCTCAACGCTGACCCAGCTGGGACTCGAACCTGGGAACTACAGATTACGAGCCTGGCGCGCTACCGACTGAGCCACCCCCGCCCCCAATTCGAGTTAGGATACTCGTATTTCACTTTACTGCTTGCCAAATCTATTTCAGTGGAGTTCCGAGATGCTTGTGATATGTCGTTTTTTGATGACTTTTTTTAATCTGTTTTTTGACCTTAACTCTCTTTCTATGGAAGCTAGGGTTCTCAAACTTTGGGATCCCTATTGAGGCAACCCTCTTTTACACTCTTATAACGCTAGGGGGCGCTTTTCCGAATGGAGGGGTGTCTTTTTGGTGTCCAAAGTGACCAACTACGGCGCTCTTTTTTACCGAAACTAGGGACTGGCGGATCTGGCAATCAGGGTGAGCCTATAGGGGACCCAGGGGAACATTTACTGGTCAATTCGAATTGGACTGAGTGCTCTGACTCTCTGTTTGAGGCGAGCGTCGAGAGTCACGTGACTCGCATTGCGACATTAAACATCACTGCCGGGAGTATTTTATACTTTGCCGATTTGCCTTTTGGCATTCTATAGAATGCCTAGGAAATGTGTGAAATATGAATCGTTTCATACATTGCCGGCTAGTTTCAGGCATTATATACAATGCCTAAGCATTCTATAGAATGCCGGATTTCAAAATTTGCCGGTGACATATACACAGTTACGGATGTGCAGTTGCCCTATTGAAAAATGAAGTCTTGGAAAGATTTAGTATTTATTTATCAACTCTCACACACCATGGTATGGTTAGTACCATAGCACTTCTACACCACGGATTAACGTAACTCAGTACAAATAGGACGCTAACGTTAAAAATAGACCCTTTCCCCGATTTCAGCGCCACTGTCGTCACGGATGTGTACTATTCAGTTCATTTATTCATTTTCGTTCCATATGATTAATATTCAATAATATAAGAGCTAAAATTATACGTTAAAATTAAAACAATAGATAAAATTCAACCTGCCGGGTTTTTTTATAAAGTTAAAATTTACTTTAAATATCTAATAATAATTCACTAATATTAACAAGCGAAATATTTTTTATATAGCTTAAAATTTGAAGTTTAATTTGAGCGGTCTGATGAGGCGGTCTGCCCACCGCATCCTAGGTCTCCCCCTCTTTCTGATGCCTTTAGGTACAGTCGCTCAAAAAAGTATCCGAACACTAGGATTGATTACAGAATTCAGAAAAAATATCTGGTAACGATTTTTTTAGAAATTAGTGACCTGGCAACCTTCGTGCCACGTGACACGAAGGTTGCCAGATCACTAATTTCTAAAAAAATCGTTGCCAGATATTTTTTTCTGAATTCTGTAACCAACCATGGTGTTCGGATACTTTTTTGAGAGACTGTACACTGTTCATAACCCTATTCGCCAATCTATAATAATCCATACGGGCAACATGGCCAAACCAACGGACTCTCTCTCTGAGATAAATTAAATTACTTTACTTCCATTTAATTTCTCATCATGCCTCTAATGTCGCTGATATCGGTTAATTATCAACACCTCCTAGAACAGAAGTCCGTACCACTAAGTTATGACATTCGGCATAGATAGCCATAAAAAAAAATCTCGACATCTCTTATATTTTGATTTCTAATATTATTACTGGTAAAGTATAATACTAATCTTTGTATTAATATTTATTTATAAATATATATTATTTAGGAATAAAATTATTCGTATGTATTGGAGCATTGATAATGTAATATATACAATTAATATTCCTTCTAAAAAGGCACATTTGTGAATAAAGGTTATTATAATATAAATACGCTAGTAATAAAAATAGAAATAAATATAAGAGACGACTAGATATTTAGGAGTTATTATGCTCAAGTCATAACTTAGTGGTAGGACCTTCTGTTCTAGGAGGAGTTAATGGTCGGTCGAACCCAATGAAAACACCGAAGTGTCCAATCTGGTAAACACCAGATCCTGGTTTACACCAGATGGTTTACACCATATCCGGGAAAGAATATCGCATTCAATAACAAGATCTCATCGACATGCTTGGGCGGGGATGGCTCAGTCGGTAGCGCGCCAGGCTCGTAATCTGTAGTTCCCAGGTTCGAGTCCCAGCTGGGTCAGCGTTGAGATTTATCTCCGCAAAATTCCCCGCCCTGCCCACGGTCAGTAGGGGACACCGATGGGCTTGGAAAGGCCGCCATCCGTCGGATGGGACGTTAAGCCGTGGCCCCGTGTGCAGGAGAGCCATACCCCGTGCACGTTAAAGAGCACGCTGGATGGCCTTGACGGGAGGCTACCATCTGTCTCCCAACAGCTGTTCCAGTGGGTCCCCTCCCCCAACCTTCTCTGAGCCTTCGGAGTCCGTGTGACCTGGCCATTTAGCCCATGGTGTGCAAAACAGTGCCGCTCAGAGGTAAAATAACCCAACTCATCGACATGCTCATCGTAGATCGCAGAACGTATATGCATCTTCGATGTTCCAGGTAAAAATACCCATTACCATACACCTGAAAGTAAACCCAATTGTTTTAATTGTTCATAAGTAAAGTACAAATAATAAACAAACCACCCTTGGGTAAGCATAAAACACAATGAAATAGATATAAATATCATGCACAAGACACCTAAAACGAGAAGCTTTCTCGAGAGAAAGCCATCATTTTTAGGTCTCTTGAATTTATTAAGAACTTCATGATCATAACAAAGAAGAAATAATCTCGTTAGGATTATTTTTAACAGCCTCAAAAAACGTTTTGAGATATGTCTGATATGAGTATATATGTGGTCGATGCCCAAATCTTTGTGAAGTTGTCTCTTAGTAACAAACCAGGGGGCAACCTCAATATCTTATTGGGTGGTATTAATAACTGGAATCTCAATATCTTATTGGGTGGCCAAATTCCTCTTGATGAAATACTAGCTAACTATCTTACCGGAAAGTATTTTATAAAACAAATCAAAACACAAATAGTTCTTAATACATCACAAATAATTTCGTTAAAAAATTAAATTGTCGAAGTACGAATATATATAATAATAAAATGTCCAACAGTAAAATAGTTAAAAGATTGATCATCATGAATGACGTCACCCAAACCACAGAATAACAGACTTCAAATCGAAAGGTACATAAATAAAACAATATGCTTAATTACTATTTATTGAAATATTATTGATGTTTAAAAATAATAGTTAACTTCAAAAAATAACATCCGGTTTTATTTTAATACCAAAAATTTTAATTATTAGACATAATTATAAAAATTAAAAATAAAAAACTGAGAGAAACATACATTTTACAAGTATTTCTGTGTAATCTAAGAGTTGCAAAACAACTCTTACAGATAAAAAAAAACAAAATTCTACTGTAAACGAAAATCTTTGGCAATGGATAAAAAAAACTAAGAAATGACATTAAAAGCGTCTTCGATACCTTCAGTATTTAACAAAAAAAATTTGTTTTTTTTTTCTTAAAATTACAATCACTTTTTTCTTCTTTTATACTATTAGGTAAAGAATTATATAATTTTGGTGCAATAAAATTGAAATGCTTATGCATGATTTCTTTTTTTGATTTCACAAAATGAAACATGGTTGTAGAACATCTGGTATCGTATGGGATGAACCGTTTTTCGATCCAATTGTTGTTTTTATGTAGAAACAAAAGACTTCTATATAAATATAACTTTCTCAAGGGTAATATATTATTATTTATGTAATGATAATTTACATTGCTAATATTGCTATTTGAAACTAGTTTTACAATTTTATTTTGCAATTTCACTAGAGGGAGTAGGTTTGATATATAATCTCCCCCCCCCCCACAACAAGTGATTCCATAGCTTAAAACAAGTGATTCCATAACTAAAATTAACAACTTCTTATGAGAACATGATTTAAGATAATATAACTTATGCAAAATAAATCTTATATTTTTACACACTGTATCTACTTGTTTCTTCCATTTTAGATTTTGTTCAACATAAATGCCTAGATGTTTAACACATTCAACTTGTTCAACAGATTTACATACACAACCATTTACCAAATTACAACCAGAATTATGGTATCTTATGACAACCTCTTTACTTGTATTCAATAAGCCGAAATAGATAAAATTAGTTTTATCCACATTTATTTTGCAGTTTATTACTACTCAACCAGTTTCTTATGCTTTTTAAGTCATTGTTTATCTTGAACACTAACTCATTATTAGTTTCAGTCGAGTACACTATTGCTGTGTCATCCGCATAATCTGTGATTTTGCCGAATAAATTTAAATTACAAAAATCATTAATACATATTAAAAACAATACTGGCCCAAGAATAGAACCTTGCGGTACACCACCATTCAAAACAAACATATTACTTTCCAGTTTATTTATAGCCACATATTGTTTCCTGTTTTGCAAATATGATTTAAACCAATTGAATGCATGTCCCCTTATTCCTTTATACTTAATTTTTGCATTAAAATTTCATGATTTATTTTGTCGAAAGCTTTTTTTATGTCAATAAATAAGGCTAAAGTTTTCCTGTGTTCATTTACACTGTTATAGATGTTGCCGGTAAGTTGTAACATATCATGTTCTGTACCAAATTTATCTCTAAATCCAAACTGTTTATTTGACAAGAAATTATATTTCGATAGAAATTTCATTAATCTCTCTTTCACGAATTTTTTAATTATTTTTGAAAAGATAGGGAGTATGAAAATTGGTCTATAATTATTAAAATCCGTATTTTCACCTTTTTTCTAAATTGGCTTTACTTTAACAATTTTTAAAGCATCTATGAACATTCCAGAAGAAAAAGATAAATTTACAATTTTTACAAAAATATGAGGTTTATATTTAAACACAATTTTTAATATATGGGCATTTATTTCATCATAACCACAAGATTTATTATTATTCAATTGTGATATTATATTTTTTAGTTCCGTTTGATCTGCTTCAAACAGAACCATTGAGTTATCATTATGATTTACATATTTGTCAATTTCAGTATTAAAATTATTTGTAGTATATTGATACCCCTGGTTAACTTCTATGAAATGTGCATTAAATTTATTTGCTAGATCTTCATCAACATTTTTTGAAGGATATATATATCTCAGGGTTTTGTTTTTAATTGAGAATTTTTTTTTAGAATTTTAATTTTAATGATTGATCATAAGCTTTTACTCTATGATATGATCTTCAGACTGGTGATTCTCTATGTTTCACCCATATGGTCGAATACTACACCCACCAATATTCGTAAGATTCAGGTCTTACAGAACAAGATTTTGAGAACTGCGGTCGATGCCCCCTGGTTTGTCACTAACAGACAACTTCATAAAGATCTGGCATCGACCATATATATATATAAATAAACATATAAAACGCACCTCAAAAATATTTTTGAGGCTGTAAGCAATAATCCTAATGAGATTATTTCTTCTCTGATTCTTTACGATCATACTGTTTTGAACAAGTACAAGAGGCCTAAAACGGTAGCGTTCTCTGAGGAGACCTACCCGTTTTAGGTTTCTTATACAATTTTATTGCTACTTTTAGCTTTTCTTATGTTTGCCCTTAGGGGCCCACCTAAGGGTGTTTTACTACTATATTTTGTTCTTAGTCATGCCAAATAGCCATATCTTTATGATGGAGATGTTTAGGGGTAAAATTATTACACGGTACATCGAATATGATTATACGATATACGATCTACTTTAGAATTTTGATTTTAATGATTGATCATAAGCTTTTACACTATGATATCATCATCAGATCAGTGATTCTCCATGCTTCACTCATATGGGCGAATACTACACCCATCAATATTCGTAAGATTCAAGTCTTACAGAACAAGATTTTGAGAACTGCGGTCGATACCCCCTGGTTTGTTACTAACAGACAACTCCATAAAGATCTGGGTTCGGTTGGGTTGTTTTACCTCTGAGCAGCACTTTTTTGCACACAATAGGCTAAATGGCCAGGCCACAAGGACCCCGAAGGTTCAGAGAAGGTTGGGGGAGGGGACCCACTGGAACAGCTGTTGGGAGACAGATGGTAGCCTTCCCGTCAAGGCCATCCAGCGTGTTCTTTAATGTGCACAGGGTATGGCTCTCCGCACACGGGGCCACGGCTTAACATCCCATCCGACGGACGGCGTCCTTTCCAAGCCCATCGGTGTCCCCTACTGACCGTGGGCAGGGCGGGGAATTTTGCGGAGATAAATCTCAACGCTGACCCAGCTGGGACTCGAACCTGGGAACTACAGATTATGAGCCTGGCGCGCTACCGACTGAGCCACCCCCGTCCCTAAAAACGGATAAGGGATCGTTTTTTAACGTTAGTTCTTATTTCAACTAAGTTATATTAATCTATGCTTCAAACCATCATTGATGGAAGGTCACTATTCAATTCCCAGTGAGTGTGCAATGCGCTTTATTTAAACCTCTGAAACACTTAGTTGTAGTCGTCATACTGAGATTAGATGTTATTTTAATATTGTAAGGTGATTAATAACCATTTCCCCAATACCCACCATCTTTTCTACATTAAGGCAGAGCTTCCTATATCATATCGGGCCTGGACACTGCAGTAACATAAGAATTCTTTTTTGTTTTAACATAATATTTTATTGGAGTTTAATCTCTAAATATTGAACTGGAAACTATTGATTTTTAAATATTGATAAATATTTCAATAATGTCATAATGTGTAAATTATTTTATTCCATACTGTTTCAAAATAAATAGCTTTTAGTTACATTTTAGGCAAATTAAATATGTTAAATGTTGAAGCATATTTAAATTTCCTCTTTTCTTCCATTCTTTTGTTCAAAGGCTGTCCGGCCGTTCTGAGTAACGAGGTATCGTTCTGTATGTTTAGGTATCATTCTCTGTATCTAGATATCGTTCTGCGTATCTAGGTATCGTTTTTTTTTTTTTTTTTTTTTTTTTTTGTATTTAGGTATCGTTTTTTTTTTCATCTAGGTATTGTTATGTGTATCTAGACATCGTTCTGCGTATCTAGGTATCGTTATCTAGTATATAAGTATCGTTCTGTGTATCTAGGTATAGTTTTGTGTATCTAGGTATCGCTTTGTTCATCTAGGTGTCGTTCTGTTTCTCTACGTATAGTTCTGTGTATCTAGGAATCGTTCTACGTATCTAGGTATCGTTCTACGTATCTAGGTATCGTTCTACGTATCTAGGTATCGTTCTGCGTATCTAGGTATCGTTCTGCGTATCGTTCTGTGTATCCAGGTATTGTTCTGTTCATCTAGGTGTCGTTCTGTATCTCTAGGTGTCGTTCTGTATCTCTAGGTGTCGTTCTGTGTATCCAGGTATCGTTATTTAGTACACAAGTATCGTTCTGTGCATCTAGGTAACGTTCTTTGTATCCAGGTATAGTTCTGTATATCTAGGTATCGTTCTGCGTATCTAGGTATCGTTCTGCGTATCTAGGTATCATTCTGTGTATCTAGGTATCGTTATCTAGTATATAAGTATCGTTCTTAGCATCTAGGTATCGTTCTGTTCATCTAGGTGTCGTTCTGTATCTCTAGGTATCGTTCTGTTTATCTAGGTATCGTTATCCAGTATATAAGTATCGTTCTGTGTATCTAGGAAGCTCCGATCATAGTCGTGCACTGCATTTAGGACCTTTTTTAACCTTGAACTATATAGTATATCGGAACTCAGGTTTGTAAAACTTGTCGAAATCTACTGCATTAATTACTTCAGACACGAAATTTATTGTTGCTATTATCATAACTTCTCGATAAGATGACAACAGAAAGAGAAATTTTATTTTAAAGGTAATTAGTTTTTTACTTCGGTAATTTTCTCTGTTTCAATATTATATTCTAATCAATGGAACCTTTATATAAATGTACTTAATATTTTTATAGACTCATTTTTCTATAATCAAATATTCAACTTAAGTTTGAGTGAAATATGAAAATTCATTTGATTTGTAAAATACCTACCGGTGTAATAGTTAATGCAATTCTTACGAATAAAGAGATTTTTATGACATAATAAATAATATGTATTCTTATACCTTATCTGGCAATATTTTGCGAAAGCGAAACTAAGTATGTACTTCTAATTATGATATGTAGTGGAATTTATTAGTTTTTTTCAACTGTTTTGCATGGATATCATGCTCCACAAAACTGCTCTTTCCTAATGTTAAGAAACAGAAATATAAACTTTATGTCTTCTGGAACCACTTTTTACATTTTGTTCTTTTTAATTGTTTCCAGTTGCTTGAATATTTAATTTATCTGCCAGGATGATGCAAAATCTGTCGATTTTCACAACTCAAATTATAATAAAATTATCGGTTTTAAATATAACCCATTCTGTCTACATTATTAATCAATCATTCCTTAGGTTAGGGCTAGTGCTTATGGGTGTCTGTGAAAGTTGAGGACCTTGATCGCAATTACAATGGAAGTTGAATACCTTGCTTAAAAGTGAAAATGGATGTTGCTCACTATAAAAAACCTACATTATAGCTAACTAGAACAAATATATACTATAGCTAACTAGAACAAACGTATACTATAGTTAACTATAACAACATATATTATAGGTAACAAGAACAAACATATACTATAGCTAACTAGAAGAAATATATACTATAGCTAACTAGAACAAACATATACTATAGCTAACTAGAACAACATATACTATAGGTAACAAGAACAAACATATACTATAGCTAACTAGAAGAAATATATACTATAGCTAACTAGAACAAACATATACTATAGCTAACTATAACAACATATATTATAGGTAACAAGAACAAACATATACTATAGCTAACTAGAAGAAATATATACTATAGCTAACTAGAACAACATATACTATAGGTAGCAAGAACAAACATATACTATAGCTAACTAGAAGAAATATATACTATAGCTAACTAGAACAAACATATACTATAGCTAACTATAACAACATATATTATAGGTAACAAGAACAAACATATACTATAGCTAACTAGAAGAAATATATACTATAGCTAACTAGAACAAACATATACTGTAAATAACTAGAACAAACGTAACAAAAACGGTGAAATTGTCAGTAGTAAGATCAGCCAATTATCATAATAAGGGAGTCCAAATTATCACAGTAATGCAATAGTAAAAATGTCATAGTAAGGAATGCCAACTTGTTTTAGTAATGTTAGACAAATTGTCCTATTTACTGCTGCCAAATTGTCATAGTGAGGGAGACGAAATTGTCGTAATAAAGGGTAGTGAAATTATGAGAGTAAGGAATCTCAAATTGTCACAAGAACTACCAATCTGTCTCAATAAGGGAATACCAAATTGTATAATGTAAGTGGATAAAGTATTATTAGCAAGGACAGCTAAATTATCACAGCAAACGCTGTCAAAGTATCATTACTAAGAGTAGCCAAATTATCATAATAAGGTATCCATATTATTATCTATATTAATGGGATAGTAAAACATGTCACAGTGTGCTTAGACAAATTGTCATAGTAAGTTTTGAAAAATTGCCATAATGAGTCGTAGATCGTAGATCGTTACATCATAAAATGAAGTACCAGGTACAATAGTATCCATAACCTTCTTCATCTGGAAATATGCCTAATTGGCATCAGTTTGAAAAAACAAACAAAAGTAAACCACACAATGGTGGGCCCCAAAGGGCAAAAGAATATGAAACAAAGCGTTGTAATGATGCACAAGAGACCTAAAATGAATAACTTTCTTTAGCGAAAGCCATCATCTTAGGCCTCTTGTATCTGTTAAGGACTTCATGATCGTAGTCCAGAAGGCAGGATATAATCTCGTGCGGGTTTCTCTGCACTGACTCGTAGAAACCTCGCGAGACAAACTTAAGATATGTGTAAATATGATCAATGCCCAGATCTTTATGCAATTGTCTATTGGTTACAAACTAGGGAGCATTGACCACACATCGCAGGATTTTATTCTGCAAGACCTGTATCTTGTGAATGTTCGTGGGAGTTGTGTTCGCCCAAACTGGGGAAGCATAGGATATTATAGGTTCAATGACCATGTGATAAATTAGTAATTTATTATCAATGGATAATACTGAGTTTCTTCCTAGAAGAGTCCCCAGTTGACATCTGACAGAGTTAACTTTTGTGATGATCCCGTGTATATGGGGATCCCACCTAAGCTTCTGATGCAGAGTGACTCCCAAATATTTGACAGTCTCCTTCCACTTGAATTGTTCATCTAAAAAGTGTAAATTAGAGGATTTTTAATCCTCTTACCACTGAAGAAGATGGCGTTACTCTTCTCAGTGTTGATTTTTATTTTCCATTTCTCATACCAGGTATCCATTTTATCAAGGCAATTCTGAAGTCTGATTGCAAAATCAACTCCCAAGGAAGGGGAGATGAGAGCAATGTCATCAGCATATTGTGCGATAACGATTCGCTCAAATGAAGGAATATCAGAGAGATATAATGAGAAGAGAATAGGGCCTAGGAGAGAACGTTGAGGAACTCCAGCGGCCACTACTCTCTTGGTAGAAATGGAAGATTTAATATGAACCTGGAATGTTCGATTTAAGAGATACTATTGAATGATACAGGTGAGTCCCGTAGGCATTCCAATCTTGGAGAGTTTGTAAATAAGGCCATCCATCCAGATGCGGTTGTTGGCAACTGATGTTGAGGAGATGAATTCGTTCATTAGGCTGTTAATGACACTGGTAATAGAGTAGGTTTGGCGATAAACAGAGAAAAAATTTAAGTGATGAAAATTGGCCTCAATCAACCTCTTTTGAGCAGCATATTGTGCAGAGAGAGACTGCCTTGGTTTGGCCATGTTGTCCGTATGCATAGCTGCAGATTGGCAAAGAGGATTATGAACAGTGTACCTAAGGGTATCAGAAAAAGGGGGAGACCTAGAATGCGATGGGCAGACAATGTCAAACAGGATCTGGCTAGAAGTGGCCTAGAGTGGCCAATTGCAGCAGCTGTAGCTCAAAAGAAACACGTCTGGAGAGGAAAATTACACAATCTGGTTGGACCTCCGTTGCTCATGGCTGCTTGAGGATTTTGTATGTATGAAGGCATTAAGTAATTAATCACAGATGCTTGTTAGAACAGACATTTAAAAATTGCCCACTTTTTTAAGAAGTAAACTCTAATACACAGTAAATTTCTTTCAAAATGATTATTTTGTAATGTGCAACTATCACTGCGGTTTTTGTTTTGGTATTTCAGTAAAAGAAATATGTTTGGTATGTTTTTTTCAGTATAAGAAATATTTTAGAATAAAATTGGTCACCGCTCGATTTCATTATACTTTCACTATAAATAGTTGTTTCTATTAGATGAAAAAGATTGAGTGCTCTGGAAAACACTATATTTTATGAATAATTTTAATTTGCAAGATATTGAACATGAAGAGATTTAAACGAGATTGCATATTTCCGGAATAGGCATCAGGCCATCAATTTTTTGACCATGTAATTATTTCTCTCTATTTCATTTAATGTATAGTTGTAGTATTAATGTATAATGCTAGTTGGCGAAGCTATTTGTGAGGTTTTTATTCTAAAATCATTAACGTTTATTGCGGGTAAACTATCACATATTTTATTCCCATTCCTCAATATTTGCATGTCAAATGTACAGTGATGGAACATAGTCTTGAAAGAACTGCAGTTTACAGGACTTTGTTTTCGTTCGTTGCTTTAGTCCAGAATTTGTTCAGAATATTTCTTATTTTTAATAGTAATTTTTTTTTAATAGTATTATAGTAAGAAAAATTTCCTTTTGAATTTCGTAAGAGGTTCAAAAAATTATTTATTTTTTAGTAATATATTATTAAAAGTTTATTCTTTTAGCTATGGCATTTGTAAATGAATGTAAAACATACTGGTTAACAAGTTCGAGCATTCATTATTTCGCAACACAATATTGCAAATGGAATATTATTGTGTCAACAATTGAATCCTCTTTGACGGAACACAAGAGCTTCCCTTCTACTATTTTCGTTTTCGCCATGTCACCTAGCAAGTGAAGCAGAAGGTCATGTCGGTTCCGGTGCTCCGCAAAATTCCCCGCCCTGCCCACCGTCAGTAGGGGACAACGATGGGCTTGGAAAGGCCGCCGTCCGTCGGATGGGACGTTAAGCCGTGGCTCCGTTTGCGGGAGAGCCATACCCTGTGCACGTTAAAGAACACGCTGAATGGCCTTGACGGGAGGCTACCATCTGTCTCCCAACAGCTGTTCCACACAACCCGGTTCCGGTGAGATAGCTGAAATGGAAGAATATTCATTTTGCGGGGATATCTAAGCACACAGGTAAGACAGCAGAGGTAGGTGAAATTTTATCACTTGCATTAAAATATTCAAATGAATTTAATAGTAAGACGCATTTTCTAAATACCATGTCGTTTTGCTCTAGATAGCTATATTTGATTAATCAGAAAAATACTCTTTTTATACGCAAGTGTTTATACATTTTCGAGACTATGCACGGTTCATCTCATAGTTCTGAATAGTAGAGAGTTTTCATTTTGTAAACAATTCAAACTCGGATATTTAACAGTTCACAAATTTTGTGTAACTTTGGTTTAATCTTCAAAATTTATTGTGTCTGAAGGTGCGAATTCGAACTAGTGAGAGATTAAGAATATGCACCATGTTTAATTAGTGCTTTTCCAAATAAACATTTATATTTTATTACCTCGTAAAAGTAACGGTTGTTTTTTTTATACACCTGCTGGCACGCTTGGCTAGTGATCTAAGGGACCTGGGTTCAAGCCCTGGATAAGGCATGGCTGTTTGTGTCGTTTTTCTGCTGAGGGCCTGCCATCCTCACAGACCTTCTACTATGGCACATAAACTGACAGGCTCCTGTCAGACCTCTGTGGCAAGCAGCTGCTTGAGGGGGTATTTATTTATTTTTTTCTCATAGAAAACACCCACTGTGGTATCAAGATTTCAAATTTTCGAAGTAAATTATACTCAATACTTAAAATTGAATTACACTGACATTGCCTTTAAGCATAACTAATTTAAATGTAAGAGAAAGTTGGAAAATTTCCAATCGCATTACTTTGTTAGTATCTATTTAAACTGAAAAATGTTTTAAATTATATTTTAGAGCAGAATTTGAATAACTACAGATGTACAGAGGAAAAAGGGAAAACAAAAGTTCCTGTCTTGAAAATCATATTCTGCTTTCAAGAAAATCTATATTCTGTTTTATATACGTGTGAAGAAATTACATTATTTAAATGCAGCAGTTACCCAACTAGGTTGAATTCTTGAGAAATGTTTCGAAACATATCGTATACGAGTATTTTGATATATATTTCATGAAATCATATAGGTATATACTTTGTGGAAAAAGAGACGCATATCGTTATGATTTGTTTAGCTTTGTTCCCCTATGTTTATGTGATGGAATCTTAACACAAAGTTCTATGTGCAGAATAACAATACGCTTCTTACCGTAAAAAAATCAGAAAGTGTCCTTGATGGGAGACTTATCTATATCATTTGAAACTGTCCAGGCGATTCCCTTCCCCAAACATATTTAAATTACGGTTAGTTCATTGTGCAGCAAAATGGGTCTTAAACGAGTTGCGATATCTCTATATTTCTCATTTTTAACAAGGCAATGTGACGTACGCTCATAACTTTAAAAAAATTCGCGAGTAAATAATATAATTGTTTAAATCCAGTTTCAGCGTAATGCATTTATCCTGTCAAAACGGAGAAAGGCCTTACTAACATAAAACAAATTGTATAGAGTAGGATAATAGGAACTTGGTACTAGAGGCTACATTAAATAAAGGCACAACATTTAACATAATGCTCTATCTTCAATATCAATGCTGGATCTTCATTCTTAAATAAGTTTGCTTAATTTCCAAAGAATTTATTTAAATTTCACAAATACTGCATGTTTTATGCAGATTAGGTTAGATTAATAGAAACTTAAATTGCAACAGAATACTACAACGAGTTGCAAATGAGCAATTACGGTCGCTTCATATAATTAATGGATACATACAACTTTAGTTTAAGAAAATTGGCTTGTATATTCGAAAGCTCAGGAAATATCTTTGCGATCCAGTGCTCTGAAGAATTGAACATCTTTGGAATGACGTGCAGTGGATCAATCAAATAATAGGCACAATATCTGGTGTATTTAACATTCACCATGCTTATTGATGAAGAATAACACGTTCCCACAGTTACAGCCTAATCATGAGTTTTTTTTATCTAGCATGTTGAATCATTTCTAAATTATTTCTTTCATGCAAATACATACATTTCAGTTACCATTGAATCGCATTTAACAATCGATACCATTTGAATCGCATTTTTCAGTTACCATTTGAATCGCATTTATCGCATTTATCATTATTAATAATAATCTTCGATCGTTTAGAATATTGAAATTCTAAACGATCGAAGCGAAAGTGTTTTTACGACCGTAGGAGCATGGATATAGATACAATTGTTTATAGTAATTCCCAACCTTTACAACGCCAAGGACCCACCTACCAATTCTCATTCTTTCTCCTAACCCCCTACCAAATCTAGCCTTTCCTGTAAACCCTCTTCTCGTCATTGATTGGTACATTTTAACTAAAATAAAGGTCCCCGCAAAGAGGACTCCTAAAAATACCAGGACGAATTACATCTATAGTTCTTTATCTGTGGTTCATTTATGGTTACTTTGCGATTTGAATCTAAAAATGTGGGTGTAGAAATTCAAAGGCCCCCAGAAATTTTTATATGACCAACAGCCAATTTCATCTTGTGATCAGTATGAGATAATCAATGTTGCCATACTGAAATAGCATAATTCCAGCCAAAAGCAATGAAAATTAATGCTTCATGTAATCGCGTAAATTGTGTTTTTCCCATTAAAGTTTTTGAAATTTTGAAACCATTACGCCTGTCTCCTATCCTTTCCTGTGTTCGCTGATTCCTAGTGGTGCGGGGAACAAAACATTGTTCTATATTTATGGTTGGTTGGTTGGTTGTTTTACCTCTGAGCGGCACTTTTTTGCACATCATGGGCTAAATGGCCAGGTCACATGGACCCCGAAGGCTCAGAGAAGGTTGGGGGAGGGGACCCACTGGAACAGCTGTTGGGAGACAGATGGTAGCCTCCCGTCAAGGCCATCCAGCGTGTTCTTTAACGTGCACAAGGTATGGCTCTCCCGCACACGGGACCACGGCTTAACGTCCCATCCGACGGACGGCGGCCTTTCCAAGCCCATCGGTGTCCCCTACTGACCGTGGGCAGGACGGGGAATTTTGCGAAGATAAATCTCAACGCTGACCCATCTGGGTCTCGAACCTGGGAACTACAGATTACGAGCCTGGCGCGCTACCGACTGAGCCACCCCCGCCCCCTATATTTTATGAAAAATTAAATAATTTTAAAGAATTTTGAATAACTTTTAAACAACTTATAACAAATATTTTTTTGATTTTATGTTCTTTGAAATTAATTCGTTTGCATTAACAACTTTATGAACACTATTATGATGTAAGTCAACGTGGATATAGAGGAAAATTGTCTTGAGCCGAATTGGGTTTGAACCCCCGACTTAATGACATGTCAGGTGGTCTGGTCATCAAATGTTCGTAGGTTCAGATTCCATTCGGTTGAAGACAATTTTCCTCTATGCCCACGTTCACCTACAGCAAAATAGTGTTCAAAAATTTGGTACTATTACTATGAAGCGCTGTGATACAAAATGTCTAACAATATAACAGATAATCTATACTGTTTACACCTCTCTGATAATCGTTTTCACAGTTTGTTAATTTTTTTTTGACTACTGTCATACTTTGGCGACCCTGCTAAATACGAAGATACAGATGGTTTCATGCTAAATACGAAGAACAGCAATGGTTTCATGCAAATTTTCCTTGCCAGTAAAATTTAAAGTTCATTTTAAAACCACAAATATTTAGCAAAACAAATCGCTTAGATTCAACACTTTACAATATATCATATATTCCAGTGAAACCCACACCAAAAAGATTGTGGCCAAACGTATGTCTATTGAGAACTCTTACTTCATTGAAAGCTTCCACACGTACCGCTCACAACTCGGACAAATTTCCGAGTTGTGTGTAGTATAAAAAGTTCCGAAAAATATCCGAAGTAATTTCGGACACTTTTTTAGGGATCACTTCCACCCACTTCAGCTAGAAACCCGATCTGTTACTCACAACAGGGCTAGAACTAAGTGGGATACCTCACCAAATTTGGGACCGATCGTTCAAGTAGCCGTGGAACCACAGGAAAAGAGATAATTTCTGTCACCGATGACATCACAAATGTTAGCCTGTAAATTCGTTGTTATATAACATGATCTATAGACCCCCACCCGTTTAACCCAAATTTAATGAATAGCAACTAGTAAAAACAGTATATTCTTAATGAGGAGAAGGAATAATTCTCTACTTGAAAACACTCTTTCTGATGAGTAGTGAATTAGAAAAAAAATAATTTTTAAAGAATCAATAAAACATCTTGATCATAAAACAGAAAAAAATCTCATCAAGAAATGAGACTCTGAATTTCCAAAATCGTTTAGCTACCCACTTAGAAATGTATAGACAAGTAATTGGAAGAATTGAACCCCATTGAATATATGATTATTTGTTTTATGAGTCGAAAGTTCTTTTGCAATGAACATCTCGTACGATGGGCTTAATATACACTACGAATTTTAAATATGAAAGCAGATTAAATATTTTAATACGCTACATAATATAAAGAAATCGGGATAGATTGAAATATTAAGATATTTAAATATTAACTAGAGCTACGTAAGCAAAAATCATATCTCATGTGCCTTAATTCTACAGTTGAATTGCCATAATGAGTGCATCACTTCTCAAGTGGAATTAGTAGGCTTAGCAGGCGTAAACGTTTCTCCATAATGCTATTTTATCTATCTGTCTATCTATCACGTTGAAGATGGATAAAATATCATATCCCCAGATTCGTGAATGGATTGATAATAAAATCACTTCGCTACACAAAGAGACTTAGCGTAAAAATGCCATGGTGCTTAAAATTGTTTCAGAATGCTTGTTAAACATTTATTTATTTGAGGTCTGTCAGGAAAGAAATTATCATAAAGAATTTTCTTTTAACTGATACTAATGAGTGTCTTAGTTCAGCTTGGAATCTATTAAGTACTTCTCTTCAAATACTTCCATAAATGACATAATAATTGCTCAACTTATTTTTCATTAGGAAAAAAAAAAACAACAGCTTTGAAACAACATAACACTAAATTTTAAAATTGGCACTTGATACACGATGGTTAAATGTTTAAGTCTCGGTACAATAGATTGATTCTCTTTACCTATAAAACGTACACATATGTACATTCTTTGGTAAAGAATCACGCGTAATTTTAATCTCTTAAAGTGCGTGTACATTATTTGAGACAAACTCTATTTTCAAGTTTGATTTCCTTCTTCGTAAAAATGGGAAATTTCGTTTGTTAATCATTCAATAGATCAGTTTTAACTGTTCATAGCTTTAACTGCATCTTTGATTTTGAATATATAATGCAGTACCGTTTATCTGAATATATAATTATAATAGTGCTCAAAGCATGTCTCATTCATTTCACAGTTCCAATTTAAATGACGAATTTTCATTCGATATTAAACACATTTTAGAAACACTGATACACAAGTGTCCAAGTGAAAAAATAATCTTTGAAAATTCGAACTTTAAATAAAACCTCCTCAAGCAGCTGCTTGCCACAGAGTTCTGACAGGAGCCTGTCAGTTTATATGTCATAGTAGAAGGTCTGAGAGGATGGCAGCACCTCAGCAGAAAAACGACACAATACAGCCATTCCTTAACCCGGGGCTCGAAACCAGCTCCCTTAGATCAGTAGCCAAACGCACTAACCACTCGGTCATGGGACGGCTTTTATATTTGTTAAAAAATATTCAATTTCTACATGCGTAGAAACTGGAACACGAATACTTGGTGCATTTGTGATGCCACTTACAGTTGAATCGGATCGTTAATTCTTTTAAATATTTTTTTTTATATTTAAACAGGTAGTTGTAGTGATCATGAAAAAATGTTTATACTTATTGCGATCAATAAAAGTGTGATGTACTGTTCGTTTTATTTTCGATAAATTCTCAGGTAGATGTCTGAAGTGTAGATAGATGTATAAAGGATTTAGTTTGTCTCAGTTTATTTATTGCAATACAGACTCCGTGAGGACAGATTTTAGGATAAATATGCAAAATATGTCAAATAAATTTCTAAAACAATTCTTTGATGCTTGAGATTTTCTGTTTTATTTAATAAGTAACTGAAGCAGGATATTATGTTATATTGATGTGATATAACAGTCTGAATACGAAGTGTGTCTATAACACGGTATAAAGTATATTAAATGTATAACGATGTGTTTCTATAACACAGTCTGAAGTTTATTAAATGTATTAAGTAATAAATGTCAATTAATATGTTTATATATTAGTAGGCCTGTAAATAGTATCTAGGTAGTCACTGGAAGGAGAGTTTATGCACCAATCCCCTGTGATGATGCATAGAACCGGCCAGGCCTAGCACCTAATGTCCGACCCCGCCTTCTCGTGGTTACTACCTTTCACAAAAACTTCACGTTTCGGTGAAGTGGTGTGGGAGTACGGGTGCCTGGACGATATTGTACGCCACATCCACGAAAAGTGTCGCAAGCCTTTTACTTCCGTCATCGCTTACAAGAGAGGATTCTACGAGAAGCGACTATTGACCAGACTTGGTATAACCTCGCTGGATTTAGAAAAAATTGGTTATCCACGTTTCAAAAACCTTCCTAAAATACCTGGAACTGAGTGGGGTTATCGCGAAGGTTGTGGAGTGCATTGTTCACAAGCCGAGACAGCAGCATTTAGCACATGGATGAATGAGTATATCGAGAAGCACTCTACGCAATGGACTGGTCGTTAATTGGTCAACCACACGGACAATTAGAGGCTTTTCCTTTGTGGGACTTGTTCGACGAACCTGACTATTTTGGCGAGAACGCTCCACCTATGATTGAAGATCCGAGTCCTGTTGAAGACAACCCTTCTCTGAATGAAGAAGGTAGCCTTCTTGTGAATGAAGAAGACACTCCAACTGTGAATGAAAGCAACCCTCCTATTAGTGATGAGGAAAAACCTTATTAACTTATGTAGATGACGCTTTTCTTTCCTCTCTGTCCTTTGGTGACGTGTTAAAGAGAGCGAAAGTTTTTGTAAATAAAAGTCCGATATTACCTAACAATTACTGTGTTGTGTACTCATTCACATTATGAATCGTGTGAAGACAGCATCAGCAACAGCTGTGATTTGTGGGGTCACGTTATCTCCAGATTATTTAGCCACACGTTGCGGAGATTCTAGGCATTTGGGAGGAAACGTTTGGTTGAGCGTGTGTAATAAAACAGTGGATATCAGATTATTTTTGCGTAAACAACCGACGGTGAAAGGAATTAACTTATCTTTTTCTCAGTGGAAGAAACTCGTCACTCTGGACGAGTGGGTCGAGAAAAATGTTGTGAGCTCCGAGTTACCGATTCTGTCTGGTGGAGGTGGGAACAAAAGCGATGTACTACGACCATCCGGTCATTTACACATCGAGAGAGTTGTGTGAAGAGGCTGCAGACCGTACATCTATAGACGTACCTGACTCCCTTCCTATCGAGGTCTGGATTAAAGAGGGAAAGCTACTGCTGGTCGATGAACGACGCGTTGGAAAAACCTTATTACGATCCCAAGAACCCTGGCAGCTACGGCAAATTTACATTACATTATTGACAGCTTACGGCAAATTTCAATGCACATGGTAGTTTTCCCGGATGACTGTAGCGTCTTCTTTCACGCATTGTTACATTCACGCTTTGAATGTTAATTCTTTTACGGATTGGGGGGCGGAGATGGCTCAGTCGGTAGCGCGCCAGGCTCGTAATATGCAGTTCCCAGGTTCGAATCCCAGCTGAGTCAGCGTTGAGATTTATCTCCGCAAAACTCTCCTCCCTGTCCTCGGTTAGTAGAGAACACCTATGGACTTGGAAAGACTTCTGTCCGTCAGATGGGACGTTAAGTGGTGACCCCGTGTGTGGGAGAGTCATATCCTGTGCACGTTAAAGAACACGCTGGACGGCCTTGACGGGAGGCTGTAATCTGTCCCCCAACAGCTATTCCAGAGGGTTCCCTCCTCCAACCTTCCCTGAGCCTTCGGGGTTCTTGTGACTTGACAATAAGTCCATTGTGTGCAAAAACGTTCCCGTCAGTTATGCAATTGGGAAGACTGCTTTTCGTCGGTTGTAATGTTAAAGTCATTTGATGTGTGCAGGAGAGCCATACCCTAAACACTTTAAAGAAGAAGCTGGATGATCTTAACAGTAGGTTTTCCATTTGTCTGTTAACATCTGTCCAAGGTATCCCGTTCCCCCACCTTCTATGAGCCCTTGGATTCTTAAAGGCATTTTCCATTTAGCCCATTTTTTGACAAAATATTCCACTCAGAGGCAAAAACACAACAACCTGTCCTTTAAAAAAAGGGAAAAACTGCTTTTAAAGTGAAGGATGGTTAAGCAAAATCATCTAAAGCTGGCACGGGCAAATGCCAAGGCCACCCCTTGATACACCAGAATTTTGATACACACAGCAGGAGAAAAATTAATTATGCATAAAAATATAATTAATTTAATTGATTTAAAATTTAAGTTAAATTTATTTAAAAAAAACAGTTAAAATAAAATAATTTACTCATTAGGATTTTATTAAAATATTTGAGAATATAATAAAATTAATTACCAATTTTTTTTAAAAAAAACAACTACCAGTTACATTTTTAGAAATGTATATAAAATTTAAAATACTAATATATTTTTAAAAATTATGTCTTCTGTTACTGCAGTGTCCAGGCTCATGGTATCGAGGAGTCCTTGCACAGATTTCATCCGTCTATTTTGAGATTTGTTTTATATTTATAAGTCTCTCGTTTTGAGTTTGTTTACTGCTCACATAAAAGTTGTCTTCGTGATTATTATAAATAAATTAATGCACCTACAGAGATTAAAATAATGTTTAGGGAAAAGTAAATATCAGTAAAAAGACAGAAGAAAAAAGCGATACCACACACCTATATTATCAAAATCCTTTAGTAGAACAGAAGAGTCACAAGGGAAAGCTTAAACATGCTTCCTCATTGTAGAGTCGCCTGTCGATAAAATCTTTCCTCACAAATCATCTTTATGGTGTTTATTGACAGTCCCCTATTAGATCAATTGCGCCATGTAATTTCTTATAGGGGCGGGGGTGGCTCAGTCGGTAGCGCGCCAGGCTCGTAATCTGTAGTTCCCAGGTTCGAGTCCCAGCTGGGTCAGCGTTGAAATTTATCTCCGCAAAATTCCCCGCCCTACTCACGGTCAGTAGGAGACACCGATGGGCTTGGAAAGGCCGCCGTCCGTCGGATGGGACGTTAAACCGTGACCCCGTGTGTGGGAGAGACATACCCTGTGCACGTTAAAGAACACGCTGGATGGCCTTGACGGGAGGCTACCATCTGTCTCCCAACAGCTGTTCCAGTGGGTCCCCTCCCCCAACCTTCACTGAGCCTTCGGGGTCCATGTGACCTGGCCATTTAGCCCATGGTGTGCAAAAAAGTGCCGCTCAGAGGTCAAACAACCCAACCTAATTTCTTATATTTATGACGAAATCCGCTAAAGACAAGAATTTCTTCAATTATAATGTTTAAATATCAATTTCTGTCCTTCCCTTCCTAAATCCTGTTCAAATATCTTTGATAAGATATTTCAAATTTAATAATCAATTCCCATCATTATGGAAACTTTTCCAGATTGTTCAAAGCATAATTAAACGCGCAGTGTGAAATTAAATCAAGTTAAATTATGTAAAATAAATACAAAAAATCATTGTACAAGTAAAACCATACTAATAATTTATAGCCTGTTACAGAAGCATGCGTGGGACGGGGGTGGCTCAGTCGGTAGCGCGCCAGGCTCGTAATCTGTAATTCCCAGGTTCGAGTCCCAGCTGGGTCAGCATTGAGATTTAACTCCGCAAAGCTTCCCGCCCTGCCCACGGTCAGTAGGGTTGGGTTGTTTTACCTCTGAGCGGCACTTTTTTGCACACCATGGGCTAAATGGCCAGGTCACATGGACCCCGAAGGTTCAGAGAAGGTTGGGGGAGGGGTCCTACTGGAACAGCAGTTGGGAGACAGATGGTAGCCTCCCGTCAAGGCCATCCAGCGTGTTCTTTAACGTGCACAGGGTATGGCTCTCCTGCACACGGGGCCACGGCTTAACGTCCCATCCGACGGACGGCGGCCTTTCCAAGCCCATCGGTGTCCCCTACTGACCGTGGGCAGGGCGGGGAATTTTGCGGAGAAAAATCTCAACGCTGACCCAGCTGGGACTCGAACCTGGGAACTACAGATTACAAGCCTGGCGCGCTACCGACTGAGCCACCCCCGCCCCATTGGTCAGTAGGGGACACCGCTGGGTTTCGAAAGGTCGCCGTCCGTCGGATGGGGCGTTAAGCCGTGGTTCCGTGTGCGGGAGAGCCATACTCTGTGCACATTAAAGAACACGCTGGATGGCCCTGACGGGAAGTTACCATCTGTCTCCCAACAGCTGTTCCAGTGGATCCGCTCCCCCAACCTTCTCTGAGCCTTCGGGGTCCATGTAACCTGGTCATTTAGCCCATGATGTGCAAAAAAGTGCCGCTCAGAGGTAAAACAAGCCAACCCAGAAGCATATGTAACCTATTAACGTTCATAAAACATAAAGGAACGACTTACTTTTGTGTCAGGTTATTCATAATTATATGTTTTTGATATTATCGTTCTAAAAATTCGACTATTTTGAAAATATGCGAAATTAGCAATTTCAATTTTGGTGTCAAATTTCAGGTCATATATACTTTTAGGACAACAACAAGGATTTCAGAAGAAATTTTTTCGGGATAGAGATGTGGTGATAAACAAATGAATGTTTCGAGCTAGATATGTGTCGATCATTTGTTACGCTCAGATATCTCTGAGCGGCACTTTTCTTGCACACAACGGGCTAAATGGTCAGGTCACAAGGAACCCGAAGATTCAGAGAAGTTTGGGGAGGTGACCCACTGGAACAGCTGTTGGGAGACAGATGGTAGCCTCCCGTCAAGGCCACCCAGCGTGTTCTTTAACGTGCACAGGGTATGGCTCTCCCGCACACGGGGCCACGGCTTAACGTCCCATCCGACGGACGACGGCCTTTCCAAGCCCATCGGTGTCCCCTACACCGTGGGCAGGGCGGGGAATTTTGCGGAGATAAATCTCAACACTGACCCAGCTGGGACTCGAACCTGGGAACTACAGATTACGAGCCTGGCGTGCTACCGGCTGAGCCACCCCCGCCCCACGGCTTAACGTACCATCTGACTGGAGGCGGTCTTTCCAAGTCCATCCATGTCCCCTACTGACCGTGGTCAGGACAGGGAGTTTGCAGAGATAAATTTCAACGCTGACCTTGCTGGTACTCGCGAACCTGGGAACTGCAGATTACGAGTCTGACATGCTACCGACTGAGTCAATTAACGAGTGCGAATAATGCAATCATGCATACCATCATACCACAATACAAGTAAGAATTTAGGAAACGAATTGAAAGAAATAGAATCATTGTTGAACATATATGCAAAAAAATTATATTTGCGAATAAATAGCAGTAAATTTTTTTCTTTAAAAAAAAACTGACAAAGAAATCTCATGTATCACTACGAGATACATGAAACGTCATGTATGAAATGAGACACACTTAATTTAAAAAGACAGAATTGCACAATAAGTGTGTTTCGAATGTTTCATTTATGTATCAGTTGGGTTGGGTTGTTTTACCTCTGAGCAGCACTTTTTTGCACACCATGGGCTAAATGGCCAGGTCACATGGACCCCGAAGGCTCAGAGAAGGTTGGGGGAGGGGACCCACTGGAACAGCTGTTGGGAGACAGATGGAAGCCTCCCGTCAAGGCCATCCAGCGTGTTCTTTAACGTGCACAGGGTATGGCTCTCCCGCACACGGGGCCACGGTCTAACGTCCCATCCGACGGACGGCGGCCTTTCCAAGCCCATCGGTATCCCCTACTGACTGTGGGCAGGGCGGGGAATTTTGCGGAGATAAATCTCAACGCCGACCCAGCTGGGGACTACAGATTACGAGCCTGGCACGCTACCGACTGAGCCCCCCCCCCCCCCCGCCCCATTATGTATCAGTTAGTATTGGTCGAATTCCGAATGTAACTGGTCACTAGTTAGTTGGCCAATAAATATTTCAAGTAATTAATACTTACGTTTTCTCGTTCCGTTGAAATTAAATACCTTAGTTATTAAATCGATTCATTCCCCCCCCCCCTCCCGAGAGGGAACCACCTTGTCGTGGGGGGGGGGGGGCTGAGGGCACGTGGAAGTAGAGGGCTCCGCTGACTGGTATTGGGGAGCATCTGTTCGGACGGTGACCCGATGGAACGTCTGGGCCTCGCTGACTGGTGTTGGGGGGGGGGGGCACCTAGGTTGGACGGGGCCCCGGCGGAGGGGCCAGGTAAGTCCTGACTAAGAGTTCCCATCACGGGAGTCGAGGCAACTTGGATCTATATATCCTTGTTTGTGGCTAACCGGGGCGCAGATTAAATTTAAGTTTTGACCGATGGATGGACTTTACTTCTATAGTACTGTTCGCCATAGGTAGTTGTGGGGCGAGCTGCATCTACAGGGTATCTCAAAAATATAGGTAGAAACTTTTAGGGGAGGTAGATAACATCTAAAGGAATGAGAATTGCATAGGAACCCATAACCAGAAACGTCATGGGAAAGTGGTAGCAGATGTACAAGATCTCAAAGGACACAAGACAGTGATTAATGGGAAAACATTTATTGGACATAATTATTACAAATGGCGTACTAGATGATACATTTCATAACGTTACAGTAGATGCTCGAAGTTTCCACCATGAGACGCGATGCATGCATGACACCGACGGAGCATTGATTGGCCCAGTACGTGCCTGTGTCGGAAGCGTTCTTGATACATTCGTTGAGCGGCTCGTCCGTTGCCCTCAGCTATTCCATACACTAAGTGCATGTCTGCCAGCTCCCTGTTCGAATACCTTTGCATGCTCTTCATCAGCCGACTACAGCTCGAATGAGGAAATCTAAAATTTCCCCTCTAGCGTGCTGATGAACAGCGCCGCCTATTGACTTACGGTAACGTTTCCGGTTATGGGTTCCTATGCAATTCTCATTCCTTTAGATGTTATCTACCTCCCCTAAAAGTTTGTACCTATATTTTTGAGACACCCTGTATATGGTGTTGTCTTGCCTTCGACGTAGGGGGACGGGGGTGGCTCAGTCGGTAGCGCGCCAGGCTTGTAATCTGTAGTTCCCAGGTTCGAGTCCCAGCTGGGTCAGCGTTGAGATTTATCTCCACAAAATTCCCCGCCCTGCCCACGGTCAGTAGGGGACACCGATGGGCTTGGAAAGGCCGCCGTCCGTCGGATGGGACGTTAAGTCGTGGCCCCGTGTGCGGGAGAGCCATACCCTGTGCACGTTGAAGAACACGCTGGATGGCCTTGACGGGGGCTACCATCTGTCTCCCAACAGCTGTTCCAGTGGGTCCCCTCCCCCAACCTTCTCTGAGCCTTCGGGGTCCATGTGACCTGGCCATTTAGTCCATGGTGTGCAAAAAAGTGCAGCTCAGAGGTAAAACAACCCAACCCAACCCTCGACGTAGGTAGTGGGGATTATGGCATTATCCCTATAGATGTAGTGAAGTCCATATATTGCGGAGCATCTGGGTTTTGCCTTCATTACTTATCTGTATGCTTATTACGAATTCACGTACAGTTGTTGGGAATAAAAATATTGTTACGACAGATGAACGTGATGCAGTGACTTTATGAAAAACGTGACATGAACGTTCGCCTATGCTTCTGCGTAAGATTTATGTAACAAAGGAATATGAGCATAGAACCGATCTGAAAATTAAGAATCATAGAACTACAATGTTAAAAGTTGTGGATATCTGAAAAGAGACATAAATAGTCTTTGTCAGTTGGGTTGTTTTACCTCTGAGCGGCACTTTTTTGCACACCATGGGCTAAATGGCCAGGTCACATGGACCTCGAAGGCTCAGAGAAGGTTGGGGGAGGGGACCCACTGGAACAGCTGTTGGGAGACAGATGGTAGCCTCCCGTCAAGGCCATCCAGCGTGTTCTTTAACGTGCACAGGGTATGGCTCTCCCGCACACGGAGACACGGCTTAACGTCCCATCCGACGGACGGCGGCCTTTCCAAGCCCATCGGTGTCCCCTACTGACCGTGGGCAGGGCGGGGAATTTTGCGGAGATAAATCTCAACGCTGACCCAGCTGGGACTCGAACCTGGGAACTACAGGTTACGAGCTTGGCGCGCCACCGACTGAGCCACCCCCGCCCCGTCTTCGTCAGTGCATGATAATCAAAACGAAGAGATATTTTTATGTGGTGAGTGCGCGTGAGGTAGTTTAGTTTTATTAGTGTAAAATCTAGTGTGATAAAAGGAATGTTAATAAGATAATGAATTAAATTTAGATGGCCCTGATACTACACAAGAATTAAATCCTAATATTTTTTTACAAGGCAAAGATGATAACGAATTAGGCATATTCTATATTAATGTCAGATCAGTTTAAAAAAATTGGGATCTCTTTACTGTTTATATTGATTCGTTTATCGATTATTTGGATGTTATTATTCTAGTAGAAAGTACAACTAACACTATGGAAAATTCACTTATTAATTTAGCTGGTTTTGATAAAATCGCTATTGATGTTAATATTTCAAGTGGCAGAGGTCTTATAGTTTTCTATAGACATAAGCTGAATGTTTCTGAACTAAACATTTCAATTTCAACTGCGGAAGTAATTCATCTACAGATTGAAATTAATGGCTTTTTATTAAACTTGATCGCTCTGTACAGATCACCAAGTACAAAGGTTAAAGAATTTCTATCAAATTTGAAAAATTGGTTCGACTTAAATTTAAAGCTAAATGATATTTTCTTGGTTGGCGATTTTAATGTTGATACCGCAAATATAGACAAATATGGTAGCGACCAATATTTGAATCTGTTATTGAAGTATGGCATGGAACAGAAGGTATCAGGTTTTACTAGAGAAGAAGTCGTTATGCAAACTTTGCAACAATCTCAAATTGATCATGTGGTTCATAAAATTAAAAACTTTGAAGCAGATGTAAGAGTCTATAAAAAAAGATTGCTGATCACTATGGAATATTAATTAGAACAAAAATAAAATCCTTAATTTCTAGAGATAAAAATCCTACAAATAATAATAACGCTTACTTAGGTACATATGTCGATGATAAAAAAACTTTCCCAGAAACTAGGATTAATAGATTGGGATGTTATTGGAACTGAGGTTACTAATCCGAAAGACTTGTTAAAATTGATATTAGATAAAAATTAACGAAATTAGGAATCAGTGTTATTTCAAAGCATCTAGAGTTAAAAAATTCAAAAGGAAATCGAAAGAATGGATAACTGAAGGGATAATTAAGGCTATTGAAGAAAGAGATCTGTTGTGGATTAAATATAAGAATAATATGCAAAGTACGATATTATATGATGAATATAAAAAAGTAAGGAACACGGTAAATAGTTTGATAAGGAAACAAAAATGTTTTTATTATAGAAATAAAATCAATTTAAATAAAGATAGCAATAAGAAAATTTGGGAGCTGGTAAAAGATATTATTAACGACAAAAAGAAATTATCTGTTGACATGCAAATAAAACGCTATTTTAGTAAAAATAAAAAGATGGAGTTGATAGTTGATGATTTTAACAATTACTTTGCGAGTGTTACAGAAAATGTAATCCTGAAATATTCAAAAAATAAAAATATAGCTGTCAACGAGATTATTACACCTTCTAATTCACATTCTATTTTTATACCTGAAGCAAATAGAGATGAGGTAGTACAGATCATTAGCAATTTAAAAACTAGTAATGTAGTGGGCTATGATATGGTGAAAACTTCATATATAAAAAGCAATGCAGATATTTTTTCTGAGATCCTGCAACGCCTGATTAATTTGAGTTTGAACAACTCGCATTGTTCCTAACACAGTCAAAACTGCAATTGTGCGTCCTATATTTAAAAAGGGATCACGAAATATATATAGTAATTATAGACCGATCATGATCTTATCAGTGATTGAAAAAGTTTTAGAAAAATATGTATACAAATATGTTAATAATTTTTTAGAAAAATGTAAAATAATTAAAGATAGGCAGTACGGGTTTAGGAAGAACAGAGGAACTATTGATTTATTAGAGCATTTCTCACAATACATTAATACAGCACTCAATTCTGTAAAAAAGGTTTGTGCTATATTTATGGACGGTTAACCATTTTTGACACGGTTAACCATGATATATTTTTAAAAAAATTATCATTGGTGGGAATTCGAGGTTCACTAAATAAATGGTTCAAAAATCACTTGTCTAATAGGACTATCATCACTAGGATTGAAAATTGCGAGAGTAGAGATCAAATTTTGAAATCAGGTGTACCATAGGGCTCAGTTTTGGGGCCACTTTTATTTGCAATTTATATAAATGATTTAGCAGAAATAAATTTTCAGGGTAATTTGTTTATGTTTGCTGACGATACCGTTCTGCTGAACGCAGGTATGCAGGTAGAAGAAGTAGTTAGATGTGCACAAAACGACTATAATGTAGTAAATTCTTGGTTTCAGAAAAACAAACTCTTCTTAAATGAAGAAAAAAACAAATATATGATCATTCAGAGTAGGCACAAGTTAAATAACTTATGCAATAAAACACATAATTATAACTGTCAATATAAATTAATAATTAACCAAAATGCATGTTCCTGCCCAATTGTGGAAGAGGTTAATAAAATTCAATATTTGGGGATTTATATTGACCAACACTTTAAATGGAAATCGCACATAAAATATACTTGCGATAAACTAAGGTATGCATCTTACAAAGTGTTGAAGTTGAATACACTTATTCTATTGGATGTCATAACAATGACATATAAATCTCTCTGTGAATCAATCATTAGGTATGGTATCAGTTTATATGGATGCACATATAAATCTGTTTTAAATAAAATTAAACGAATACAAAAATGTACTCTAAATAATATTGTTAAATTCAATAAACATGTAATTAATGAAGATCACCTTCGCAATATTTTTCATTATCTGAACATTTTACCAGTTGACTTATTATACATTTATGTAACTATATTTAGAAATTACGTTAAAAATGAACACAAGGAGAAAATTTTTCCTGTGATCAATACAAGACGAAAGTGTGAAAATTATTTTATTGAACCAGTTTTTCACAATAATTATGGAAAAGCGCTGATATCTTATCAAATACCCAAAATTTTTGATTCTCTACCGAGAGATCTTTTATGCCTGATCACTTATTCAGAAATAAAACTAAAGTTTTGAAATGGTTATTAGATGTAAATAATTGAAAAGTAATGTTTAAAAAGTCATATCCTGTATCTGGTATCTTTTAAACAAGTGCAATTTTAATGTGAAATGATGACTTGTACAATAGGTGATAGTTTTGCGCAATATGTGCTGTAATCCGAAATTTTATAGGTTTATTTTATAAATGTGTTTAATTTTTCATGTCTGTGTTTTAATACGTGTTTTTCTTTTTTTGTTGTTGTTATTGTTTTAGTTTCTGTTTTTAATTATGTGTTTATTTTCCATTATACATATCATATTCTGTAATAAACCTGTCGTGTGATTGAGAGGAATCCTGCTGACAAGCCATAAGGCTTAGCGGGGTAATCTATGTATATAACCATACTAAGGCTTAATAAAGATATTATTATTATTATTATTAAAAAAAGTAAAGATATTCAAGAGACAATCAAAGTGAAGAGGCAATAATTTGGTAGAACAGACAGAGTTGGTCTTAACTGTTCTTTAAAAAAAAGGTTATTACTTTATGTACGATAATATTTAGTTTGTTTATAAGTTATTTCATCCACGCTTTTGTAATAATTTGCATTTTATTGTAATTTGTATTGTAAAATATACTTATTTATACTCACGCTCAGTGCTCATCCATTTTAAATTTGCAACAATATTACTAAAAATCTCTAACGATATGAGGGGGTATTAAAGTTTTCGATGATTATTTCTAACGACTATAGTACTATGTAGTTTCTCTATTTCACTATTTTAAATTCGGCAAGATGGGGTCTAGTGAAGATAAATCTCAATCTTCGCACATTTAAGACTCGAACCTGGGAAATGCAGATTACAAGCCTGACACGCTACTGACTGAGCCAACATCTAACCCTCTGCTCAGATTGCATCTATTCCTCGTATTGTATTGCTCATATACAAGATATTTGTAGGTGAAAAAGAATGATACAATCCTACGAAATAGAACGTTTACATTTCCGTACCAAAATATTAGACTTCCCATGTTATGTGAATGGGAATCTAACTTAGAAGCTGTATAACTTTCAAACTATCCATTTAATGGAAATATGAGAGAGAAAATAAATTAAAGATCATGAAACAATCATTCAATCATCGATTTTCAATAATATTAGTTCAATATTTAAAAAAATATAAAAGCTTGGATATTTCAAAACACTAATACGTCATAATGAATTGTCCAGGTATTAATTAAAACTTAAACAATAACTTTTCTTTCATACCGTTCAATAAAAGAAATTTACTTTTTAGAAGTTTGTATGATTATTTCAGCATTAGACAATAATGTTGATTTTTTTAAAAATATGTTTTCTAAGTATATTATTTAAACTCTTGAAAATACTTCCTTGGCTATGCTACTAACAATTTATTAAAATCATCTGTAATTGAAAATTTTAAAATAATAACCAGCATTTTAATTCAGAAACGAAGTGACCAATTCATGGCAGAGTCACACCAAATATACGTTAAATACACATTTGGTGGTCTTGAAGGGAGGCTTCCATCTGTGTCCAAAGAGCTGTCCAGTTTGTCCCCTTCATCGAACTTCTTCGAACACTTGGTGTCTTTCTGACCTAACCATTACGCTTAGTGGGTCCCCCTTCATCGAACATTCTCCGAACATTTCGTGTCTTTCTTACCTAATCATTATGCATAGTGGGACCCCTTCATCCAACTTCTTCGAACACTTGATGTCTTTCTGACCTAACCATTACGCTTAGTGGGTCCCCCTTCATCGAACATTCTCCGAACCCTTGGTGTCTTTCTTACCTAATCATTATGCATAGTGGGACCCCTTCATCCAACTTCTTCGAACACTTGGTATCTTTCTGACCTAACCATTACGCTTAGTGGGTCCCCCTTCATCGAACATTCTCCGAACCCTTGGTGTCTTTCTTACCTAATCATTATGCATAGTGGGACCCCTTCATCCAACTTCTTCGAACACTTTGTGTCTCTCTGACCTAACCATTACGCTTAGTGGGTCCCCCTTCATCGAACATTCTCCGAACCCTTGGTGTCTTTCTTACCTAATCATTATGCATAGTGGGACTCCTTCATCTAACTTCTTCGAACACTTGATGTCTTTCTGACCTAACCATTATGACCAAGTGGGTTCCCTTCATCCAACCTTCTACGAACCCTTCGTGTCTTTCTGAAGTAACCATTACTCCCAGTGGGTTCCTTTCATCCAACCTTTTCCGAATCCTTGGTGCCTTTTTGACCTAACCATTGCTTCCAGTGCTCCCCTTCATCCGACATTCTCCTAACACTTGTTGTCTTTCTGACATAATCATTACGCCCAGTGCGTGCAACAAAATGCAGCTCGGATGTAATTATATCTCAAGATAACGAATCAACACATGGCATCTCGAATGTAACAAAATGCACTCAGATGCAATAATACCGTATATAATCAATCAACAAATAGCATCTCGGATGCAACAAATGGCCTCGTGTGTGAGAGAGCCATACCCTGTGTACGTTAAGGAACACGCTGGATGGCCTGGAGGGGAGACTATCTTCTGTTACCCAACAGCTGTTCCAGTGGGTCCCCTCCCCAACCTTCCCTGAGCCTTCGGGATCTTTGTGGCCTGGCCATTTAGCACATTGTGTACAAAAAAGTGCCGCTCAGAGGTAAAACAACCCAACCCAACAACCCAACGGATGCTACAAAAATGCGTCTCGAATTTAATAATATTTCAATATACAGATGTCCCAAAAGTCTGGATCCATAGGGAAAACTTTATTTAAAAGGTATATTACAGCAAATGCTCAAATGGACGGCCTTGAACTTCGCGACACTTGTGAATACGCTGAATACAAGAACGTTGAACATTTTTCAAAGTATCAGGAAAGATGTTGTTACATGCAGAGATAATTTCCTCGTGGCAAGCAGCTGCTTGAGGGGGTATTTATTTATTTTTTATTAGTGCAGCGATTATTCTTCGCTAATTGCGCTAAATTACTGATTTCAGATGTCCCCAAAGGAAAAAGTCAAGTTGGGTTTGGGTTGTTTTACCTCTGAGCGGCACTTTTTTGCACACCATGGGCTAAATGGCCAGGTAACATGGATCCCGAAGGCTCGGAGAAGGTTGGGGGAGGGGACCCACTGGAACAGCTGTTGGGAGACAGATGGTAGCCTCCCGTCAAGGCCATCCAGCGTGTTCTTTAACGTGCACAGGGTATGGCTCTCCCGTACACGAGGCCACGGCTTAACGTCCCATCCGACGGACGGCGGCCTTTCCAAGCCCATCGGTGTCCCCTACTGACCGTGGGCAGGGCGGGGAATTTTGCGGAGATAAATCTCAACGCTGACCCAGCTGGGACTCGAACCTGCGAACTACAGAGTACGAGCCTGGCGCGCTACCGATTGAGCCACCCCCCGCCCTAAGTCAAGTTGGTGTTAGGTCTGAAGACCTAGGAGTCTATTCACCTGGACCTCACCTTCTGATCCACCTGTTTGGAAACGTTTCATTTAAAAACTTCCTCACATCAATAGCAAAATGTGGTGGGGCACCGTCTTGCTGAAACCACATTTTACCTAGTTCCATCAAAGGGATGTCATCCAATTGAGGGACGAGATAAATTTGTAACATACGGAGATAAGTTTCCCTATTTCGTTACCATAAAAAATATGGCCCAATTAATCTGACATTAAATATCCTCGCCCACATCGTAATTCGTGGATCTGTTTGGAAATGGCCATCCTGCATCCAGTTTGGGTTGTCTTTAGACCAGTAACGTGCATTGTGCCGGTGACACTACCATTTAGATGAAATGAGGCTTCATCACTTAAAACACCATGAATTCCAGCTCTTGTAAGAACTACTCACAAAATTCCACACTCCTGTCTGTGCCATCGCCATGGTTTGGGTTGGGTTGTTTTACCTCTGAGCGGCACTTTTTTGCACACCATGGGCTAAATGGCCAGGTCACATGGACCCCGAAGGCTCAGAGAAGGTTGGGGGAGTGGGGGAGGGGACTCACTGGAACAGCTGTTGGGAGACAGATGGTAGCCTCCCGTCAAGGCCATCCAGCGTGTTCTTTAACGTACACAGGGTATGGCTCTCCCACACACGGGGTCACGGCTTAACGTCCCATCCGACGGACGGCGGCCTTTCCAAGCCCATCGGTGTCCTCTACGACCGTGGGCAGGGAGGGGAATTTTGCGGAGAGAAATCTCAACGCTGACCCAGCTGGGACTCGAACCTGGGAACTACAGATTACGAGCCTGGCGCGCTACCGACTGAGCCACCCCCGCCCCCATCGCCATGCAGTTTCTGGACCAGGTGCACTTTATAGGAATGGAAATGAGTATTTCTAATACTTCGTTAAGTCGAGGTGACATCTGTTTCATCTGATAATCTGCGTATTGACTTTTTGGGGCTTCTGAACAGGTGTTCGGATACCACTGCAGAGGTTTCGTCATCAGTTACAGTTTTTGGACGACCAATACGCAGTCGATCATATACGCTGCTTGTTTTTCTAAAACTTTTAAACACTTTTCCAACAGTGGCATGTGCTATTGGATGCTTATCGGGATGCTTTCAATTGAATTCGGCAGCAATTCCTCTGTGTGAAGCATCCTGTCTTGCGCACATGGAAACGAGTTCAATTCTTTCACCTACTGTTAGTTTCGACCCATTTTGGATCTGGAATACAATAGAAAATTATCATATTTAAAATAAGGAAGTTGGTAATCCTATGGATCCAGACTTTTGGGACACCCTATATATCAACAAATAGCATCTCGAATGCAACAAAATGCATCTCATATGTGTAATATGTTTTCAAAATAATAAATAAAATTAAATGAAATACTTCCAAAAACAAATAGAAAAAGCAGGCAGACGAAACTTCTCCTTAAGAAACGCAAATGAAATGATTTAAAAATCCTTAGAGGGAGTAAAATTCTGTTTGGGGAAAATTAAAAGTACTAAAGAAGAAAATGAAAAATATCCTTAAAAATTGTCTAACATAATAATTAATGGCAAAAGCTTAAAAAAATGCGTGCGCAGTCTCGGGTAGACTATCGGCAAAATCTCTTTATCAGAGATCTTCTGTAGGGTACGTTTCCTGACAAGCTCCCGTCAGATCTGTGTGGCAAGTAGGGGGCTGGCTGTCTGTCATAACCAGAAGCTAAAATTTAATTGTGTCTGTCATAACCAGAAGCTAAAATTTAATTGTGTCTGTCATAACCAGAAGCTAAAATTTAATTGTGTCTGTCATAACCAGAAGCTAAAATTTAATTGTGTCTGTCATAACCAGAAGCTAAAATTTAATTGTGTCTGTCATAACCAGAAGCTAAAATTTAATTGTGTCTGTCATAACCAGAAGCTAAAATTTAATTGTGTCTGTCATAACCAGAAGCTAAAATTTAATTGTGTCTGTCATAACCAGAAGCTAAAATTTAATTGTGTCTGTCATAACCCGAAGATTAAATCCAACTGTGTTTGTCATAACCCGAAGATGAAATCCAACTGAGTCTGTCATAACCCAAACATAAAACCCAATTATGTCTGTCATAACCTGAAGATAGAATCCAATTGTGTCTGCCATAACCAGGAAATAAAATCGAATTGTGTCTATCGCAACGTAAAGATAAAATCCAATTTTGTCTGTCATAACCAGAAGATGAAATCCTATTGAGTCTGTCATAACCCGAAGATAAAACCCAATTGTATGTGCCATAGCCTGAAGATAGAATATAATTGTGTCTGTCATAACCAGGAAATAAAATTCAATTGTTTCTATCGTAACCTAAAGATAAAATCCAATTGCTTCTATCGTAACGTAAAGATAAAATCCAATTTTGTCTGTCATAACCAGAGGATAAAAACCAATTGTGTTTGTCATAACCCGAAGATCAAATCAAATTGTGTCTGTCATAACCAGAGGATAAAAACCAATTGTGTTTGTCATAACCCGAAGATCAAATCAAATTGTGTCTGTCATAACCAGAGGATAAAAACCAATTGTGTTTGTCATAACCCGAAGATCAAATCAAATTGTGTCTGTCATAACCAGAGGATAAAAACCAATTGTGTTTGTCATAACCCGAAGATCAAATCAAATTGTGTCTGTCATAACCAGAGGATAAAAACCAATTGTGTTTGTCATAACCCGAAGATCAAATCAAATTGTGTCTGTCATAACCAGAGGATAAAAACCAATTGTGTTTGTCATAACCCGAAGATCAAATCAAATTGTGTCTGTCATAACCAGAGGATAAAAACCAATTGTGTTTGTCATAACCCGAAGATCAAATCAAATTGTGTCTGTCATAACCTGCAGATAGAATCCAATTATGTCCGTCATAACCCGAAGATAGAATTCGATTGTGTCCGTCATAACATGAAGATAGAATCCAATTGTGTCTGTCATAATGCAAAGATAAAATACAATTGTGTCTGTCATAACCAGAAGATAAAAACCAATTGTATATGTCATAAACTGAAGATAAAATGCCCTTGGTGTCTTTGCTCGTCACCATGATATGAATTAGTTCAAGCGCTCAAAAGGGGGATGGAGAAGTGAGAGAAGTATGCTAAGGTACGTAAATGATTGGTGCAGAAAATGAGTCCCATTCTTTGGCTACGGGAAAAAGACGTAATTTGCGCAACTTCCATTTCTTTGAAATGAGCAAACAAGAAAAGATTGTCGTCAGGAAATGTTTCCGTTCATATCACTTTTTTTATTATTTTCCTTTAAAATGTCACCTACCACTTTGCCAGATGAATTTCGAGGTTGGTCCCCATGAAGTCGGATATAAAGTTTTTCGAATTCTTTGAATATAATTCAAGTTCGTGACTTGATAAAAGCGATCTTCTTAAGCGAATTCTGGATGATGAAATGATGACATCGTGTTTTTCCGAGATGTCTGAATCGGCATCTCAGAAACCGACAGAGGATTTGATTTTGAACAAAACCTGGTTCTTTTAAATTAACGGTTCTCTTTGTTTTTTAAAGGTATGGAGATATCAATTTTGAATTTTATTATTTTATTTGGTTTATCATGGTTTAGTGAAATCTTGCTCAAAACTAGAACGATGCAAAAGCATAGTGAAATCTTGCTCAAAACTAGAACGATGCAAAAGCATAGTGAAATCTTGCTCAAAACTAGAACGATGCAAAAGCATAGTGAAATCTTGCTCAAAACTAGAACGATGCAAAAGCATAGTGAAATCTTGCTCAAAACTAGAACGATGCAAAAGCATAGTGAAATCTTGCTCAAAACTAGAACGATGCAAAAGCATAGTGAAATCTTGCTCAAAACTAGAACGATGCAAAAGCATAGTGAAATCTTGCTCAAAACTAGAACGATGCAAAAGCATAGTGAAATCTTGCTCAAAACTAGAACGATGCAAAAGCATAGTGAAATCTTGCTTAAAACTAGAACGATGCAAAAGCATAGTGAAATCTTGCTCAAAACTAGAACGATGCAAAAGCATAGTGAAATCTTGCTCAAAACTAGAACGATGCAAAAGCATAGTGAAATCTTGCTCAAAACTAGAACGTGCAAAAGCAAACGGAATATTACAACTGTCGGGATCTGAGTTTTCGAATTACAGGGTTCTGGCCGTTTGTGTTTGTTATAACGTTTATATCTCTTATGATGTGCAGATAAAATGTCATTGTGTTTGTCATAGCCTATAAAAATGAAATTGTGTCTCTCATAACTTACAGACTAATGCCATTATATTTTTCATAACCTTTGGGTTTGTCATAATCTACATAGAAAATGTTATTGTATCTATTATAATTTCCGATAAAATATCTTTGCATCTGCCAAAACTACAGATAACGCTCCTCTGTGTCTGTCATAATCTGTAAACAAAGCGCGGTTGTGTCTGTCATAATTTTAGATAAAGTGTGTTTGTGTCTGTCATAGCATAAAGGTAAAATGTTATGGGTTGGGTTGTTTTACCTCTGAGCGCCACTTTTTTGCACACCATGGGCGAAATGGCCAGGCCACAAGGACCCCGAAGGCTCAGAGAAGGTTGGGGGAGGGGACCCACTGGAACAGCTGTTGGGAGACAGATGGTAGCCTCCCGTCAAGGCCATCCAGCGTGTTCTTTAACGTTGGGTTGTTTTACCTCTGAGCGCCACTTTTTTGCACACCATGGGCGAAATGGCCAGGTCACAAGGACCCCAAAGGCTCAGAGAAGGTTGGGGGAGGGGACCCACTGGAACAGCTGTTGGGAGACAGATGGCAGCCTCCCGTCAAGGCCATCCAGCGTGTTCTTTAACGTGCACAGGGTATGGCTCTCCCAAACACGGGGCCACGACTTAACGTCCCATCCGACGGATGGCGGCCATTCCAAGCCCATCGGTGTCACCTACTGACCGTGGGCAGGGCGGGGAATTTTGCGGAGATAAATCTCACGCTGACCCAGCTGGGAATCGAACCTGGAAACTACAGATTACGAGCCTGGCGCACTACCGACTGAGCCACCCCCGACCCAGGTAAAATGTTATTGTGTCTATCATAGCCTACTACTTAGAGCAGGAGTTCTCAACGTGGGATACGCGGTAAAAGTTTTTGGGGTACGCCGTGAGAATTCAAAATTCGCTAGATCTAGTAACAAAGTCGCTAAGTTGGCAACACTGATGGGCAAAAATGTTATTTTTTTGTGTTTATCGATATTTGTAATTTATGGATGTAAAATTTAATGTATATATATATATGTATTTTTTTATTCCCACTGTTATACTATAACTATAGTTTTATCTATCTATACAAGGGGTACGCCAGTTACATACACATTTCCAGGGGGTACGTGAAGCATAAAAGGTTGAGAACCACTGATATATATGTTTTATTTTATTCCTATTGTTATACTGTAACTATAGTTTTATCTATCTATACAAGGGGTACGCCAGTTACATACACATTTCCAGGGGGTACGTGAAGCATAAAAGGTTGAGAACCACTGGTATATATTTTGTTTCATTCTCATTGTTATACTATAACTATAGTTTTATCTATCTATACAAGGGGTACGCCAGTTACATACACATTTCCAGGGAGTACCTGAAGCATAAAAGGTTGAGAACCACTGATATATACGTTTTATTTTATTCCCACTGTTATACTATAACTATAGTTTTATCTATTTATACAAGGGGTACGCCAGTTACATACACATTTCCAGGGAGTGCGTGAAGCATAAAAGGTTGAGAACCACTGATATATATGTTTTATTTTATTCCCACTGTTATACTATAACTATAGTATTATCTATCTATACAAGGGGTACGCCAGTTACATACACATTTCCAGGGGGTACGTGAAGCATAAAAGGTTGAGAACCACTGGTATATATTTTGTTTCATTCTCATTGTTATACTATAACTATAGTTTTATCTATCTATACAAGGGGTACGCCAGTTACATACACATTTCCAGGGAGTACCTGAAGCATAAAAGGTTGAGAACCACTGATATATACGTTTTATTTTATTCCCACTGTTATACTATAACTATAGTTTTATCTATTTATACAAGGGGTACGCCAGTTACATACACATTTCCAGGGAGTGCGTGAAGCATAAAAGGTTGAGAACCACTGATATATACGTTTTATTTTATTCCCACTGTTATACTATAACTATAGTTTTATCTATTTATACAAGGGGTACGCCAGTTACATACACATTTCCAGGGAGTGCGTGAAGCATAAAAGGTTGAGAAACACTGATATATATGTATTATTTTATTCCCATTGTTATACTATAACTATAGTTTTATCTATCTATACAAGGGGTACGCCAGTTACATACACATTTCCAGGGGGTACGTGAAGCATAAAAGGTTGAGGACCATTGATATATATGTTTTATTTCATTCCCACTGTTATACTATAACTATAGTTTTATCTATCTATACAAGGGGTACGCCAGTTACATACACATTTCCAGGGGGTACGTGAAGCATAAAAGGTTGAGAACCACTGATATATATGTTTTATTTTATTCCCACTGTTATACTATAACTATAGTTTTATCTATCTATACAAGGGGTACACCAGTTGCATACACATTTCCAGGGGGTACGTGAAGCATAAAAGTTTGAGAACCACTGATATATATGTTTTATTTTATTCCCACTGTTATACTATAACTATAGTTTTATCTATCTATACAAGGGGTACACCAGTTACATACACATTTCCAGGGGGCACGTGAAGCATAAAAGTTTGAGAACCACTGATATATATGTTTTATTTTATTCCCACTGTTATACTATAACTATAGTTTTATCTATCTATACAAGGGGTACACCAGTTGCATACACATTTCCAGGGGGTACGTGAAGCATAAAAGTTTGAGAACCACTGATATATATGTTTTATTTTATTCCCACTGTTATACTATAACTATAGTATTATCTATCTATACAAGGGGTACACCAGTTACATACACAGTTCCAGGGGGTACGTGAAGCATAAAAGGTTGAGAACCACTGATATATATGTTTTATTTTATTCCCATTTTTATACTATAACTATAGTTTTATCTATCTATACAAGGGTACGCCAGTTACATACACATTTCCAGGGGGTACGTGAAGCATAAAATGTTGAGACCACTGATATATATGCTTTATATTATTCTCATTTTTATACTATAACTATAGTTTTATCAATCTATACAAGGGGTACACCAGTTACATACACATTTCCAGGGAGTACGTGAAGCATAAAAGTTTGAGAACCGCTGCTCTAAAGTAAAGTTAGGCTCGAATTTCCAACCCGAGCACACTCCGTTTCTACAGTTATTGAGCCCAAGCCCCCCCCCCCCCCCACTTCCCGAGCCCGATTAAGAGTAAACATTTCTCTGACAAATCATAAATAAATAAGCATAACTTCAGGTTGTTAATGTTTTTTCTTTTAATTATCCTTCTTATTTTGAGCTGTTTAAAACGTTAAAGCAATTAAAATCATTTTATAATAAATTTGAAATCTTAATGCTGCTTGAAAAGAAATATATTAGAAATACTAGATGAAACTAAATGTTCTGGATAACATAATCATAAACGCTAAGAACCATCCATTTATTAAAAATGGAGAATACGTAAAATTAATTAAAGCTTATTTTTAATTACTAAAAACTGATTAAAAGACTGAAATTATTATCAAAACATTTTTTACATTTTTACTTACTTTTCCACAATTGCAAGAAATATTTTAAAATCATATTATTCTAACACCCAACCCGAAATTATTCGGACTATTTTTGAGCCTGAACTCATCTCTAGGACTTACAGATATGATGCCATTGTGTCTCTCATAACCTACAGACAAAATGACTTTGGCCTCTCATAACCTGAAGATATATCATAATTTTGTGTGTGTCATAACGTAAGAACAAAATGCCATTGTATCCGTCATAACCTACAGACAAAATGACTTTGGCCTCTCATAACCTGAAGATATATTATAATTTTTTGTGAGTCATAACGTAAAAAACAAATGCCATTGTATCCCTCATAACCTACAGACAAAATGACTTTGGCCTCTCATAACCTGAAGATATATTATAATTTTGTGTGTGTCATAACGTAAAAAACAAAATGCCATTGTATCCCTCATAACCTACAGACAAAATGACTTTGGCCTCTCATAACCTGAAGATATATTATAATTTTGTGTGTGTCATAACGTAAAAAACAAAATGCCATTGTATCCCTCATAACCTACAGACAAAATGACTTTGGCCTCTCATAACCTGAAGATATATTATAATTTTGTGTGTGTCATAACGTAAAAAACAAAATGCCATTGTATCCCTCATAACCTACAGACAAAATGACTTTGGCCTCTCATAACCTGAAGATATATTATAATTTTGTGTGTGTCATAACGTAAAAAACAAAATGCCATTGTATCCCTCATAACCTACAGACAAAATGACTTTGGCCTCTCATAACCTGAAGATATATTATAATTTGTGTGTGTCATAACGTAAAAAACAAAATGCCATTGTATCCCTCATAACCTACAGACAAAATGACTTTGGCCTCTCATAACCTGAAGATATATTATAATTTGTGTGTGTCATAACGTAAAAAACAAAATGCCATTGTATCCCTCATAACCTACAGACAAAATGACTTTGGCCTCTCATAACCTGAAGATATATTATAATTTGTGTGTGTCATAACGTAAAAAACAAAATGCCATTGTATCCCTCATAACCTACAGACAAAATGACTTTGGCCTCTCATAACCTGAAGATATATTATAATTTGTGTGTGTCATAACGTAAAAAACAAAATGCCATTGTATCCCTCATAACCTACAGACAAAATGACTTTGGCCTCTCATAACCTGGAGATATATTATAATTTTGTGTGTGTCATAACGTAAAAAACAAAATGCCATTGTATCCCTCATAACCTACAGACAAAATGACTTTGGCCTCTCATAACCTGAAGATATATTATAATTTTGTGTGTGTCATAACGTAAAAAACAAAATGCCATTGTATCCCTCATAACCTACAGACAAAATGACTTTGGCCTCTCATAACCTGAAGATATATTATAATTTTGTGTGTGTCATAACGTAAAAAACAAAATGCCATTGTATCCCTCATAACCTACAGACAAAATGACTTTGGCCTCTCATAACCTGAAGATATATTATAATTTTGTGTGTGTCATAACGTAAAAAACAAAATGCCATTGTATCCCTCATAACCTACAGACAAAATGACTTTGGCCTCTCATAACCTGAAGATATATTATAATTTTGTGTGTGTCATAACGTAAAAAACAAAATGCCATTGTATCCCTCATAACCTACAGACAAAATGACTTTGGCCTCTCATAACCTGAAGATATATTATAATTTGTGTGTGTCATAACGTAAAAAACAAAATGCCATTGTATCCCTCATAACCTACAGACAAAATGACTTTGGCCTCTCATAACCTGAAGATATATTATAATTTGTGTGTGTCATAACGTAAAAAACAAAATGCCATTGTATCCCTCATAACCTACAGACAAAATGACTTTGGCCTCTCATAACCTGAAGATATATTATAATTTGTGTGTGTCATAACGTAAAAAACAAAATGCCATTGTATCCCTCATAACCTACAGACAAAATGACTTTGGCCTCTCATAACCTGGAGATATATTATAATTTTGTGTGTGTCATAACGTAAAAAACAAAATGCCATTGTATCCCTCATAACCTACAGACAAAATGACTTTGGCCTCTCATAACCTGAAGATATATTATAATTTGTGTGTGTCATAACGTAAAAAACAAAATGCCATTGTATCCCTCATAACCTACAGACAAAATGACTTTGGCCTCTCATAACCTGAAGATATATTATAATTTTGTGTGTGTCATAACGTAAAAAACAAAATGCCATTGTATCCCTCATAACCTACAGACAAAATGACTTTGGCCTCTCATAACCTGAAGATATATTATAATTTTGTGTGTGTCATAACGTAAAAAACAAAATGCCATTGTATCCCTCATAACCTACAGACAAAATGACTTTGGCCTCTCATAACCTGAAGATATATTATAATTTGTGTGTGTCATAACGTAAAAAACAAAATGCCATTGTATCCCTCATAACCTACAGACAAAATGACTTTGGCCTCTCATAACCTGAAAATATATATTATAATTTGTGTGTGTCATAACGTAAAAAACAAAATGCCATTGTATCCCTCATAACCTACAGACAAAATGACTTTGGCCTCTCATAACCTGGAGATATATTATAATTTTGTGTGTGTCATAACGTAAAAAACAAAATGCCATTGTATCCCTCATAACCTACAGACAAAATGACTTTGGCCTCTCATAACCTGAAGATATATTATAATTTTGTGTGTGTCATAACGTAAAAAACAAAATGCCATTGTATCCCTCATAACCTACAGACAAAATGACTTTGGCCTCTCATAACCTGAAGATATATTATAATTTTGTGTGTGTCATAACGTAAAAAACAAAATGCCATTGTATCCCTCATAACCTACAGACAAAATGACTTTGGCCTCTCATAACCTGAAGATATATTATAATTTTGTGTGTGTCATAACGTAAAAAACAAAATGCCATTGTATCCCTCATAACCTACAGACAAAATGACTTTGGCCTCTCATAACCTGAAGATATATTATAATTTTGTGTGTGTCATAACGTAAAAAACAAAATGCCATTGTATCCCTCATAACCTACAGACAAAATGACTTTGGCCTCTCATAACCTGGAGATATATTATAATTTTGTGTGTGTCATAACGTAAAAAACAAAATGCCATTGTATCCCTCATAACCTACAGACAAAATGACTTTGGCCTCTCATAACCTGAAGATATATTATAATTTGTGTGTGTCATAACGTAAAAAACAAAATGCCATTGTATCCCTCATAACCTACAGACAAAATGACTTTGGCCTCTCATAACCTGAAGATATATTATAATTTTGTGTGTGTCATAACGTAAAAAACAAAATGCCATTGTATCCCTCATAACCTACAGACAAAATGACTTTGGCCTCTCATAACCTGGAGATATATTATAATTTTGTGTGTGTCATAACGTAAAAAACAAAATGCCATTGTATCCCTCATAACCTACAGACAAAATGACTTTGGCCTCTCATAACCTGAAGATATATTATAATTTTGTGTGTGTCATAACGTAAAAAACAAAATGCCATTGTATCCCTCATAACCTACAGACAAAATGACTTTGGCCTCTCATAACCTGAAGATATATTATAATTTTGTGTGTGTCATAACGTAAAAAACAAAATGCCATTGTATCCCTCATAACCTACAGACAAAATGACTTTGGCCTCTCATAACCTGAAGATATATTATAATTTTGTGTGTGTCATAACGTAAAAAACAAAATGCCATTGTATCCCTCATAACCTACAGACAAAATGACTTTGGCCTCTCATAACCTGAAGATATATTATAATTTGTGTGTGTCATAACGTAAAAAACAAAATGCCATTGTATCCCTCATAACCTACAGACAAAATGACTTTGGCCTCTCATAACCTGAAGATATATTATAATTTTGTGTGTGTCATAACGTAAAAAACAAAATGCCATTGTATCCCTCATAACCTACAGACAAAATGACTTTGGCCTCTCATAACCTGGAGATATATTATAATTTTGTGTGTGTCATAACGTAAAAAACAAAATGCCATTGTATCCCTCATAACCTACAGACAAAATGACTTTGGCCTCTCATAACCTGAAGATATATTATAATTTTGTGTGTGTCATAACGTAAAAAACAAAATGCCATTGTATCCCTCATAACCTACAGACAAAATGACTTTGGCCTCTCATAACCTGAAGATATATTATAATTTTGTGTGTGTCATAACGTAAAAAACAAAATGCCATTGTATCCCTCATAACCTACAGACAAAATGACTTTGGCCTCTCATAACCTGAAGATATATTATAATTTGTGTGTGTCATAACGTAAAAAACAAAATGCCATTGTATCCCTCATAACCTACAGACAAAATGACTTTGGCCTCTCATAACCTGAAGATATATTATAATTTTGTGTGTGTCATAACGTAAAAAACAAAATGCCATTGTATCCCTCATAACCTACAGACAAAATGACTTTGGCCTCTCATAACCTGAAGATATATTATAATTTTGTGTGTGTCATAACGTAAAAAACAAAATGCCATTGTATCCCTCATAACCTACAGACAAAATGACTTTGGCCTCTCATAACCTGAAGATATATTATAATTTTGTGTGTGTCATAACGTAAAAAACAAAATGCCATTGTATCCCTCATAACCTACAGACAAAATGACTTTGGCCTCTCATAACCTGGAGATATATTATAATTTTGTGTGTGTCATAACGTAAAAAACAAAATGCCATTGTATCCCTCATAACCTACAGACAAAATGACTTTGGCCTCTCATAACCTGAAGATATATTATAATTTGTGTGTGTCATAACGTAAAAAACAAAATGCCATTGTATCCCTCATAACCTACAGACAAAATGACTTTGGCCTCTCATAACCTGAAGATATATTATAATTTTGTGTGTCATAACGTAAAAAACAAAATGCCATTGTATCCCTCATAACCTACAGACAAAATGACTTTGGCCTCTCATAACCTGGAGATATATTATAATTTTGTGTGTGTCATAACGTAAAAAACAAAATGCCATTGTATCCCTCATAACCTACAGACAAAATGACTTTGACCTCTCATAACCTGAAGATATATTATAATTTTTTGTGAGTCATAACGTAAAAAACAAATGCCATTGTATCCCTCATAACCTACAGACAAAATGACTTTGGCCTCTCATAACCTGGAGATATATTATAATTTTGTGTGTGTCATAATGTAAAAAACAAAATGCCATTGTATCCCTCATAACCTACAGACAAAATGACTTTGGCCTCTCATAACCTGGAGATATATTATAATTTTGTGTGTGTCATAACGTAAAAAACAAAATGCCATTGTATCCCTCATAACCTACAGACAAAATGACTTTGGCCTCTCATAACCTGAAGATATATTATAATTTTGTGTGTGTCATAACGTAAAAACAAAATGCCATTGTATCCCTCATAACCTACAGACAAAATGACTTTGGCCTCTCATAACGTGAAGATATATTATAATTTTGTCTGTGTCATAACGTAAAAACAAAATGCCATTGTATCCCTCATAACCTACAGACAAAATGACTTTGGCCTCTCATAACCTGAAGATATATTATAATTTGTGTGTGTCATAAAGTAAAAAACAAAATGCCATTGTATCCCTCATAACCTACAGACAAAATGACTTTGGCCTCTCATAACCTGAAGATATATTATAATTTGTGTGTGTCATAACGTAAAAAACAAAATGCCATTGTATCCCTCATAACCTACAGACAAAATGACTTTGGCCTCTCATAACCTGAAGATATATTATAATTTTGTGTGTGTCATAACGTAAAAACAAAATGCCATTGTATCCCTCATAACCTACAGACAAAATGACTTTGGCCTCTCATAACGTGAAGATATATTATAATTTTGTGTGTGTCATAACGTAAAAACAAAATGCCATTGTATCCCTCATAACCTACAGACAAAATGACTTTGGCCTCTCATAACCTGAAGATATATTATAATTTTGTGTGTGTCATAACGTAAAAACAAAATGCCATTGTATCCCTCATAACCTACAGACAAAATGACTTTGGCCTCTCATAACGTGAAGATATATTATAATTTTGTGTGTGTCATAACGTAAAAACAAAATGCCATTGTATCCCTCATAACCTACAGACAAAATGACTTTGGCCTCTCATAACCTGAAGATATATTATAATTTTGTGTGTGTCATAACGTAAAAACAAAATGCCATTGTATCCCTCATAACCTACAGACAAAATGACTTTGGCCTCTCATAACGTGAAGATATATTATAATTTTGTCTGTGTCATAACGTAAAAACAAAATGCCATTGTATCCCTCATAACCTACAGACAAAATGACTTTGGCCTCTCATAACCTGAAGATATATTATAATTTTGTGTGTGTCATAACGTAAAAACAAAATGCCATTGTATCCCTCATAACCTACAGACAAAATGACTTTGGCCTCTCATAACGTGAAGATATATTATAATTTTGTGTATGTCATAACGTAAAAACAAATTGCCATTGTATCCCTCATAACCTACAGACAAAATGACTTTGGCCTCTCAAAATTGTGTTAAACTACCATTGTTTCTATGATAACATGCAGATAAAATGTCTTTGAGTCTGTCACTAAATACAGTGGCTCAAAAAAGTATCCGAACACTACGGTTGATTACAGAATGCAGAAAAAATATCTGGCAACGATTTTTTTAGAAATTAGTGATCTGGCAACCTTCGTGTCACATGACACGAAGGTTGCCAGATCAGTAATTTCTAGTTCATCAACCGTAGTGTTCGGATACTCTTTTGAGCGATTGCACAAGTATAATGTCTGATTTTTACGGGGTTTCATGAAAAACGGAAACTACGAAGTTCAACTTACGTATCGAATACGGAATACTCATTTTCGAAAAGGAAACAAATTGAGCCTTCCTTCCAACTCGCTCCGTTGAAGGAGGTCAAGTAGCTGATGTCCTTTGACATCACAATCTAACGTTAAATATGAAATTTATAGAATAGACTGCAATATTAGTTAAAAGCAGGGTTTCTGAACCTTTTGTACATTAATCACCCCAAAGGGGGAACATGATCCCTAATCACTCCATACCAATAATTTAATAAATTACCTTCCGGTGGCAGTTTAATATTTCGATTTTTAAATACCAGAAAAAGGAGTAAGATCATACCTGGCCAAGGTACAAAGCAAACATAACAGTAATTAAATAATAATGTCATTAACTGCCACTTAACTGAACAAAAACACATCACATTGTTAAACAAAAAATGAAAGGCTGCAAAAAGCCATTTAGAAGAGTATTTTTTTATGAATTAATATCTGGAGACGAGAGACAATCTTCGACAAGTCAGTGCATATCATGGCTTGCATCCAAATGGTTCCTACCCTTGGTTTTCATGGCAACCAGAATGGAAAACCCCAATTAACACAAATAAGTAGTCGCTAAGGGATTCAAAGCAGAGAGATGAAGAATCTTTCACGCGATGTTATTTTAACAGAATAAATGTAATGCTTTACAAATAAAGAATGTAAACGAATGTTTCATGTTTCCAGTTTAGATCATTTTTAATATTAAAAACACTCATTAAATTCCAACACTTTTTCAATCATCCGCTGAAGGTTGGGTTGTTTTACCTCTGGGCGGCACTTTTTTGCACACCATGGGCTAAATGGCCAGGTCACATGGACCCCGAAGGCTCAGAGAAGGTTGGGGGAGTGGACCCACTGGAACAGCTGTTGGGAGACAGATGGTAGCCTCCCGTCAAGGCCATCCAGCGTGTTCTTTAACGTGCATAGGGTATGGCTCTCCCGCACACGGGGTCACGGCTTAACGTTCCATCCGACGGACGGCGGCCTTTCCAAGCCCATCGGTGTCCCCTACTGACCGTGGGCAAGGCGGGGAATTTTGCGGAGATAAATCTCAACGTTGACCCAGCTGGGATTCGAACCTGGGAACTACAGATTACGAGCGTGGCGCGCTACCGACTGAGCCAACCCCGCCCCTGCACCCGTTGAAGAACTACACTTTAAAAGCTACTAAGAACAGAAAAAGTAGAGAAAGTTAATACAAGAAACAGAGAAGATAGACGTTCCTATTAAGAACATCAAAATTAAATAGAGTAATAGAGGTTCCTAATAAAAGCTGGATAAAACATAAATTCCTATTAAGAATCAAAGAAAATAGAAGAAATTCTTCTTACCAGAGAGAGTGGAAGAAGTTCCTTCTAGGAATCAGAGAAAAATCGATAAAATTGGAAAGCAAAAAATTATCCTTAGAAACTAGAAAATTTTGAAGTTATTATTCTTAGAAACTATGAACATTTGAGGCTGTTATTTTTATAAAGTAAGGAAATTTAAAGTTGTTTTCGTCAGAAACTGCACGTAATTTAAAGTTTCCATCCTTAGAAAATGAACGTTTAAATATGTTATCCTTAGAAACTAGGATAATTTGTTTATCCAGTTTCTAAGAAACCATCATTAGAAACTAGGAAAAAATTAAAGCTGTTCTCAGTAGAAACTAGAAAATTTTGAGGCTATTATAATTAGAAGCTAAGGGGAATTTGAGCATGTTTCCCATAGAAACTAGAAAAAGATGAAGATGTTATTCTTATAATCTAAGAAAATTTCAAGTTGTTATCCTTATAATCTACGAAAATTTGAAGCTGTTATCCTTAAAATCTAGGAAAACTGAAGTTGTTATCCTTATAATCTAGGAGAATTTGAATTGTTATCCTTATAATGTAGGAACCGTCCCGTGGCCGAGTGGTTAGAGCACTTGGCTTCTGATCTACGGGACCTGGGTTCGAGCCCCGGGTAAGGCATGGATGTTCGTGTTGTTTTCTGCTGAGGTCTTGCCATCCTCTCAGATCTTCTACTGTGGCATATTAACTGACAGGCTCCTGTCAGACCTCTGTGGCAAGCAGCTGCTTGAGGGGGTATTATTATAATGTAGGAAATTTTAAAACTGTTATCCTTAGAAACTAGGAGAATTTAAAGTCATTATCCCTAAAAACAGGGGAGAATTTGAAGCAGTTATCCTTAGAAAATATGAAAATTCGTAGCTGTTTCCCTAGAGACAAAGAGAAATTTGAATCTGTTATGCTTAAGGAAAAGAGCAATGGTTCCTCCACTGCTCCAGAGAAAGAAGAGGCAGTTCCCGTTAGGCATAGGAGAAAGTAAGCAGCATCTCTATAAACGAGAAAATTTTTCAAAAGAATTAAATTCCCTAAAGCATATTCTGTACATAAAGAAAGGAATTATAAACCATTTCTCTATGCACGAGGATCAAGAAAAAAATTATTTTACTCAAGAAAAGAACTAGAAACGATTTCTTTATATACGATGGCAATCAGAACTGTTTACACTGACCCGAGAAAAATTACACGCCGTTCCTCTGCGCAAGGGAGAGACCAAACACATTTACTCTACGTGTGAAAGAAGTTATACACCTTTCTTATGTGCACGAGATAAAGAAGAATTTTATGTGAAAGAGAAAAACTTGAAGACGTTCATCTGCATAACAGAGTAACTAAAATCCTTTCTCTAAAACACGAACAAACTAGAACCCGTTCGTCTGCGCAAGGCAGAAAGTAAAAGCAAGTACCACTACTCACGAAGAAAGTTATATACCTTTCTTTATCCATGCGGAGAATAGAAACATTCTTCTATATATACAAGGGAATGGGAGACTGGGTCGGTAGCGCGCAAGAATCGTAATCTGCATTTCCCAGGTTCGAGTCCCATCTAGGCAAAGAATGTAGTGGGAGAAGAAGTTAAGCTTCTATAGAAATTAATGTAAAATCGAGTATCGTGCTTTTGCCGTAGAGGTGAAACGAACATTACAGGGACGAATGCTTTTGTACAACCCGAGAAAGCTCTTAATTGTAATAATTTATTTAATAAATTAACTTCAGGCTAATTTCAAATCTTCTCTATCCGTTCAATTTATAATTGTTGGTTCAACGATAAATAATTCCAATGGAGAAAATAAACCTTTATTAAAATCATGATATTATTTTTTTCAAATACAAATGCAGTTACTTTTTTTCCTTTTTTAAAATATAAATTTTTGATGCATAATTCCTTTGCCCCTTATTGTTTGCTTCCCAGCTTAAAAAAATACACGATACGAATCAAAACACCACTTGAGGTCGCCACTTACGCTTTGTCAAAGCTGAACTTCTTTTCCTTATACGTTCTTTGACCTAGCCCAGCGTTGAGATTTGTCTCCCCTAAACCTAAACCTTTTTCATGCCAAATCTAGACAGCGCATCAAGAGAAAGCTAAATTTTTATCACAAAGCTGCTTTTAATTAATATTTAATTGGCTAAAATGTGTGGTGGCTATTAATTTTTTGGAAAATCTGATAATTAATTTTAATGTAATATTCACAATTTAACACCTTTGTAATAAAGTATATTATTTTGTTTCATGTAGTTTGAAAATTTTTCATATTGGCCCGTATCAGAACCTTATTTATTGCATAAAAAATTCTAGCCCTTATCTTGTAATATTCTGAGTAAACTATATCTTTAAAACCAAGGTAATTATTAATATTGATTACAATTATAAACAATTAAGTTTTCATATATACATATTTGTTACGAAAAGATATAATAGAATTAAATGCACAAGAAGTTAAATGAATATAAAAATTGTAAATATAAAAATTTAAATATAAAAGTATATAAATTCTGAATATGAAATGAAATTAAATAAAAATAAATAATAGAATTAAATGCACAAAAATTAAATTAATTTATAATTATTAAGTTAACAAAATGCATTTTAATGTAATTTTTATGGCTGAGAATTTTTTGCATGATTTTTTTTATCAGAGGAAAATGACGTCAGAAAATTGCTGCCGAAATTTTCGATGAAAATTTTCGTTCAGCCGAGAAATAGATTTCGCTGCGAAATGGTGAATGCGCAAGATCATTTGTCTCCCGAATTAGATTCCTAGTTCCATGAATAAAATAATATTCATTAATAAATATCTCAATCAAATCTATCTAAATTTCGATTTTCAATAATATCCCATTATTCAAAGAGATATCGAAGTTTGAATATTTACTAAGAGAAATGCCAGTGTTACAAAATTAATTAAAACTTAAGTGTTTTTTACAAACGATTTAATAAGTATATTATTTGTGGAAAAAAATGATTTTTTCCGATCAGTGGGATTCGAACCCACGCCTTCCCAGGAGCTCTAACCATAAGCTCTCACCGTCTCTGTCATTTATACACTTACTTGTGACTTTTAAATCTCACTGGTCTTGTCGCTGGAGCCGCCATCTATGATCAGAAAAGGCAATTTATCCAATTTTTCTGAATATTTGATGTTAAATAAGGAACACAGTCACGCTAAATCGTTAACAATGCAAGAATCAATCAGTAATAAATTCACAGATTACCTCTTGATATATATATTTAAGGAAATAATTTTATGAAAAAAAAATGGATTTCGCAAACTTTGGATAAGTTGTCTTTCCTGATCATAGATGGCGCCACTTGCCACATATGATCAGGAAAGTGAGATTTAAAAGTCACAACTAAGTGGATAAATGACAGAGCTGTCGATAGCTTAGTGGTTAAAGCATATGATAATTTTTTTCCCACAAAATTATTCCTTGAATTATATCTGAATAAATAATCTCTGAATTTATTATTGATTGATTCTTGCATTGATAATGCTTTAGCAGAAATTATTGATATTTAACATCTCAATATTGAGCAAAATTGGATAAATTGCCTTTGCTGATCATAGAAGACGCCATGAGCGACAAAGTCAGTGAGATTTAAAAGTCCCAGCTAAGTGGATAAATGACAGAGCCGGTGATAACTTAGTGGTTAGAGCACATGGCATGCAACCAGGAGGCGAGGGTTCGGATACCACTCTTTTATCCACAAAATAGGTAATCTGTTAATTCATTATTAAATAAATGCATATTCTAGAAACTTTTGTCAGTAATTCTTAATAATATTTTTCTATTCAATCACATTAATCAACTTTCACGAATGATATAACTCTAGTTGATTTTCTCAAATGTTGTATGTCAAATTGGAAAACAAACTTAGTGCCTCATTCAAACAGTACTTCTTACAAATCTGATTCAATTGTAATAGCCAGAGGCATTTTTCAAGGAGACTGTTTAAGTCCTTTTTGGTTTCGCCTAACGTTTAATCCGTTAAGTAAATTGCTGAATAATTCAACTTATGGATATAAAATTAAAGCAAACGGTACAGAAAAAATAAATCACTTGTTTTACATGGATGATCTAAAATTATACAGTTCTAATTATATTCAGTTACAAAGCTTATTAGAAAGTGTTCATTCGTTTAGTAAAACAATTTGCTTAGAATTTGGATTGGAAAAATGTTCAATATTAAATATTAAATCATGAAAATTTAAAAAAGTAGATAACATGACACTTATGGATAAAATATGCATTACAGAACTACCAATAACAAAAGTTATAAATATATTGGTATAAATCAATTACTAAATATAAACTATAAAGAAGTGAAAGATGTTTTTCGTAAGGATTATATAAGACGTTTGGAGAAGATTTTAAAAACAGAACTTTATGCTAAAAACAAAATAAGAGCTATAAATATGTGGGCTATGCCTGCCATTTCATATACTTTTGGAATAATGAACTGGACAAAAACTGATTTAGATGACTTAAATAACAAAACTCGTAAATTACTAACGAAATATAGACTTCATCACCCACATGCCTCAATTATTAGGCTTTATCTACCACGTAATTCTGGTGGTAGAGGACTTTGGGTTTGAAACATCTCTGCAACAAAGAAATCCAGAATTTTCGTCACTACTTTCGTGCTAAATCAAACAACCATATTACCCAATCCTTAATACAATATGATGCAAGTTATACTCCACTACACATGAATGATAATAACTATGAACTTACATCAAATGAAACCATTGCTGAAAGAAATGATTTATGGAAGCAAAAATCAATACATGCCCGATATGCTAATAGTCTATTTTCTGATGACATTGATACAAAGACTTCGTTAGCATGGCTTCAACATGGTAATATTTTCGGCGAGACCGAAGGATTCATCCAAGCAATTCAAGATCAAGTTATAAAGACAAGAAATTATAAAAAACATATTATTGGAAACAACATTGAGAATAACTGTAGATTATGCAAATTACCTATCGAAACTATACAGCATATTTCCGCAGTATGCCCATTGTTAGCTCATACAGAATATCTACGAAGGCATAATAACGTAGCAAAAATTATTCATCAAGAACTTGCATATAATTCCCATCTACTAGATAAAAAAAAATACATATTACAAATATCAACCTGAAACAAGCCTTGAAAATAAGTTTTATAAATTTTTTTGGGATAAAACTATTATTACTGATAGAGCAGTTACTAATAATCGACCAGATATAGTTCATATTAACCAACAAGAAAAAACAGCAATTATAACAGATATTTCAGTACCTCTTGAGGATAATTTACATAGAGTAGAAGGTGAAAAAATCAGAAAATATTGAGAACTAAAATATGAATTGCAGCAACTATTTAATCTAAAATCGATCAAAATCATCCCAATAGTAATATCTGTAAATGGTTTGACAACGAAGAAATTAAACACTATCATGAAGATTTAAACATCAATAAAAAGTTAATATCAAACATGCAAAAAACAATATTTTTAGATACAACAAGAATTATAAGGAAATTCCTAAACTGAAGAAGTTTTATTCAGTTTATGTTTGATGTTTTATAATACGATTTTTCGAATATTTACCATTTACATTGCTAGCCTGTCTGGACAACTATTTTCATAGGGGCGGGGTTGGCTCAGTCGGTAGCGCGCCAGGCTCGTAATCTGTAGTTCCCAGGTTCGAGTCCCAGCTGGGTCAGCGTTGAGATTTATCTCCGCAAAATTCCCCGCCCTGCCCACGGTCAGTAGGGGACACCGATGGGTTTGGAAAGGCCGCCGTCCGTCGTATAGGTCGTTAAGTCGTGTTCCCGTGTGCGGGAGAGCCATACCCTGAGCACGTAAAAGAATTCTGAATGACTTCGACGGGAGGCTACCATCTGTCTCCCAACAGATGTTCCTGTGGGTCCCCTCCCCCAACCTTCTCTGAGCCTTCGGGGTCCATGTGACCTGGCCATTTAGCCCATGGTGTGCAAAAAAGTGCCGCTCAGAGGTAAAACAACCCAAACAACCTATTTTCATAGCTCTTCAATAATCTTTTACATAATCGATGAACATTTAGATTGTATCCATTTAACAGGACTGATAAAAAGATACTTATCATGCTGGACGTTATAGTGCTGTTTACTCACTATATGCTGAGTGCCTCATTATGCATTTTGAAATTATGAAGAATTTCAGGATTCAGCTTCAGTGAATATTTGGATTGAACCCATTTAACAGGTGTATTAATCCCAGATGATAGATACCTTTCATGTTGGACGTTACAATGCTGTTTCGTCACTATATACTTTATGCCTCATTACGTATTTTCACATTATGAAGACTTTCAGGATTCAACATCGATTAATGCTAGGATTGAATCCATTCGACAGGATTATTAGTCCCTGATAACGGACAACTATCAAGATGGACCTTATAATCCTGTTTAATCACTATATATTAAGTGCCTCATTATGCATCTTGAAATTATGAAGATTTTCAGGATTAAACTTTGCTGAATGTTTGGATTGAACCCATTTAACAGGACTATTTATCCCGAATGGCAGATACCTATTGTGTTGGACATTACAGTGCTGTTTCATCATTTTATACTAAGTTCCTCATTAGGCATTTTGAAATTATGAAGACTTTCAGGATTAAATGGCTTCATGAGGAAGGTCTGTACGCTAGAAGGCCAGTAATTTGCATACCCCTCACGTCACGTCACAAGAGACAACGGTTGAATTGGGCACTCAAGTATTTAACTGGACAGAAGAGCAACAGAGGTCCGTTCTCTTCACAGATGAGTCCAGATATTACTTGCAGAGTGATTCCGGACATTGTTTGATATGGAGAGAACGAGGTATTCGCTATTATCCCAGTAACATTCGTCAAAGAGACAGTTACGGCGGAAGTAGTGTGTGTGTTTGGGGTGGCGTTTCCTTAGATGGACGCACAGACCTCTATGTGTTGACTAGTGAGAACCTCAATACTCAAAGGTATAGAGATGGCATCCTGGACCCTTATGTACGTCCTTACGCTGGGCAATAGGTGAAACATTCATCTTATAAGACGATAACGCTCGTCCACACAGAGCTCGACTAGTGAACAATACCTTCAAGAGGAGACCATTATGCGCATAGAGTGGCCACCTCGATCTCCCGACCTAAATCTATTGCGCATGTGTGGGATGCTCTAGGGAGACGTGTTGCTGCCCTCAACTCGCCATCTAAAACAAATAAATAAAAAAATAAATATCCCCTCAAGCAGCTGCTTGCTACAGAGGTCTGATAGGAGCCTGTCGGTTTATATGCCATAGTAGAAGGATCTGAGAGGATGGCAGGACCTCAGCCAAAAAACGACACATACATCCATGCCTTACCCGGGTCTCGAACCCAGGTCCCTTAGGTCAGTAGCCAAGCGCGCTAACCACTCGGCCAGGGGGAGCTTATTACAGCTTTAAAGTAACAATGGTCGTTACTCCCTACTGAGCTGATTGATAACATCATAATGATCATAGAACATCGCTGTCGTGCCTGCATTGCTGTAAGGCAGTCGTGCCCACATTCCTTATTAAAGAATTTTTCCCATTGCATTCCGACACCTCATTTTTGGACAAGTTCCTATAAGTGTTATTTTTTGACGAAAAATATTTCTAGTGTAAAATATTTTATGCCATTCTCAAACTAGCATTTTAATTCATATTTTCATCAAATTCCATTAAAATTATTCATATAGTTTTTTGCTTATCATAATTTTTCTGAATTTTTCCTAATTTTTGGAAACCAGTGTAGTTGAAATAAACTTTGCAATAAGAAAATTCATCAGCATTTCGCAAACATATTACCTAGTTGACGTAAGAAACGAAGTGCAAGCTTTATAATTCTGAAATTAACATTAAGATAAGTTCAAAAATAATGGGATATAATATGAACATGACAAAATCATGGATTTTTAGATCACAAATTAATTGATTCTGAAGGTTTTAGGAAACTAAAAATCGATAGGTTCTGAATTTCAAATAAATGAGACTTTTGATTTATTTAAATTATCGAGCATGATATTACGTTGGGGAAAGGAATTTTGCCGTTTTTCTCGAGGCTCGTTTTTTATGGAGAAATATTTTTACCGCCCGAAGTGAACTGTCGTTTTGACACCTCAAAAAAATTTCAATTTTGCTACCTCAAATAAATTTGATTATTTTGCTTGCCAACTGATGAGTCCAGATATTACTTGCAGAGTGATTCCGGACATTATTTGATATGGAGAGAACGAGGTATTCGCTATTATTCCAGTAACATTCGTCAAAGAGACAGTTACGGCGGAAGTAGTGTGTGTGTTTGGGGTGGCATTTCCTTAGATGGACGCACAGACCTCTATATGTTGACGAGTGGGAACCTCAATGCTCAAAGGTATAGATTGCGACCTTAATGATTTTTTTCCACCTAAAATAAATTTTTATCACCTTTGTGAATTTGCTCTTTTGCCATCTTAGTGTTTTGTTTGTTATTTTTTTTCACCTGAAGCGAATTTGCTCTTTGCCAGCCAGCTAAGTAATTTTTTCCCATTTGAGGTAAATTTGCTCTTTTTCTGATTTGGTAAATTTCCTGTTTTCCACTTTAGTTATTTTTTTCTGAAGCGAATTTGCTGTTTTGCCACTTTCGTGATTTTTTCTTTCCGAACTCAATTTGGTGTTTTGTTATTATTGTGAATTTTCTGTTTTGTCACCTTAGTTTTTTTTCACCTGAAGCTAATTTGCCCTTTTGTCACCATAGTGATTTTACCCCCACCTTAAGGGAATTTGCTATTCTGCCACCTTAGTGTTTTTCTTTTTACACCTGAGGTGATTTTACTGTTTTCCCAACTTTGTGATTTTTTTTTCACCTGAAGTGAATTTGCTGTTTTGCCATCGTTTTGATTTTTTTTCACCTGAAGCGAATTTGCTGTTTCGCCACCTTTATTTTTTATTTTCTCATGTGAAACGAATTTGCTTTTTGCCACGTTTGATTTTCCCCCACCTGAAGCGACTTTGCTGTTCTGCCACTTTTTTTTCCGCCTGAAGCGAATTTGCTGTTTTGCCACCTTTGTGAATTTTCCCCCACCTTAAGGGAATTTATTCTACCTTCTTAGTGTTTGTCTTTTTACACCTGAAGGGAATTTGCTCTTTTGCTACCTTAGTGAATTTGCTCTTTCGGTACTTTATTAAATTTGCTGTTTTGCCACCTTTGTGATTTTTTTTTTTGACCTGAAGCGATTTTTCTACTTTGCCAATTTGCGATTTTTCCCACCTGAAGCGAATTCGCTGTTTTGTCACCTTTGTGATTTATTTTCCCACCTGAAACGAATTTGCTTTTTTGCCACCTTTCTAATTTTTCCCCACCTGAAGTGAATTTGCAGGTTTTTTTTACCTTTGTGATTTTCCCCCACCTGAAGCGAATTTGCTGTGTGATTTATTTTCCCACCTGAAACGAATTTGCTGTTTTGCCACCTAAAACCTTCACTTTTTATTAAACATTTGTCAAATAATCTATAGTTTTATGTAATGCTATTAGATTTATTTTCCCCCCTCAAACGAATTACCTTTTTTACCACTTTTTTGAATTTCCCCATCAGAAGCAAATTTGCCATTTTTTTTCTACCATTGTGAATTTTTTTCCATCTAAAGCGAATTTCCTTTTTTTTACAAATTAGTGATTTTTTTTTACGCCTGAAGTAAATTTGCTCCCTTGTTGGTTTTGCTTTTTCAATACCTTAGAAATTTGCTGTTTTGCCGTCTTAGCGATTTGTTTTTGCAACTGAAGTGAATATAACTTTTTGTCACCTTAGTGAATCCAAAACCTTATACCTTTTAACGCTACAAGTAATTTTACTTCTTGCTATTCGAAATAAAAAAAAACTATTTCCCTCCCCAATTTTCAAAATAATTTTAATAATTAACCGTCGAATCATAAACGTATGGAAAATATTTTTCAAATACAATGTCGAAATAATCATTTAGACATCTTAACATTTCACGTACGGACACATTCAGTTGAAGTTACAGCAAGCCCAATACAATCGCTTCTCGCGCCCTTCAACATATGCTGCGTGATAAATTGCAACACATATCATCTTTTGAGTGCAATAAATTGTTTCATATATGCCAAAATAATAGTTTAAATAAAAGTTTCCTTCTATTTTAATTTTTTTCTTCAAGACTTAAGATTTAGTAGGATCCTAGAAATTACTCTGATTTGTACAGACCTCCTCATCTAGGGAGATGCTTTGTTAAGACTGTAGCCATTTCTTCCCAGGATCGTATCTAAGGGGGGAGGAGCCATGACCCCCCCCCCCCCAGATCCGGCCTTTCAGAATGCTAATAAGGGCAATGGAAGACCAAAATGATTAAACTTATCTATATTTCAAGCACTTTTGAAGAATTTCTAAATGAAATTAAAATGTTACTTTGCAATGGAAATGCAGTCTTTTGTCCGTCATATCAGTAGGAAGGGTAAGATTTATAGTCAAAGCACAGACAATTGTCATTTGCAAAACAATTATCCAAATTCAGACTTTTTTGTGTGAGCGCTAAATGAGGCATTGGTCAACAGAATGCCCGGATCTAGAAAAATATAAAGGGAGAGGGGGACAGGACGTAAACGAGCACGAAAAAGGTAAAAGGGAGATTGTTATACCTTTGAGCGGTACTTTGTTTTGCACACAGTGGCTAAATGACCAGATCAAAAGGACTCCGAGAACTCAGAGAAGGGAGGGGGAGGGGACGCACTGGACAGCTGTTAGAAGAGAGAAGGTAGGCTCTCAGGCACACTGGAGCACGGCTTAACGTCCCATATGACGGACGAAGCCTTTTCCAAGCCGATCGGTATCCCATTACTGACCGAGGGCAGGGCGTGGAGTTTTGCGGAGATAAATCTCAACACTGGTCTAAATCGGACTCGAACCTGGGAACTGCAGATTACGAGCCCGGCACTCTACCGACTGAGCCAACAATCATATTTCTCCTCCAATGCTCATGCTGTCTGGTTTGTCCTGAAGGAGGAATGGTGGGAATGGAAGTTTAGAAAACAAGACAAGAAAAAGAAGCATACCACATCGTTCTCTGGCTAATATGGAATGAATTATTTCCAAAGAGAATGCGATTTTTCATATTCCTACTTTTGCACCTCCTAAAGGTATAAATTTGAACTAATGGATGATTGCGAAAATGCAGAAAGAGATTGCTTCATTAGCACGTAAAACACAATTTTTTTTAATTTATCTTGTAAAGGAAAAAAGTTTTATTTCCCCTCCCCCTTGGGGTTAAAGGGACAAACCATTGTTGTCAGTGTTAATCCCTTGACCTACGCATTCCACCACCAAAATTTAAAATTTCAATCATAAATAGATCGTTTGTAATGTTCGTTCAAACTTTGGTCATTTGCCAACATTTTCCACCGCTGAATTCAAGAAATAATTTGCCTCTCCCTAACTGGGACCCACGTTATCCAGTTATGTGTGGGTATTCTGACCATTAAGTTATCAACGGTGGCCATTCCTCAGCAAATTGTGATTATAAATCTTCCCGACTTTGTCCCTCACAGCGCCATCTATGATTGAGGAAGGTAACCTTTCAATGGTTATTCAGGTTAATATGTTATCAGTGGAAGAATCAATACAAAGACTACCTGTAGATATATAATTCAAGGAACAATTTTACTGATAGAATTAATTTAGTGTTTCCGAAAGTGTGTATTTTTCATTTTATTGTTAACTATATAACCACAAATTTACCTCTAAAAACGAGAAACAACGTTCAATTTCTGGAAATGGACACACAGTGAGACAAAGTGAAAATACTTTTACCAATCTTTTACCTAGAGAATTATTCTCTCTATCTTCAGACAGTAAAATAATAACTGAAAAGCTTTTTAAATGACTGAAATAACACACTATTATGTAGTGTTATTACTTAACGAAAATGAATCGCATTTCTTTCAATAAGAAAAGCTAATATATGTGCATAATTTGATTTTTTTTCTATACAACGTCCTGTAAATATAATCGGATAAGTAGAATAGTTGGGTAGTTTTACCTCTGAGTGGCACTTTTTTGTACACAATGGACTAAACGGCTAGATCGAAATGACTCCAAAGGCTCAAGAAGGTTGGGGGATGGGACAGCACTGAAGAAGGTTTTCCTTGACGGGTAGCTTCCGGTCAAGGCCAACCAGCGTGTTCTTTAACGTGCACAGGATATGACTCTTTCCCGTACTCGACAACACGGCTTAACATCCCATTCGACGGACGGGGTATTCCTATTGTTGTTGTTGTTTTACCTCTGAGCTGCACTTTTTTGCACACCATGGGCTAAATGGCTAGATTACAAGGACCCCGAAGGCTCAGAGAAGGTTGGGGGAGGGGACCCACTGGAACAGCTGTTGGGAGACAGATGGTAACCTCCCGTCAAGTTTTCATATGATTGAGTGTCAAAAGATTGCACTGAAACCAGTTCAGGCATTGTTAATTTCATATTCGCGATATCTCTAGGATTACTGGTATTACTATGGGAAAATAATAAACTAGTGTCATTTGCATACACTATGGGACTTGAATTTCTGCTAACATTAAAAATGTTTTGAACGTAAATTATAAGTAAAAGTGGACCCGAATTGACCTGGGTTCGAGCCTCGGATAAGGCATGGATCTTTGTTGGGTTGTTTTACCTCTGAGCACAATGGACTAAATGGCCAGGTCACAAAGACCCCGAGGTCTCAGAGAAGAGGAGTTGGGTTGTTTTACCTCTGAGCGGCAATTTTTTTGCACACCATGGGCTAAATGGCCAGGTCACATGGACCCCGAAGGCTCAGAGAAGGTTGGGGGAGGGGACCCACTGGAACAGCTGTTGGGAGACAGATGGTAGCCTCCCGTCAAGGCCATCCAGCGTGTTCTTTAACGTGCACAGGGTATGGCTCTCCCACACACGGGGCCACGGCTTAACGTCCCACCCGATGGACGGCGACCTTTCCAAGCTCATCGGTGTCCCCTACTGACCGTGGGCAGGGTGGGGAAATTTTGCGGAGATAAATATCAACGCTGACCCAGCTGGGACTCGAACCTGGGAACTACAGATTACGAACCTGACGTGCTACCGACTGAGCCACCCCCGCCCCAGGCGCATTCCTAAGACCATTGGTATCCTCTATTGACCGAGGGTAGGGCGAGAGTTTTGCGGAGGCAAATCTCAACGCTGACCAAGCTGGGATGCGAACCTGGGAATTGCGGATTACGAGCCTGGCGCGCTACCGACTGAGCCACCTCCGCCCTCATCAGCTAAGAGTGATGACCACTAGTAATACTGCAAAACTCATTTCAACGTGAATTATGCACATAGAACTCAAAAATTTGTAATTTGGCAACTGCCAATCACGACGCATAATTTGTCGAAGCAGTATAAAAATAAAATAAATACCCCCTCAAGCAGCTGCTTGCCAAAGAGGTCTGACAGGAGCCTGTCAGTTTATATGCCACAGTAGGAGATCTGAGAGGATGGCAGAACCTCAGCAGAAAAACGACACACACATCCATGCCTAATCCGGGGCTCGAACTCAGGTCCCTTAGATCAGTAGCCAAGCGTGCTATAACCCAGAAATTTAAGATCATAAGTTTGACTAGATACCTCTTTCCTCATCCACTCATCATTATTTTATTAATGAAATTATAGGTTGGCCAACGTCGAGAAATAAATCATTCAGATTTCGTTCGCGATGGACGATGTTACGAATAAAAGAACTCCTCAGTAGTGATTATTAAAGCACCTTACGTATTACCTCCAACCGTTCTTTTCGCTTTCTCGTATTCTTCTTTCGTTAAGTTTCTTGTTTCTGCGCAGGCCGATGCGCAGTCCCACGCGCATGTCACGCGCAACACCTACCGGATTTTCATCGAATAGCCGACAGCATGCAGAAACGGTTAGTTGACACACACGAAAAAAAAAAAACACCAAATAAAGATTATAAAAAGAAAAGTAGCAAATTCTCACTGAGGTTCGTCAAAAAAAAACGTTGCCATCTCTCCTCCTCCTCTGCATCCAAGATTTTGCGTCCCGATCTGCTCTCCTCCCATCCGCATCCACAAAACGAGAGCTCTACGTCGAGAAGAGCGTAAAGAATTGATCAATAGCTGATGCTGATGCTCGCGCGAACGAGCTACACATCACGTGGCCGGGAGTTGATCACGTGAACCGGTCCGGGAGCAGCACAGCCGCTTTGGATCAAGAAAAGGAGATGGGGTTGGAGGAAGAGAGGGGAGGAGGGAGAGAGCCGCCAGTCGGTGTGCGCGAGCGCAGGCTTAAGAAGGCTACGCGTTGCTGAAGCTTGAGACAGCACTGTAATGAAGTTCAAGAGAGGAACAGGGGGAGATGTTTGAGGCGGAGAGGAGAGGACGCTGCTCCCGGAGCAAAGCGCGACGTGGGGGTAAACTAATTTGAATCGGCACGCGTCATCTGCGGGGCCACATGCTAATAGCATCGCTTTAAATAAACAAATTTTCTTGGCAAGCCGAAGAGACCTCTTTCCCACCAAGGCTCCTTTACTGCCTCATCTACCCATCACCACGCTGACTCTCTGCACTTCGAACGAAACAATTGATGGGGGCGGGTGCAGGAAGTGTAGGGGTGGGTTTCGGGAGGGAGGGAAGGGGGCACTGGAAGCAATTTCCGTAATAACCGAATCGCCAAAGTGACGTTTCATTCGGAGTATTCCCGTTGTTCCCTTTCTGGAGTGTTTCGAGTTTTGTTGCATTTGCGGACGTGTTGTGCTATAAAGGAAATAATTCATGGCGTTTAGGAATTGTTTTCTTTTTTGGGATTTGAAGTCGTCGTTTATTTATTTATTTTTTTTGTTGCTTTTATCCAATCAAGTTTTCTGTGTGAACTTTCAGACTGGTTTGGTTGTTTTACCTCTGAGAGGCCTTTTTTTTTTGCACACAATGAGATAAATGACCAGGTCACAAAGATCGCAAGGATTCAGAGTTAGGCAGTGGAAGGGAGGCCCGCTGAATCATTGAACAATAGCGAAAAATTGGCCTGAGAGTGAACAATAGCGAAAAATTGGCCTGAGAGTGAACAAGAGCGAAAAATTGGCCTGAGAGTGAACAAAGCGAACAGAAAAATCATTGAGGAATAGTGAAAAAATTGACTCGATATTGAACAGAACTGACAGAAAAATCATTTAACAATAATAGAAAAAATTAACGCGACTTTGAATAGAACTGACTGATAAATCATTGAACAATAATGGAAAATTGAAGAGAGACATTGAACAGTACTGATGGAAAAATCATTAAACAATAATGTAAAAATGACTAGACACTGAACATAGCTGACAGATAAGTCATTGAACAGTATGAAAATTTTTCTAAACACTTAACGAAACTGATAGGAAAAATCACTGAACAGTAGTGTAAAACTTACCAGACAGTGAATAAAACTGACAGATAAATTATTGAACAATAACAGAAAATTGACCAGACAGTGAACAAAACTGACAGATAAATCAATGAACAGTAATAAAAAAATTGATGATACATTGAACTAAACTGGCAAATAAATCATTGGACAATAATTAAAATTGACTAGAGAGTGAACAACACGAACAGAAATATCATTGGACAATAATTGAAATGACTAGAGAGTGAACAACACGAACAGAAATATCATTGGACAATAATTGAAATTGACTAGAGAGTGAACAACACGAACAGAAATATCTTTTGACAATAATTGAAATTGACTAGAGAGTGAACAACACGAACAGAAATATCATTGGACAATAATTGAAATTGACTAGAGAGTGAACAACACGAACAGAAATATCATTGGGCGATAATTGAAATTGACTAAAGAGTGAACAACACGAACAGAAATATCATTGGACAATAATTGAAATTCACTAGAGAGTGAACAACACGAACAGAAATATCATTGGACGATAATTGAAATTGACTAGAGAGTGAACAACACGAACAGAAATATCATTAGACAATAATTGAAATTGACTAGAGAGTGAACAACACGAACAGAAATATCATTGGACGATAATTGAAATTGACTACAGAATGAACAACACGAACAGAAATATCATTGGACGATAATTGAAATTGACTAGAGAGTGAACAACACGAACAGAAATATCATTGGACGATAATTGAAATTGACTAGAGAGTGAACAACACGAACAGAAATATCATTGGACGATAATTGAAATTGACTAGAAAGTGAACAACACGAACAGAAATATCATTGGACAATAATTGAAATAGACTAGAGAGTGAAAAATACGAACAGAAATATCATTGGACAATAATTGAAATTGACTAGAGAGTGAACAACACGAACAGAAATATCATTGTATAATAATTGAAATTGACTAGAGAGGGAACAACACGAACAGAAATATCATGGGACAACAATTGAAATTGACTAGAGAGTGAACAACACGAACAGAAATATCATTGGACAATAATTGAAATTGACTAGAGAGTGAACAACACGAACAGAAATATTATTGGACAATAATTGAAATTGACTAGAGAGTGAACAACACGAACAGAAATATCATTGGACGATAATTGAAATTGACTAGAGAGTGAACAACACGAACAGAAATATCATTGGACGATAATTGAAATTGACTAGAGAGTGAACAACACGAACAGAAATATCATTGAACAATAATTGAAATTGACTAGAGAGTGAACAACACCAACAGAAATATCATTGTATAATAATTGAAATTGACTAGAGAGGGAACAACACGAACAGAAATATCATGGGACAACAATTGAAATTGACTAGAGAGTGAACAACACGAACAGAAATATCATTGGACAATAATTGAAATTGACTAGAGAGTGAACAACACGAACAGAAATATCATTGGACAATAATTGAAATTGACTAGAGAGTGAACAACACGAACAGAAATATCATTGGACGATAATTGAAATTGACTAGAGAGTGAACAACACGAACAGAAATATCATTGGACGATAATTGAAATTGACTAGAGAGTGAACAACACGAACAGAAATATCATTGGACAATAATTGAAATAGACTAGAGAGTGAAAAACACGAACAGAAATATCATTGGACAATAATTGAAATTGACTAGAGAGTGAACAACACGAACAGAAATATCATTGGACAATAATTGAAATTGACTAGAGAGTGAACAACACGAACAGAAATATCATTGGACAATAATTGAAATTGACTAGAGAGTGAACAACACGAACAGAAATATCATTGGACGATAATTGAAATTAACTAGAGAGTGAACAACACGAATAGAAATATCATTGGACAATAATTGAAATTGACTAGAGAGTGAACAACACGAACAGAGATACCATTGGACAATAATTGAAATTGACTAGAGAGTGAACAACACGAACAGAAATATCATTGGACGATAATTGAAATTGACTAGAGAGTGAACAACACGAACAGAAATATCATTGGACAATAATTGAAATTGACTAGAGAGTGAACAACACGAACAGAAGTATCATTGGACGATAATTGAAATTGACTAGAGAGTGAACAACACGAACAGATATATCATTGGGCGATAATTGAAATTGACTAGAGAGTGAACAACACGAACAGAAATATCATTGCACGATAATTGAAATTGACTAGAGAGTGAACAACACGAACAGAAATATCATTGGACAATAATTGAAATTGACTAGAGAGTGAACAACACGAACAGAAATATCATTGGACGATAATTGAAATTGACTAGAGAGTGAACAACACGAATAGAAATATCATTGGACGATAATTGAAATTGACTAGAGAGTGAACAACACGAACAGAAATATCATTAGACAATAATTGAAATTGACTAGAGAGTGAACAACACGAACAGAAATATCATTGGACGATAATTGAAATTGACTAGGGAGTGAACAACACGAACAGAAATATCATTGGACGATAATTGAAATTGACTAGAGAGTGAACAACACGAACAGAAATATCATGAGACAATAATTGAAATTGACTAGAGAGTGAACAACACGAACAGAAATATCATTGGACGATAATTGAAATTGACTAGAGAGTGAACAACACGAACAGAAATATCATTGGACGATAATTGAAATTGACTAGAGAGTGAACAACACGAACAGAAATATCATTGAACGATAATTGAAATTGACTAGAGAGTGAACAACACGAACAGAAATATCATTGGACGATAATTGAAATTGACTAGAGAGTGAACAACACGAACAGAAATATCATTGGACGATAATTGAAATTGACTAGAGAGTGAACAACGCGAACAGAAATATCATTGGACGATAATTGAAATTGACTAGAGAGTGAACAACGCGAACAGAAATATCATTAGACAATAATTGAAATTGACTAGAGAGTGAACAACACGAACAGAAATATCATTGGACAATAATTGAAATTGACTAGAGAGTGAACAACACGAACAGAAATATCATTGGACGATAATTGAAATTGACTAGAGAGTGAACAACACGAACAGAAATATCATTAGACAATAATTGAAATTGACTAGAGAGTGAACAACACGAACAGAAATATCATTGGACGATAATTGAAATTGACTAGGGAGTGAACAGCACGAACAGAAATATCATTGGACAATAATTGAAATAGACTAGAGAGTGAAAAACACGAAGAGAAATATCATTGGACAATAATTGAAATTGACTAGAGAGTGAAAAACACGAACAGAAATATCATTGGACAATAATTGAAATTCACTAGAGAGTGAACAACACGAACAGAAATACCATTGGACGATAATTGAAATTGACTAGAGAGTGAACAACACGAACAGAAATATCATTGGACAATAATTGAAATAGACTAGAGAGTGAACAACACGAACAGAAATATCATTGGGCGATAATTGAAATTGACTAGAGAGTGAACAACGCGAACAGAAATATCATTGGACGATAATTGAAATTGACTAGAGAGTGAACAACGCGAACAGAAATATCATTAGACAATAATTGAAATTGACTAGAGAGTGAACAACACGAACAGAAATATCATTGGACAATAATTGAAATTGACTAGAGAGTGAACAACACGAACAGAAATATCATTGGACAATAATTGAAATAGACTAGAGAGTGAACAACACGAACAGAAATATCATTGGGCGATAATTGAAATTGACTAGAGAGTGAACAACACGAATAAAAATATCATTGGACGATAATTGAAATTGACTAGAGAGTGAACAACACGAACAGAAATATCATTAGACAATAATTGAAATTGACTAGAGAGTGAACAACACGAACAGAAATATCATTGGACGATAATTGAAATTGACTAGGGAGTGAACAGCACGAACAGAAATATCATTGGACAATAATTGAAATAGACTAGAGAGTGAAAAACACGAACAGAAATATCATTGGACAATAATTGAAATTGACTAGAGAGTGAAAAACACGAACAGAAATATCATTGGACAATAATTGAAATTGACTAGAGAGTGAACAACACGAACAGAAATATCATTGTATAATAATTGAAATTGACTAGAGAGTGAACAACACGAACAGAAATATCATGGGACAATAATTGAAATTGACTAGAGAGTGAACAACACGAACAGAAATATCATTGGACAATAATTGAAATTGACTAGAGAGTGAACAACACGAACAGAAATATCATTGGACAACAATTGAAATTGACTAGAGAGTGAACAACACGAACAGAAATATCTTTTGACAATAATTGAAATTGACTAGAGAGTGAACAACACGAACAGAAATATCATTCGACAATAATTGAAATTGACTAGAGAGTGAACAACACGAACAGAAATATCATTGGACAATAATTGAAATTCACTAGAGAGTAAACAACACGAACAGAAATATCATTGGACAATAATTGAAATTGACTAGAGAGTGAACAACACGAACAGAAGTATCATTGGACAATAATTGAAATTGACTAGAGAGTGAACAACACGAACAGAAATATCATTGGACAATAATTGAAATTGACTAGAGAGTGAACAACACGAACAGAAATATCATTGGACAATAATTGAAATTGATTAGAGAGTGAACAACACGAACAGAAATATCATTGGACAATAATTGAAATTGACTAGAGAGTGAACAACACGAACAGAAATATCATTGGGCGATAATTGAAATTGACTAGAGAGTGAACAACACGAACAGAAATATCATTGGACGATATTTGAAATTGACTAGAGAGTGAACAACACGAACAGAAATATCATTAGACAATAATTGAAATTGACTAGAGAGTGAACAACACGAACAGAAATATCATTGTATATTAATTGAAATTGACTAGAGAGTGAACAACACGAACAGAAATATCATGGGACAATAATTGAAATTGACTAGAGAGTGAACAACACGAACAGAAATATCATTGGACAATAATTGAAATTGACTAGAGAGTGAACAACACGAACAGAAATATCTTTTGACAATAATTGAAATTGACTAGAGAGTGAACAACACGAACAGAAATATCATTGGACAATAATTGAAATTGACTAGAGAGTGAACAACACGAACAGAAATATCATTGGACAATAATTGAAATTCACTAGAGAGTGAACAACACGAACAGAAATATCATTGGACAATAATTGAAATTGACTAGAGAGTGAACAACACGAACAGAAGTATCATTGGACAATAATTGAAATTGACTAGAGAGTGAACAACACGAACAGAAATATCATTGGACAATAATTGAAATTGATTAGAGAGTGAACAACACGAACAGAAATATCATTGGACAATAATTGAAATGGACTAGAGAGTGAACAACACGAGCAGAAATATCATTGGGCGATAATTGAAATTGACTAGAGAGTGAACAACACGAACAGAAATATCATTGGACGATAATTGAAATTGACTAGAGAGTGAACAACACGAACAGAAATATCATTAGACAATAATTGAAATTGACTAGAGAGTGAACAACACGAACAGAAATATCATTGGACAATAATTGAAATTGACTAGAGAGTGAACAACACGAACAGAAATATCATTGGACAATAATTGAAATTGACTAGAGAGTGAACAACACGAACAGAAATATCTTTTGACAATAATTGAAATTGACTAGAGAGTGAACAACACGAACAGAAATATCATTGGACGATAATTGAAATTGACTAGAGAGTGAACATCACGAACAGAAATATCATTAGACAATAATTGAAATTGACTAGAGAGTGAACAACACGAACAGAAATATCATTGGACAATAATTGAAATTGACTAGAGAGTGAACAACACGAAGAGAAATATCATTGGACAATAATTGAAATTGACTAGAGAGTGAACAACACGAACAGAAATATCTTTTGACAATAATTGAAATTGACTAGAGAGTGAGCAACACGAACAGAAATATCATTGGACAATAATTGAAATTGACTAGAGAGTGAACAACACGATCAGAAATATCATTGGACAATAATTGAAATTGACTAGAGAGTGAACAACACGAACAGAAATATCATTGGACAATAATTGAAATTGACTAGAGAGTGAACAACACGAACAGAAATATCATTGGACAATAATTGAAATTGACTAGAGAGTGAACAACACGAACAGAATTATCTTTTGACAATAATTGAAATTGACTAGAGAGTGAACAACACGAACAGAAATATCATTGGACAATAATTGAAATTGACTAGAGAGTGAACAACACGAACAGAAATATCATTGGACAATAATTGAAATTGACTAGAGAGTGAACAACACGAACAGAAATATCATTGGACAATAATTGAAATTGACTAGAGAGTGAACAACACGAACAGAAATATCATTGGACAATAATTGAAATTGACTAGAGAGTGAACAACACGAACAGAAATATCATTGGACAATAATTGAAATTGACTAGAGAGTGAACAACACGAACAGAAATATCATTGGACAATAATTGAAATTGACTAGAGAGTGAACAACACGAGCAGAAATATCATTGGTCAATAATTGAAATTGACTAGAGAGTGAACAACACGAACAGAAATATCATTGGACAATAATTGAAATTGACTAGAGAGTGAACAACACGAACAGAAATATCATTGGACAATAATTGAAATTGACTAGAGAGTGAACAACACGAACAGAAATATCATTGGACAATAATTGAAATTGACTAGAGAGTGAACAACACGAACAGAAATATCATTGAACAATAATGGAAATATTGACGCGACATTGAATAGACCTGAGAGAAAAATCATTTAACAATAATGGAAAATGATTAGACCCTGGAGAAAACTGGCAGACAAATCATTGAATAATTCTGTAAAATTCACTTGACACTGAACGAAACTGATAGGAAAGAAAATGATTGAACAATAGTGTAAAATACAGTGAACTAAACTGACAGATGAATCATTGAATAATAATGGAAAATTCACCAGAGATTGAACAAAACTAACAGATAAATCATTGAACCGTAGTGAAAAAATTGACTAGACATTAACTAAACTGACAAATAAATCATTGGACAATAATTGAAAATTGACTAGAGAGTGAACAAAACGAACAGAAAAATCATTGAACAATAATGGAAAAATTGACGGGACATTGAACAGAACTGACAGAAAAATCATTTAATAATGATGGAAAAGAGACGAGAACTGAAGGAAACTGGCAGACAAATCACTGAGCAATAGTGGAAAATTCACTACACATTGAACTAAACTGAAAGAAAAAATCTTTGAACAACTAAGAAAAATTGGCCAGACACCGAACAAAACTGAGAGTTAATTCATTGAACAATAAGGGAAAATTCACGACGCACTTAACGAAACTTACATATAAATCACTGATCAATAATAAAAATTTCACCTGACACTGACCAAATCTTACTGATGATTCATTGAACATAGTGGCAAACTGACTAGTTATGGGACAAAAAAATTACAAACCAATCTTTTAAGAATAGTGACAAACTAGTCACATTTCTGAGCAAAAATGACAAGTAAATCGTTTAACAATAGTGACAAACTAGTCACATTTTGAGCATAACTGACAAGCAAATCCTTTAATAATAGTGACAAACTAGTCACATTTCTGAGCAAAAATGACAAGCAAATCGTTTAACAATAGTGACAAACTAGTCACATTTTGAGCATAACTGACAAGTAAATCGTTTAACAATAGTGACAAACTAGTCACATTTCTGAGCAAAAATGACAAAAGAAATCTTTCAACATCTTCAGCAACCAATGAAGATCTGCTACCAAATCATAAATCTCCTAAGAGATTTTTTAAAATAAAATGAGCATCCTAAAATATGTGTCAAGAGCATAAACACACTTGACTCAATCTTTCGAAGTTGGAGAATGGATAATTCTGTGAAATCGTGTCTGAAGTTTACACCTCAGACAATTATGGCGCAACTCCTGCCTAAGTACCATCATTTATTAATTTAGATATGTGTTTGTAAGCAGCTTTCCTTACTCCCAATCTGGAGAACTAATTATATGTTCCTTGTAGTAAAACATCCTAGCTGTTACCGCAGAGCATTTTTCGTCTACATATACGCCAAGCTAAATGAAATGAATGGCGAACACATCTAATTAAAACAAGATTAGGGATTTCAACCTACAACTGTTCATAAACACCATTGTTAATTCCCGCCGTTATATTTACGTTATCAGTAACCATTCGCCTTTGAGCTCTTTATTCCTGGACAAATTTCGAACTGACGTCATCCTAAATGAAGCAATGTTTCATTTTCGATGTATTTTTCTAACTCTGAAACGACGAGGAAAGGAATCGAGGAAAGGAATCATTTCCTTCTATCAATCGATTTAAAGATCGGTTCTAACCTAAAAGTTCTTATTTAAATCTATTTCTATCTTTAATATTGTAACCGTTAAATTTTATTATTATTATTATGAATGGTTGTAACAAGAACACTTTTCTTATTTTCGCCGAAAATGGTTGGGATGTTTGATATGTGAGTGGGAGTTTCGTACACTAGAAGGGGGCGGGGGTGGCTCAGTCGGTATCGCTCCAGGCTCGAAATCTGCAGTTCCCAGGTTCGAGTCCCAGCTAGGTCAGCTTTGAGACTTATCTCCGCAAAACTCCCCGCCCTGCCCACGGTCAGTAGGGGACACCGATGGGCTTGGAAATGCCGCCGTCCGTCGAATGGGACGTTTAGGACGTTAGCCATACCCTGTGCACGTTAAAGAACACGCAGGATGGCCTTGACGGGAGGCTACCATCTGTCTCCCAATAGCTGTTCCAGTGTGTCTCCTCCCCCAACATTCTCTGATCCCTCGGTGTCCATGTGACCTGGCCATTTAGCCCATTGTGTGCAAAAAAGTGCCGCTCAGAGGCAAAACAACCCACAACGTACACTAGACAGGCTAAAAGATCAGGTCACAAGGATCCCAAAGGTTCAGAGCTGAATAGGTGGGAAGGAAACCCACTGGACAACTTTTAGGAGAGATAGACGGGGCTGACTCGGTCGGTAACGCGCTAGATTCGCAATCTGCAGTCCCCGGGTTTGGCCACTTTGGAGTTTGCGGTTTAAAGATTTGTCCAATAATTTCCGCCTGGGCCAGCTTTGAGATTTATCTGCGCAAAAGTCCCTACCCTCTGTCAATAAGTGACACTGATGGGCTAGGAAATGGCGCCCTCCTTCGTATGGGACTTTAAGCCATGGCCATGTGTGCGGAAAAGTCCTCACGTTAAAGAACACACTAGATGATCTTGACGGGAGGTTCCTATCTGTCTGTCAGCAGCTGTCGTCCAGTGGGTCCCCTCTCCCCAACCTTCTCTGAGCCCTCTGGGTGCTTGTGACCTGATCATTTAGCCCATTATGTGCAAAAAGTACCACTCAGAGGTAAAACAACTCAACCCAACTTTTAGGAGATAGATGAAATCTCCTCTTCTAGGTCATCCAGTGTGATATTTAAGATGAACAGAGTATGGCTTTCCTATACACGAGTTTGTACTATTGTTCAACAATCAGACCTAAACATATCGTAAAAAGCCCTCTTTAAACTCACAAACAGAATTAAAAGTACTCTTTTTCCCAAGCATAAATCAGAAAATTACGCTGTATATTTTTTGGCGTCTTCATTACGAGTAGGCCCAGGACTGTAGTTAGGGGAGGGGCCAAGGGGGCCAGGGTCCCTCCTACTTTGAAATGCTAATAATAGGAATGGAGTTGAAAAATATTAAACTCTCAGTAGGACTTCTTTGCGCACACTTCTAAAATATGTAGCTATTTATGAAATGGTTGGTTGGTTGGTTATTTTGCCTCTGAGCGGCGCTTTTTTGCACACAGTAGGCTACATGTGTTGGGTTGGGTTGTTTTACCTCTGAGCGGCACTTTTTTGCACACCATGGGCTAAATGGCCAGGTTACATGGACCCCGAAGGCTCAGAGAAGGTTGGGGGAGGGGACCCACTGGAACAGCTGTTGGGAGACAGATGGTAGCCTCCCTTCAAGGCCATCCAGCGTGTTCTTTAACGTGCACAGGGTATGGCTCTCCCGCACACGGGACCACGGCTTAACGTCCCATCCGACGGCCGGCGGCCTTTCCAAGCCCATCGGTGTCCCCTACTGACCGTGGGCAGGGCGGGGAATTTTTGCGGAGAAAAATCTCAACCCTGACCCAGCTGGGACTCGAACCTGGGAACTACAGATTACGAGCCTGGCGCGCTACCGACTGAGCCACCCCCGCCCCAGGCTACATGGCAAGGTCATATTGGGTCATAAGGAGCCCGAAGAAGAAGGAAAGAGAAGGCTGGGGGAAGGGACCCACTGGAACAGCTGTTGAGAGACAGATGGTAACCTCCCTTCAAGGCCATCCAGCGTGTTCTTTAACGTGCACAGGGTATGGCTCTCCCGCACACGGGGCCACGACGTAACGTCCCATCCGACGGATGGCGGCATTTCAAAGCCCGTCGGTGTTCCCTACTGACCATGGGCAACGCAGGGAATTCTACGGAGATAAGTCTCAACGCTGACCCAGCTGAGACTCGAACCTGGGAACTGTCGATTTCAAACCTGGCACGCTAACGACTGAGCAAAGTTTGTATGATTTAGTAGACAGAAGGTGCAATTAAACGACATTGAAACAAATATGTTTCAGACATTAATATCACCGAAATAACCTCGCGTGTATTGTTATCGAGCGTTGAGAAATATTTCTGGAATAATATTCGAATATTCCGATACGAACGAGAAGTCAAATTCATTACCATTTGATGCGCTCTCTGTGAATGGGCATTATTATCTATTAAAAGAGAGCCTGGTCCCTCCTCCTACAAGCAAACCTTATATTACTGGCGAATATAAGAATCCAGAATTTCATCCGAATGCTTCACACCAGTGAGAGTCTATCGTGAGGATTAAGGTAGACCTATGCGGCCGTTGATGGTGATGCCTCAGAAAATCATTAAAACATGATCTCCATATACGAAGATTCATCAAACAATGACTTCAATGTCTTATCAAATCATCAAACCACGAACTCCACGCCTAAGCAAATCATCAAACCACGACCTCCATTTAATCGCCAAATCTTTAAACCGCAACCTCCATTGTCGAATCAAATTATGACCTCTATTTTCTGACCAAATCATCAAACCACAACCTCCATTGTTTGACCAAATCATCAAACCACAACCTCCATTGTCTGACCAAATCATCAAACCAAAACCTCCATTGTCTGACCAAATCATCAAACCACAACCTCCATTGTCTGACCAAATCATCAAACCACAACCTCCATTGTCTGACCAAATCATCAAACCACAACCTCCATTGTCTGGCCAAATCATCAAACCAAAACCTCCATTGTCTGACCAAATCATCAAACCACAACCTCCATTGTCTGACCAAATCATCAAACCACAACCTCCATTGTCTGACCAAATCATCAAACCACAACCTCCATTGTCTGACCAAATCATCAAACCACAACCTCCATTGTCTGGCCAAATCATCAAACCACAACCTCCATTGTCTGACCAAATCATCGAACCACAACCTCCATTATCTGACCAAATCATCAAACCACAACATCCATTGTCTGACCAAATCATATAACCTCAACCTCCATTGTCTGACCAAATCATAAAACCTCAACCTCCATTGTCTGACCAAATCATAAAACCTCAACCTCCATTGTCTGACCAAATCATCAAACCACAACCTCCATTGTCTGACCAAATCATCAAACCTCAACATCCATTGTCTGACCAAATCATCAAACCACAACCTCCATTGTCTGACCAAATCATAAAACCTCAACCTCCATTGTCTGACAAAATCATAAAACCTCAACCTCCATTGTCTGACCAAATCATGAAACCACAACCTCCATTGTCTGACCAAATCATCAAACCACAACCTCCATTGTCTGACCAAATCATCAAACCACAACCTCCATTGTCTGACCAAATCATCAAACCACAACCTCCATTGTCTGGCCAAATCATCAAACCAAAACCTCCATTGTCTGACCAAATCTTCAAACCACAACCTCCATTGTCTGACCAAATCATCAAACCACAACCTCCATTGTCTGACCAAATCATCAAACCACAACCTCCATTGTCTGACCAAATCATCAAACCACAACCTCCATTGTCTAGCCAAATCATCAAACCTCAACCTCCATTGTCTGACCAAATCATCGAACCACAACCTCCATTATCTGACCAAATCATCAAACCACAACATCTATTGTCTGACCAAATCATATAATCTCAACCTCCATTGTCTGACCAAATCATAAAACCTCAACCTCCATTGTCTGACCAAATCATAAAACCTCAACCTCCATTGTCTGACCATATCATCAAACCACAACCTCCATTGTCTGACCAAATCATCAAACCTCAACATCCATTGTCTGACCAAAGCATCAAACCACAACCTCCATTGTCTGACCATATCATAAAACCTCAACCTCCATTGTCTGACCAAATCATAAAACCTCAACCTCCATTGTCTGACCAAATCATGAAACCACAACCTCCATTGTCTGACCAAATCATCAAACCACAATCTCCATTGTCTGACCAAATCATCAAACCACAACCTCCATTGTCTGACCAAATCATCAAACCACAACCTCCATTGTCTGGCCAAATCATCAAACCACAACCTCCATTGTCTGACCAAATCATCGAACCACAACCTCCATTGTCTGACCAAATCATCGAACCACAACCTCCATTATCTGACCAAATCATCGAACCACAACCTCCATTGTCTGACCAAATCATAAAACCTCAAGCTCCATTGTCTGACCAAATCATAAAACCTCAACCTCCATTGTCTGACCAAATCATAAAACCTCAACCTCCATTGTCTGACCAAATCATAAAACCTCAACCTCCATTGTCTGACCAAATCATGAAACCACAACCTCCATTGTCTGACCAAATCATGAAACCACAACCTCCATTGTCTGACCAAATCATCAAACCACAACCTCCATTGTCTGCCAAATCATAAAACCTCAACCTCCATTGTCTGACCAAATCATAAAACCTCAACCTCCATTGTCTGACCAAATCATGAAACCACAACCTCCATTGTCTGACCAAATCATGAAACCACAACCTCCATTGTCTGACCAAATCATCAAACCACAACCTCCATTGTCTGGCCAAATCATCAAACCACAACCTCCATTGTCTGACCAAATCATCGAACCACAACCTCCATTGTCTGACCAAATCATCGAACCACAACCTCCATTATCTGACCAAATCATCAAACCACAACCTCCATTGTTTGACCAAATCATAAAACCTCAACCTCCATTGTCTGACCAAATCATCAAACCACAACCTCCATTGTCTGACCAAATCATAAAACCTCAACCTCCATTGTCTGACCAAATCATAAAACCTCAACCTCCATTGTCTGACCAAATCATAAAACCTCAACCTCCATTGTCTGACCAAATCATGAAACCACAAACTCCATTATCTGACCAAATCATGAAACCACAACCTCCATTGTCTGACCAAATCATAAAACCTCAACCTTCATTGTCTGACCAAATCATAAAACCTCAACCTCCATTGTCTGACCATATCATAAAACCTCAACCTCCATTGTCTGACCAAATCATGAAACCACAACCTCCATTGTCTGACCAAATCATAAAACCTCAACCTCCATTATCTGACCAAATCATGAAACCACAACCTCCATTGTCTGACCAAATCATCAAACCACAACCTCCATTGTCTGACCAAATCATCAAACCACAACCTCCATTGTCTGACCAAATCATCAAACCACAACCTCCATTGTCTGACCAAATCATAAAACCTCAACCTCCATTGTCTGACCAAATCATAAAACCTCAACCTCCATTGTCTGACCAAATCATAAAACCTCAACCTCCATTGTCTGACCAAATCATGAAACCACAACCTCCATTGTCTGACCAAATCATCAAACCACAACCTCCATTGTCTGACCAAATCATCAAACCACAACCTCCATTGTCTGACCAAATCATAAAACCTCAACCTCCATTGTCTGACCAAATCATAAAACCTCAACCTCCATTGTCTGACCAAATCATAAAACCTCAACCTCCATTGTCTGACCAAATCATGAAACCACAACCTCCATTGTCTGACCAAATCATGAAACCACAACCTCCATTGTCTGATCAAATCATCAAACCACAACCTCCATTGTCTGACCAAATCATCAAACCACAACCTCCATTGTCTGGCCAAATCATCAAACCACAATCTCCATTGTCTGACCAAATCATCGAACCACAACCTCCATTGTCTGATCAAATCATGAAACCACAACCTCCATTGTCTGACCAAATCATGAAACCACAACCTCCATTGTCTGACCAAATCATCAAACCACAACCTCCATTGTCTGACCAAATCATCAAACCACAACCTCCATTGTCTGGCCAAATCATCAAACCACAACCTCCATTGTCTGACCAAATCATAAAACCTCAACCTCCATTGTCTGACCAAATCATATAACCTCAACCTCCATTGTCTGACCAAATCATAAAACCTCAACCTTCATTGTCTGACCAAATCATAAAACCTCAACCTCCATTGTCTGACCAAATCATAAAACCTCAACCTCCATTGTCTGACCAAATCATAAAACCTCAACCTCCATTGTCTGACCAAATCATGAAACCACAACCTCCATTGTCTGACCAAATCATGAAACCACAACCTCCATTGTCTGATCAAATCATCAAACCACAACCTCCATTGTCTGACCAAATCATCAAACCACAACCTCCATTGTCTGGCCAAATCATCAAACCACAATCTCCATTGTCTGACCAAATCATCGAACCACAACCTCCATTGTCTGATCAAATCATGAAACCACAACCTCCATTGTCTGACCAAATCATGAAACCACAACCTCCATTGTCTGACCAAATCATCAAACCACAACCTCCATTGTCTGACCAAATCATCAAACCACAACCTCCATTGTCTGGCCAAATCATCAAACCACAACCTCCATTGTCTGACCAAATCATCAAACCACAACCTCCATTGTCTGACCAAATCATAAAACCTCAACCTCCATTGTCTGACCAAATCATATAACCTCAACCTCCATTGTCTGACCAAATCATGAAACCACAACCTCCATTGTCTGACCAAATCATAAAACCTCAACCTCCATTGTCTATCTTATCATTAAATCACGCTCTCCCTTATATGACCAAATCTTCAAATCACCTCCTCCATGACTGAACAAATTATCAAACCATAATCTCCATGCTTGACCAAATTATTAAACCATATGACTTCGATGCTTATCCAAATCATTAAACAATGACTTCGATGCTTAACCAAATCATCAAATCAACTCCTCGAAGCCTGAACAGATTATGAAACCATGGCACGACCTATATGAATTAGTTGAGTGTAATGGCTTACAGAATTCATAATAAACTGTTGATTAAGAAAAAATCTATGTTTATTAGGGAAAGTTTAGGTCTGTTAAACCCTCTATTCCCATGAAAAAAAACCTATTGAGAATAATTGACAATAAACTAGCGAATAATAATTTGCAGTAAATTTGTGGTTGAAAATAATATTGCAGTAAATCAATGGTTGATAATGCTTTATAATTAAATAGCTGTTGATATAATTAACTAGCTGTTGATAATAATTTAGAGTAAATTGCTGGCTGCAAGAACGTTCCCAGATGAGAGTCTGTAGAAGGAAGGTCCGGACCTTCCCATTTTGAAAATCCTGTCGTCTTTATATAAAACTCAAACTTGTCTACCTGCTTCCATACCCAAAACAGTTGTATTTGTAAAATTTCATTTTATCCTATTTTATGTCCGACACTAAAAGTAGATTGAGAAAAAAAACAACCACTATGAATCACATTTCAAACAGAATATCATTTTAACTTTTCCTGTTCAGTGCAATATTTTAGTAATTGGGAAACTCTTCTCAAGTCTTAACACTCCATTCTTTTCTCGAACTTAAATTCTCAGACTTCCTTCCCCCCCCCCCTCCGCTGAAACTGAATCCTGAATCCTAAGATACGTGCCTGGCTGGCTGTTAAGATTCATGATAATTTTTCATACATTAATTTCTGTTCACAGACAGACACCTTCTGTGGATGGATATAGCAGTAGAAGCTGTGGGATATTCACTTAGACTGAAAAATTGCATTCACCATGATAGACTACAGTTTTGGGATAGGTGCACATTGTTCATGATGTGTGCGCTCCTTCAGTAACCACGTATCCCACGATTGACCTTTGTTTATCGACGCAATTCGAAAACGTGATAGGTGCCGCCACCTGGTGCTGAAACTTGGCACTGTACGTCTGATATTTTGGTAATTGTTCATATTTTTGACTTACTCAAACTTACCTTCCTAATATTAAAAGTAAACCAGTGGTCGAAAATATTATTACAGTAAAGTAGTGATCGAAAATAATTTACAATAAGCTATAGCTAATAATTGGCAATCCAAAACGTTAGTTGGCTGTAACATATTATTTTACCGTAATTTAGATAATGATACTCTTGTGAGAACGACAGAAGTAGATTAGGGTAGTACATTTAACACAATTTACGTATACACTGAGTGCTCATTAAATTACTACCACTTCCCTCCACGTTTTATAAGTGGAAGCTAATTTCGAAGCTGAATAACTTCCAAACTAAGCGTTTTATGAGAAAATGTAACTGAAGATAAATTAAAGATCTCAATCAAATGTATTTAAATCTCGATTTTCAATAATGTTCGTTTTGTACTTAAAGAGTTTTGGAAGTTTGAATATTTAACAGCAACAATGCATGTCAGGTAAATTTAGAAATATCGAAAAATTATTTTCATTAACTTTTAAATATGAAATGATACTGGTTCAAAATAACTCTTCACGGTGTGAAATAATACTTCTTATTTAAATTACAATTAACTTCTGACTTAAATTCTAACGTTAGGCACTGTTGTTTTTAAAAATTCAAACTTCCGTAACTCTTTAAATACTAAGGGAATATTGTTGAAAATGGAGATTTAGATAGATTAGATTAAGATCTTTAATCCGTCTATTTTCCGTTACATTTTCTCATAAAACGCGTAGTTTAGAAGTTGGGTTGGGTTGTTTTACTGCTGAGCGGCACTTTTTTTGCACACCATGGGCTAAATGGCCAGGTCACATGGACCCCGAAGGCTCAGAGAAGGTTGGGGGAGGAGACCCACGGGAACAGCTGTTGGAAGACAGATGGTAGTCTCCCGTCAAGGCCATCCAGCGTGTTCTTTAACGTGCACAGGGTATGGCTCTCCCGTACACGAGGCCACGGCTTAACGTCCCATCCGTCGACCCCTACTGACCGTGGGCAGGGCGGGGAATTTTGCTAAAGATCTGGGCATCGACCATATATATATAAACATATAAAACGCACCTCAAAAATATTTTTGAGGCTGTAAGCAATAATCCCAATGAGATTATTTCTTCTCTGATTCTTTACGATCATACTGTTTTGAACAAGTACAAGAGGCCTAAAACGGTAGCGTTCTCTGAGGAGACCTACCCGTTTTAGGTTTCTTATACAATTTTATTGCTATTTTTAGCTTTTCTTATGTTTGCCCTTAGGGTGGTTTACTTATATATTTTGTTCTTATTCATGCCAAATAGGCATATCTTTATGATGGAGATGTGGTTAGGGGTAAAATTATTACCCGGTACATCGAATATGATTATACGATCTACGATCTACTTTAGAATTTATGTTATTGAAATTAATCATATGGTGCGAAAACGAAGTGAGTAGTACACATCCATGATGAAAGAGGCGCTGAAAACGGATTGGATTGTTTTACCTCTGAGCGGCACTTTTTTGCACACAATGGGCTAAATGGCCAGGCCACAAGGACCCCGAAGGCTCAGAGAAAGTTGGGGGAGGGGACCCACTGGAACAGCTGTTGGGAGACAGATGGTAGCCTCCCGTCAAGGCCATCCAGCGTGTTCTTTAACGTGCACAGGGTATAGCTCTCCCGCACACGGAGCCACGGCTTAACGTCCCATCCGACGGACGGCGGCCTTTCCAAGCCCATCGGTGTCCCCTACTGACCGTGGGCAGGGCGGGGAATTTTGCGGAGATAAATCTCAACGCTAACCCAGCTGGGACTCGAACCTGGGAACTACAGATTACGAACCTGGCGCGCTACCAACTGAACCACCCCGCCCCTCAGTTTAGAAGTTATTGAGCTTGGAATTTAGCTTCCACTGACATAACGTGGAGGGAGGCGGTCATAATTCAGTGAGTACTGAGTGTATTTTATGTGATTACTTAGTATATTTTATGGTAACCTCCGCTACAGGTTAAGAATGTATTACTGTAAAGATAGGTAATATCACTGAGAAATAGACACAGAGTAATCTTTCATAAAAGTCCTCTAGAGTTAAAGTCTGGCCTTCTTCTTCTTATACATCCTTCTTTCTAAGCTGGAACTATTTGTAAAGGGGGCCTCGGCCCCTTATCATCTGGCCATTTCGATGGTGGACTACCATTGGTTGATTGAGTCACGTGGTGTATGAGCGTCATGTTTTGTCTTACTGTGAGACTAAAGACAATGAGTTAGTATGTGTGCCTAGTTAATGCTTCTCAGTTGCAACTACCACTTTGTTTTTATATATTTCTACTCTTTGTTTTGATTTACAAAAGCTTCCGTATTTTAGCAATGCCTCCCTGCGCTGCATTTAGGTATAAAAATTCCACTGAGAGAAGTAAATTAATGAAGAATATTCCAAGAAACTCCTTTAGAAAACAGCAATGGGCTGCAAAACGAAACTAGATAACTGGAAAACACTAATGTCTTTTTTAGTATTATTATTTTTTAGTCTTTTTAATATTACTGTCTGTCTGTCTTTACCTTCCGTCTGTCTGGCTGTCTGTCCATTTTCCACCAGTCTGTAGGCGTTACACTTTTTCTTTTGCTTTTTGAGATAAATAAAAAATTCCTTTTGGATTGGATAGGTATCCTGAAATATTTCGATTTGCAACTTTCAAAATATCGAATAGCTTTATTAGCGCCCTCCAGCGATGTAAAAAACATGGTAAATGCTAAAATTTTAAACCAATATTACAAATGATCTATTTTCAGTGGAAATCTTAACTTTTGGTAGTAGACTGCTATGGTCAGGAGGTTTGCATTGGCAATATTGCTTTTCCCCTCTTAACCCAAGGGGGCATGGGAAAATCAAACTTCTTTAATTTTAAGAAAGAAACGAAAAATTTTATTTCTGTTTTATAGGTGGTCCCGTGGCCGAGTGGTTAGCACGCTTGGCTACTAATCTAAGGGACCTGGGTTCGAGCCCCGGGTAAGGCATGGATGTGTGTGTGTCGTTTTTCTGCTGAGGTCCCGCCATCCTCTCAGATCTCCTACTGTGGCATATAAACTGACAGCCTCCTGTCAGACCTCTGTGGCAAGCAGCTGCTTGACGGGGTATTTATTCTTTTTTTTATATAAAATATTATTGTTTGCAATCACCAACCGATATTTGAATCACCCATCAGTTGCAATTTCCACTGTTAGAGAGTACTAAAGGTAGAAAATTATAACTCAAATAGCGGCCTCTAGCGGTGGAAAAAGATGGAAATATCCAAATATGTATTTAAACGAATATTGCAAGTGATCTCTTTGTGCTGGATATTAAAAACAAATTGGTGATAGCGTTTGATGGTAAAGTAGTTTACACTGACATTAATGATTTGTCCCGTTATAGGGAACCCCAGAGGGGTTGGTAAAATGCAACTTTCCTGTTTAAGAGATAAAGTAAAAAAAAATCTGTTTTACAGGCAATAATAAAATATTAATAGTTATTAACACATTCATCCATTAGTTCGAATTTCCGCTGTTAGAGGGTGCTAAATGTGTCAAATAAAAAAATGCCTTCTCTTTGAAAACGAGCTACTCATATTTACCAGATTTGAATGTAAAATCAGATAATGTGCAAGATTTTTCGAAATATTTTTATGACAGAAAGTAGGGGCGGGGGTGGCTCAGTCGGTAGCGCGCCAGGCTCGTAATCTGTAGTTCCCAGGTTCGAGTCCCAGCTGGGTCAGCGTTGAGATTTATCTCCGCAAAAATTCCCCACCCTGCCCACGGTCAGTAGGGGACACCGATGGGCTTGGAAAGGCCGCCGTCCGTCGGATGGGACGTTAAGCCGTGGCCCCGTGTGCGGGAGAGACATACCCTGTGCACGTTAAAGAACACGCTGGATGGTCTTGACGGGAGCCTACCATCTGTCTCCCAACAGCTGTTCCAGTGGGTCCCCTCCCCCAACCTTCTCTGAGCCTTCGGGGTCCATGTGACCTGGCCATTTAGCCCATGGTGTGCAAAAAAGTGCCGCTCAGAGGTAAAACAACCCAACCCAAACAACCGACAGAAAGTAATTTTCATTTTAAATAGAAATTGCACGGTAGTTTCAAAACGTATTTTGTTCCCCGGGGAAAATTATTTTGTAGAAATTAACGTTTCAAACTGAACATGATTGTTGCAAAACTGCTAACATTAATTCTTCACTCCAGTGTTACATGAAACAGTGCCTTTAACCTCTGAGGGCGGGGGTGGCTCAGTCGGTAGCGCGCCAGGCTCGTAATCTGTAGTTCCCAGGTTCGGGTCCCAGCTGGGTCAGCGTTGAGGTTTATCTCCGCAAAATTCCCCGCCTTGCCCACGGCCAGTAGGGGACACCGATGGGCTTGGAAAGGCCGCCATCCGTCGGATGATACGTTAAGCCGTGGCCCCGTGTGCGGGAGAGCCATACTCTGTGCACGTTAAAGAACACGCTGGATGGCCTTGACGGGAGGCTACCATCTGTCACCCAACAGCTGTTCCAGTGGGTCCCCTCCCCCAACCTTCTCTGAGCCTTCGGGGTCCATGTGACGTGGCCATTTAGCTCATGGTGTGCAAAAAAGTGCCGCTCAGAGGTAAAACAACTCCACCCAAGCCTTTAACCTCTTATGTAATTTAAATACATGAATACATTGTTTACTTATAAATTTTAGTGAAACAAATATTATTATCAAAATTTTAATGCATTTTTTCTTGTGACCTTTCAGTTATTGATACAAAGGTAACTGCTATATATTGTCATCATACCGATACAAAAAAGACAGCGGTAATTTAATCATTCAAAATTTAATTTTGGGAGGAGATTTTTTTAATTCATAATTTGCTCTTACACTTTAGAGAATCGTACAGAGTTTTGGGTTACCCCTGAGCGGCAATTTTTTACGCACAATGGGCTACATAGCTAGGCCACAAAGACTCCCAGAAAGTTGGATTGAGAGGACACCAAGAGGAGCTGTTAGGAGACAGATGGGAGGTTCCAGTCAAAGCCATCCAATGTGCATAGGGTATGACTCTCCCCCGCACACGGTATCACGGCTTAATGTCCCTTCCGATGGACTTTCAAAGCCCATCGGTGTTCCCTGTTGACCGAGGGTAGACAAATATCAATGCTGTCTCAGGTGGGACTCGAACCTGGGAACTGTGGACTATGAGCCTAGCGCGCTACCGGCTGAGCTCCCCCGCCCCCAAATGGCAAGTGGTTGCACGAGGTGATATATGACTTCGACTGAAGGTCATTGATTCCTTTGTGACATGTATGGGTTTTAATAGAAGCACGTGATTGCTGCATGATGTGTACGGTATCAGCAAAACACCAATGACTGAACTGGAGTATAGTTACAACAGAAGGCTTCAGAAGTGTGTGGTTTCAGCAGAGGACAGGTGATGGCTTCTAAAGGTGTATGGTTTCAACAGAAGGCTTCAGAAGTGTGCGGTTTCAGCAGAGGACAGGTGATGGCTTCTAAAGGTGTATGGTTTCAACAGAAGGCTTCAGAAGTTTGTGGTTTCAGCAGAGGACAGGCGACGGCTTCTAAAGGTGTATGGTTTCAACAGAAGGCTTCAGAAGTGTGTGGTTTCAGCAGAGGACAGGTGATGGCTTCTAAAGGTGTATGGTTTCAACAGAAGGCTTCAGAAGTTTGTGGTTTCAGCAGAGGACAGGCGACGGCTTCTAAAGGTGTATGGTTTCAACAGAAGGCTTCAGAAGTGTGTGGTTTCAGCAGAGGACAGGTGATGGCTTCTAAAGGTGTATGGTTTCAACAGAAGGCTTCAGAAGTGTGTGGTTTCAGCAGAGGACAGGTGATGGCTTCTAAAGGTGTATGGTTTCAACAGAAGGCTTCAGAAGTGTGTGGTTTCAGCAGAGGACAGGTGATGGCTTCTAAAGGTGTACGGTTTCAACAGAAGGCTTCAGAAGATTGTGGTTTCAGCAGAGGACAGGCGACGGCTTCTAAAGGTGTATGGTTTCAACAGAAGGCTTCAGAAGTGTGTGGTTTCAGCAGAGGACAGGTGATGGCTTCTAAAGGTGTATGGTTTCAACAGAAGGCTTCAGAAGTGTGTGGTTTCAGCAGAGGACAGGTGATGGCTTCTAAAGGTGTATGGTTTTAGCAGAGGACAGGTGATGGCTTCTAAAGGTGTATGGTTTCAACAGAAGGCTTCAGAAGTGTGTGGTTTCAGCAGAGGACAGGTGATGGCTTCTAAAGATGTATGGTTTCAACAGAAGGCTTCAGAAGTTTGTGGTTTCAGCAGAGGAAGGCGACGGCTTCTAAAGGTGTATGGTTTCAACAGAAGGCTTCAGAAGTGTGTGGTTTCAGCAGAGGACAGGTGATGGCTTCTAAAGGTGTATGGTTTCAACAGAAGACTTCAGAAGTGTGTGGTTTCAGCAGAGGACAGGTGATGGCTTCTAAAGGTGTATGGTTTCAACAGAAGGCTTCAGAAGTTTGTGGTTTCAGCAGAGGACAGGCGACGGCTTCTAAAGGTGTATGGTTTCAACAGAAGGCTTCAGAAGTGTGTGGTTTCAGCAGAGGACAGGCGACGGCTTCTAAAGGTGTATGGTTTCAACAGAAGGCTTCAGAAGTGTGTGGTTTCAGCAGAGGACAGGTGATGGCTTCTAAAGGTGTATGGTTTCAACAGAAGGCTTCAGAAGTGTGTGGTTTCAGCAGAGGACAGGTGATGGCTTCTAAAGGTGTATGGTTTTAGCAGAGGACAGGTGATGGCTTCTAAAGGTGTATGGTTTCAACAGAAGGCTTCAGAAGTGTGTGGTTTCAGCAGAGGACAGATGATGGCTTCTAAAGGTGTATGGTTTCAACAGAAGGCTTCAGAACATTAACAGGAAGCTTCGAAGATTCCACAGAAAGCTCAGAACTGCTCACCAAAAAGCTTCGGAACATTTCACAGAAAGCTTCAGAGCAGTTTCAACAGAAAGCTTCTGAACATTAGATGTATGGAGCCATCAGAACAGAACAGAAGGCAGACAGAAGGCAACAGAAGGCTCCATACATCTAAAGGTGTATGATTTCAGCAGCGGACAGTTAATTGCTACAAAAGGTGTATGGATTCAACAGAAGGTTTCAGATGTGTATGGTTTCAGCCGAGAGCAGGTGATGGCTTCTAAAGGTGTATGGTTTCAGCCGAGAACAGGTGATTGCTTCAAAAGGTGTATGGTATCAACAGAAGGTTCAGAAGTGTATGTCTTCAGTCGAGAACAGGTGACGGCTTCTAAAGGTCTATGTTTCAGCAGAGGACAGGTGATTACTTCTAAAGGTGTGTGGTTTCAGCAGAGGACAGGTAATTGCTTCAAAAGGTGTATGGTTTCAATAGAAGGTTTCAGAAGTGTATGGTTTCAGCCGAGAGCAGGTGATGGATTCTAAAGATGTATGGTGTCAGCAGCGGACAGGTGATTGCTTCTAAAGGTGTATGGTTTTAGCAGCGGACAGATGATTGCTTCAAAGAGTGTATGGTTTCAACAGAAAGCTTCAGAAGCATATGGTTTCAGCCGAGAACAGGTGATTGCTTCAAAAGGTGTATGGTATCAACAGAAGGTTCAGAAGTGTATGGCTTCAGCGGAGAACAGGTGATGGCTTCTAAAGATGTATGGTTTCAGCAGCGGACAGGTGATTGCTTCAAAAGGTGTATGGTATCAACAGAATGTTCAGAAGCATATGGTTTCAGCCGAGAACAGGTGATGGCTTCTAAAGATGTATGGTTTCAGCAGCGGACAGGTGATTGCTTCAAAAGGTGTATGGTTTCAACAGAAGGTTCAGAAGTGTATGGCTTCAGCAGAGAACAGGTGATGGCTTCTAAAGCTGTATGGTTTCAGCAGAGGACAGGTGATTGCTTCAAAAGGTTATGGTTTCAACAGAGGACAGGTGATTGCTTCAAAAGGTGTATGGTTTCAACGGAAGGTTCAGAAGTGTATGGCTTCAGCGGAGAACAGGTGATGGCTTCTAAAGATGTATGGTTTCAGCAGCGGACAGGTGATTGCTTCAAAAGGTGTATGGTTTCAACAGAAGGTTCAGAAGTGTATGGCTTCAGCGGAGAACAGGTGATGGCTTCTAAAGGTGTATGGTTTCAGCAGCGGACAGGTGATTGCTTCAAAAGGTGTATGGTTTCAACAGAAGGTTCAGAAGTGTATGGCTTCAGCGGAGAACAGGTGATGGCTTCTAAAGTTGTATGGTTTCAGCAGATTTGGGTTGGGTTGTTTTACCTCTGAGCGGCACTTTTTTGCACACCATGGGCTAAATGGCCAGGTTACATGGACCCCGAAGGCTCAGAGAAGGTTGGGGGAGGGGACCCACTGGGACAGCTGTTGGGAGACAGATGGTATCCTCCCGTCAAGGCCATCCAGCGTGTTCTTTAACGTGCACAGGGTATGGCTCTCCCGCACACGGGGCCACGGCTTAACGTCCCATCCGACGGACGGCGGTCTTTCCAAGCCCATCGGTGTCCCCTACTGACCGTGGGCAAGGCGGGGAATTTCGCGGAGATAAATCTCAACGCTGACCCAGCTGGGACTCGAACCTGGGAACTACAGATTACGAGCCTGACGCGCTACCGACTGAGCCACCCCCGCCCCTGGTTTCAGCAGAGGACAGGTGATTGCTTCAAAAGGTGTATCGGTTCAACGGAAGTTTCAGAAGTGTATGGTTTCAGCGGAGAACAGGTGATGACTTCTAAAGGTGTATGGTTTCAGCAGAGGACAGGTGATTGCTTCAAAAGGTGTATGGTTTCAACAGAAGGTTCAGAAGTGTATGGCTTCAGCGGAGAACAGGTGATGGCTTCTAAAGATGTAAGGTTTCAACAGAAGTTTCAGAAGTGTATGATTTCAGCAGAGGACAGGTCATTTCTTCAAAGGGTGCATGGTTACAACAGAAATCTTCAGAAGCATATGGATTCAGCCGAGAACAGGTGATGACTTCTTAAGGTGTATGGTTTCAGCAGCGGGCAGATTATTGTTTCGAAGGAATTGTGGTTTCAACAGAAGACTTCAGAAGTGTATGGTTTCAACAGAGGATAGGTGATTGCTTCAAAAAGTGTATGATTTCAACATAGGGCAAGTAATTGCTTCAGGATCTGTATGGTTTTAACAAAAGTCAAATAATTGTTTCTGGTGCTGTATGTTTGTAATAGAATGCAGGTGATAACTGCAGGTGGTGCATGGCTTGGACGAAAAGAAAGTGACTTCTTCACGGACTATAAGATTTCAGTAAGAGAACTTCAGGTATGCAAATAACTCCCAGTTGCGTTACCAGAAACTTCCACATGTTATGGTTTTGATATTTTAATGATTGATCATAAGCTTTTACTCTATGATATGATCATCAGACCGGTGATTCTCTATGCTTCACCCATATAGGCGAATACCACACCCACCTATATTCGTCTTACAGAACAAGATTTTGAGAACTGCGGTCGATGCCCCCTGGTTTGTCCCTAACAGACAACTTCATAAAGACTTGGGCATCGACCAAATATATATATTTACATATAAAACGCACCTCAAAAAGTTTTTTTGAGGCTGTAAGCAATAATCCTAATGAGATTATTTCTACTCTGATTCTTTACGATTATACTGTTTTGAACAAGTACAAGAGGCCTAAAACGATAGCGTCCTCTGAGGAGAGTTAGCGGTAAGAATCGGTAGAAGGAAACGGTAGCGTTCTCGAAGGGGTGTGGTGGCTCAGTCGGTAGTGCACCAGGCTCGTAATTTGCAGTTCCCAGGTTCGAGTCCCAGCCTGGTCAGCGTTGAGATTTATATTCGCAAAATCCTCCACCCTGCTCACGGTCAGTAGGGGACACCACGGGCTTGGAAAGGCCGCCGTCAGTCGGTGGGACTTTAACCCATAGCCCCGTGTGCGGGAGAGCCATACCCTGTGCACGTTAAAGAACACGCTGGATGGCCTTGACGGGAGGCTACCATCTGTCTCCCAACAGCTGTTCCAGTGGGTCCCCTCCCCCAACCTTCTCTGAGCCTTCGGGGTCCATGTGACCTGGCCAATTAGCCCATGGTGTGCAAAAAAGTGCCGCTCAAAGGTAAAACAACCCACCCCAACTCATGATTCGAATCCCATTTAGGCAATTTTTAATTCATGGTTCGAATCCCATTTACGACAACCAGTTTTTTTCAACTCATTATTCATGTTTTATTTCTGATAACATGAGTGGGGGACAGCCAAAAAATCTTTAAAGGGTCCCAGAATTGCTCAAATTTAGAAGTACTTAAAGGAAATAATTTTTTCGAAATGATGACTACCCATTCTAATGTAGTTTCCTGAAATATAAATTTATTAAAATTTATTGCACAAGTAGTAAAAATGCAGTTGATTTTCGTCAGATTCTTCCTATTTACAGTGAAAGATTGCTTTGTCTAAATAGGGACAGTGCTGGAATCAGTCGATAGATAGTACACAAAGTTGTTTCTACTTTCGAGTCCTAGTTCTATCTGAGTTGAAATTTTCTCCTCTATTCCTTATTCTGTCCTAGTGAGAAAGGGAACAAAAAGAGTTTGGAAAGGTCGCCATCCGTTGGATGGGATATTAAACTCCCCTTGTGCGAAAGAGAGAGCCATATTTTTTAATTTTAAAAGTTAAGAAACAAGAATTACTGAACACGCTGGATGGCCTTGACGAGAAGCTTCATCTACTTACCCACACAACCAAAATATCCAGAAACTATCTATAAGATATCTAAGACGGTAAATGGATATCCATTTGACATCTTATATATCTCCTGAATGTTTTCAGTATATTGCGGTTTTATAGGTAATAGCTGCAAAGTGGATCCCCTTCCACAAACGCGGCAGTTGTGGCTTTGTCGGTAATGCGCCTGGCTCATAATCTGCAGTTCCTAGGTTCGAGTCGCTCTGTGCCACAGCTGAGATATATCTCCTTTTAAATCCTCACATTGCCCTCAGTCAGAAAGGGAGCACCGACGGGCCCCCTTTCTGACTGAGCCGTGGTCCATGTGCAGGTTGGGTTGTTTTACCTCTGAGCGGCACTTTTTTGCACACCATGGGCTAAATGGCCAGGTCACATGGACCCCGAAGGTTCAGAGAAGGTTGGGGAAGGGGACCCACTGGAACAGCTGTTGGGAGACAGATGGTAGCCTCCCGTCAAGGCCATCCAGCGTGTTCTTTAACGTGCACAGAGTATAACGTGCACAGAGTAACTCCCGCACAAGGGACCACGGCTTAACGTCCCATCCGACGGACGGCGGCCTTCCCAAGCCCATCGGTGTCCCCTACTGACCGTGGGCAGGGCGGGGAATTTTGCGGAGATAAATCTCAACGCTGACCCAGCTGGGACTCGAACCTGGGAACTACAGATTACGAGCCTGGCGCGCTACCGACTGAGCCATCCCTGCTCCCCCCCCCCCCCCCCATGTGCAGGAGATCGATATCCTGAAGAACATGCTGGTTGGCCTTGACACGAGGCTATCATTTGTCTCCTAACAGATGTCGAGTGGATCCCTTCCCTCAACCTTCACTGAGCCTCTGGGGTTCTTGTGACCTGGCCATTTAACCCATTGTGTGAAAAAAAAGTGTCTATTGTTTATAAGACAACCCCGTCCCCAAGCTTACCTAAGTCCTTGTTGTCTTTGTTGCCTGACGCATTTAGCACATTTCCTCTCACGGGCAAAATATTTCAACATTGCCTCAATGCAAAGAGAATACCCTTCGGCTTTGTCCGAGATAAACTTTTTTTTTTCACATTTCTTTGAGGAAATTTGAATCAATATGACTTTCTCCGTCACTTCCTGGGGAATGCCAAAGCGTCAGACGGAAATTCAACGCCGCGAGGGAAATTGCATGCGTCAGGGATGTCGCCACGTCACGAGACTGTCAGATCGGCTGACGATCGGTGTCAAATCAGTTTCTCCCGTCGTCACGCGAACTCAGACTCGTGCTCTTTGATCCAAATGCGAAAGTAAATAGGGCAAAGTGTTACAAATATCAGTGGCAAAATATCCCAGAAGACTGTCCCTTCAAAGAAAGGGCGGGGGTGGCTCGTAATCTCGCGCATCAGGCTAGTAATCTGAAGTTCCTAGGTTCGAATTCCAACTGGACCAGCGTTGAGATTTATCTTCGCAAAACTCCTCGCAGTTTGGTCAGTAAGGGACACCGATGGGTCTTGGAAGGCCGCCGTCCATCGGATGTGACGTTAAGATGTGATTCACTACGTTAGAGAGTTGTACCCTATGCACGTTAAAGAACACGCTGGATAGTCTTGACGGGAGGCTAACATCTGTCTCCCAACAGCTGTCCAGTGGGTCCCCTCCCCCAAACCTTCCTGAGTCCTCGGGGGCCTTGTGACCTAGCCATTTAGCCTATTGTGTGCATAAAAGTGCCTCTCAGTGGTAAAACAACCCTATCCGATAATACTAGAAAAAGGTTCTTCAGCTAAAACGAATAATGTTGTTTTATCTCCCATTGACACTTTTGTTCCATCTATCGAATGAGACATTAAAATACGGCTCTTATGCACGTTATAAAATATGCTGGATGGCCTTGATGAGAGGGTGGGGTGCTGTCTGTTTTCTAATAACTCTCCAGTACATCAGAGTGAGGCAACCTCGATACAGTGGGCCTGAACTGTGCAATAACAAAAGAACTAATTTTTAAACATATAGCTGATTTTTTTTTTTAATCTTTATCAATGAAAACTCAACTTGTAGGTTCTTATTTTTAAAATATTGGCAATTAATTTTAAAATATTAATGAATATTTAAACAAAGTCGTAACGAATAAATTATCTTATTTTACTGATTTAAAAATAAATGGCTTTTAGTTAAAGTTTAGACAAAATAATTCAGTTGTTTGGGTTGTTTTACCTCTGAGCGGCACTTTTTTGCACACCATGGGCTAAATGGCCAGGTCACATGGACCCTGAAGGCTCAGAGAAGGTTGGGGGAAGGGACCCACTGGAACAGCTGTTGGGAGACAGATGGTAGCCTCCCGTCAAGGCCATCCAGCGTGTTCTTTAACGTGCACAGGGTATGGCTCTCCCGCACACGAGGCCACGGCTTAACGTCCCGTCCGACGGACGGCGGCCTTTCCAAGCCCATCGATGGCCCCTACTGACCGTGGGCAGGGCGGAGGAATTTTGCGGAGATAAATCTCAACGCTGACCCAGCTGGGACTCGAACCTGGGAACTACAGATTACGAGCCTGGCGCGCTACTGACAGCGCCACCCCCGCCCACAAAATAATTCAGTTAAATTTTTATGCATAATAATTTCCATTTTTTATTTCTTCCTTTTGCTCAACAGCTGTCTAGGCCTCGTGTTTCAAGGGGGACTTGACCCACCTGTCAGCCCCACATAGACACTAGCGGACCTGGACAGCTCTGCAGTGTCAGCCCCACATAGACATTAGCGGACCTGGACAGCTCTGCAGTGTCAGCCCCACATAGACATTAGCGGACCTGGACAGCTCTGCAGTGTCAGCCCCACATAGACACTAGCGGACCTGGACAGCTCTGCAGTGTCAGCCCCACATAGACACTAGCGGACCTGGACAGCTCTGCAGTGTCAGCCCCACATAGACACTAGCGGACCTGGACAGCTCTGCAGTGTCAGCCCCACATAGACACTAGCGGACCTGGACAGCTCTGCAGTGTCAGCCCCACATAGACACTAGCGGACCTGGACAGCTCTGCAGTGTCAGCCCTACCTATACACAACCGGACCTGGAAAACTTTCCAGCGAAAGGAAGAAAATTTAGCAATGAGTAAAATTTTAAAGCCCTCCTATCATCACAGACCTTCTACTTTGGCATATAAACTGATATATAGTTGTCAGATATCTGTGGCAATAGCTGCTTTAGGGAATATTTGTTTATTATTACTGAAAATTTTAAATGATTTCATTTTGTTAGAATTTTGCTACAAGAATTTAATTTTAATATATGAGAATGAAAATAATATGTTTATTCGATGTGTTAATAAATTGTTGAACAATTTAAAATTTCTATTTTTTTTTTTTTAAAGGGTATAATTACCGCTGCAGTTTTAATACTTTAAATTATTTTAAAATAAATTTATTTTTAATATAAGAACATAACTTCAATGCTTGAATTTCATTCACTAACTGTTTATTTTTGGAAGTTATTAATTAATTTCGAATTATTTAGTAGCATATAATTTTATATGTAAAAAAATACACCATTTTATTTTATAATGTTTAAACTAAATACTTCTAAAATTTCAAGAGAAATTGACCCACTAAAACTTTACTCATTGCCGAACTTCCTTATTTTTGTTGGAAAGCTGTCCAGGCACAGTAACTGAATCGTTCTCCAAACTTCCCGAAATCATGGAGTCCTTGTGACCTAGTCATTTAGGCCATTGTGTACAAAACGTGCAGCTGAAATCGAAGAACCCAATCCAAAAGCATTCAGCCATTGTTAAACAATAGTTACATCAGTAATTGAAACACGCATTCTCAAACCACTAGGCCAATATTTGCTGCCCATGATCAGAAATTCAATTCGTTCACCGCTAGGCCATGCTTACCCCATAAATTGCCGGCTTTGTTTGTTTTGATAACCTATTTCGATCTCACAGATGGCATCACGTATGCAGGGGGAACCGTGCCTTTGTCACAAAAATATGATTGATTTTAAGATATACACAAACTTTTGGAAAGTTTTAGCGGTAGACAATGCGGTGATACCATACGCAGAAATGGAGCTTGGTTATCCTCCTTTATGTCCAGAGGTGAAATTGACGCTCGCGATAGAGAAACGAAACAGATGAAAAGAGACTTTGTAAAACTCAAACTTTAGAAAGGGAATAATACTCCTGAAAACGAAGAGGAGATTATATAAAGATGAAAACTAAAGTTTGATTTTTATCAAAATAACGCGTGAGATATTTAAAACGCTGCGAAACATAAATTTGTTTAATCAAAGTCTTTGTCAAATATCAGACCGCATTTACTCCATAAGTTCAGTGGCCACTTCATTAAGATTTCGGTTACGTCAGAGTAAGATCAAAGAGTATAACGAACAGGGGATCAACTCCTTATATCTGTTAGGCGGGGGTGGCTCAGTCGGTAGCGCGCTAGGCTCGTAATCTGTAGTTCCCAGGTTCGAGTCCCAGCTGTGTCAGCGTTGAGATTTATCACCGCAAAATTTCCCGCCCTGCCCACGGTCAGTAGGCAGATGGGCTTGGAAAGGCCGCCGTCCGTCGGGTGGGACGCTAAGCCGTGGCTCTGTGTGCGGGAGAGCCATACCCTGTGCACGCTAAAGAATACGATGGATGGCCTTGACGGGAGGCTACCATCTGTCTCCCAACAGCCGTTCCAATGGGTCTCCTCCCCCAACTATCTCTGAGCTTCGGGGTCCTTGTGACCTGGCCATTTAGCCCATGGTGTGCAAAAAAAAGTGCCGCTCAGATGTAAAACAACCCAACTTGTATAAAAATTATTCAAGACAGTAAATATGCATTCGTATTTTCTGACTTTGACATATGTGCCCGCAAAGCATTTCTGAAACTTTGTTGAACATTTTTCATTTATTATTGTATACTCTATTAAAATTAAATATTTAGGAGCAAATGGGGGATGTTTGTTTTCTATATAAAATTGTATCCCACAACTCTCGAATTAAAATTAAATTTAACGAATCAATTCTCTTAGCTCAGACAGAGCTTTTTCCTCACTAAGAACAGAACAATAAACAAAACCGGAACGTGGGAGAAGTTATTTTGGCTGACATCGATTGAATTGGACATATCACCATCCACCGGCTTTATTAAACTGATTTTGTAGATTGCAAATAGCCGTTCTAAATATCAATGGAAATTGATTAGCACTGTATCATCAACATACGTTTATAATTTAATATTGAAATTAATAATAACTAAATCATTTATGTATATTTAAAATAGCATAAGGCCGAGAATTGATTCTTGTGGAACTCCAAAATTGATATGAAATTTATCACCACAATTTTCATTTATTTTTCATAACTATTTCTCTACGTAATAAGCATTCAAAAGCATTCAAAAATATTCCCTCTAATTCCAAGTAAATGTAATTTTTGCAAGAAAGATATCAATGTCAACCTTATCAAATGCTTAAGTCCATAAATACCGCAATGCATTTCTTTCCTATATTTAAATTAATATTACATTATTTATAAGATATTCCAAAAGACTTTGCGTTTCCATATCTTTACGAAACAAAATTACTAACGACAGAAAATTTATTTTATTCAAAAACTTTTGTAGAAGATCTCTAACGTATTTTCCATTATTTTATCAAAAATTGTTAATAGAGTAATTGGTCTATAATAATTCACTCTTTTTTTATCCATTTTTATACTCTGGATGAATAATTCCAATTTTCACAGCTATTGGCATTTGAGAGTTTTCAAAATTTTATTTATAAGAACTGTTATTTCATGCACAAAATTGCATTTGCATTCCTTTAAGTATTTAGATTTAATATTATCAAATCCAGGAGATAAGTTATATTTTAAATAATCTTTAATATTTACAAACGAAATTACTAGCTATTGAGAAATACATAGAATTCTTATTTATGTAACAATTCATACTCTTTATCTGGTATAGTATTCATCGTTGCAAATTCCGTTTGCATCTCATTAATAGTTGTTACAAAAAATTTAACATTTTTATTTAAAATTTCCTTTGGGGCTGTTCCTCTAATCAAATGTCTTTCAACATTCTCATCGATTGACATCCTTTCTTTTATCATCAATAATATCATTAATTGACACAACTTCGTATTATTATCTTTATGAATTGGCACAAATTCGTATTATTATCTTTATTAATTGACACAACTTCGTATTATTATCTTTTTAAATTGGCAAACTTCGTATTATTATCTTTATTAATTGGCACAACTTCGTATTATTATCTTTATTAATTGGCACAACTTCGTATTATTATCTTTATTAATTGGCAAAACTTCGTATTATTATCTTTATTAATTGGCACAACTTCGTATTATTATCTTTATTAATTGGCACAACTTCGTATTATTATCTTTATTAATTGGCACAACTTCGTATTATTGTCTTTATTAATTGACACAACTTCGTATTATTATCTTTATTAATTGGCACAACTTCGTATTATTATCTTTATTAATTGCTAATTTATTATCATAAAATATGCGATTTTGGTTTCTTATTTTTTAAATTCAATTTTTAAGTTATTTTTCCAAAGTATCTTTTATACAATTATTTTACATTAAAAAACCTCATTAGGCAGAAGCTTATTAGCTGGAACGTATATGTAACAATTCATACTCTTTATCTGGTATAGTGTTCATCGTTGCAAATTCTGTTTGCATCTCATTAGTAGTTGTTACAAAAAAATTTAACATTTTTATTTAAAATTTCCTTTGGGGCTGTTCCTCTAATCAAATGTCTTTCAACATTCTCATCGATTGACATCCTTTCTTTTATCATCAATAATATTATTAATTGACACAACTTCGTATTATTATCTTTATGAATTGGCACAAATTCGTATTATTATCTTTATTAATTGACACAACTTCGTATTATTATCTTTTTAAATTGGCAAACTTCGTATTATTATCTTTATTAATTGGCACAACTTCGTATTATTATCTTTATTAATTGGCACAACTTCGTATTATTATCTTTATTAATTGGCAAAACTTCGTATTATTATCTTTATTAATTGGCACAACTTCGTATTATTATCTTTATTAATTGGCACAACTTCGTATTATTATCTTTATTAATTGGCACAACTTCGTATTATTGTCTTTATTAATTGACACAACTTCGTATTATTATCTTTATTAATTGGCACAACTTCGTATTATTATCTTTATTAATTGCTAATTTATTATCATAAAATATGCGATTTTGGTTTCTTATTTTTTAAATTCAATTTTTAAGTTATTTTTCCAAAGTATCTTTTATACAATTATTTTACATTAAAAAACCTCATTAGGCAGAAGCTTATTAGCTGGAACGTATATGTAACAATTCATACTCTTTATCTGGTATAGTGTTCATCGTTGCAAATTCTGTTTGCATCTCATTAGTAGTTGTTACAAAAAAATTTAACATTTTTATTTAAAATTTCCTTTGGGGCTGTTCCTCTAATCAAATGTCTTTCAACATTCTCATCGATTGACATCCTTTCTTTTATCATCAATAATATCATTAATTGACACAACTTCGTATTATTATCTTTATTAATTGGCACAACTTCGTATTATTATCTTTATTAATTGGCACAACTTCGTATTATTATCTTTATTAATTGGCAAAACTTCGTATTATTGTCTTTATTAATTGGCACAACTTCGTACTATTATCTTTAATTGGCACAACTTCGTATTATTGTCTTTATTAATTGGCACAACTTCGCATTATTGTCTTTATTAATTAGCACAACTTCGTATTATTATCTTTATTAATTGGCACAACTTCGTATTATTATCTTTATTAATTGGCACAACTTCGTATTATTATCTTTATTAATTGCTAATTTATTTGCATAAAATATGCGATTTTGGTTTCTTATTTTTTAAATTCAATTTTTAATTTATTTTTCCAAAGTATCTTTTATACAATTATTTTACATTAAAAAACCTCATTAGGCAGAGGCTTATTAGCTGGAACCTATATGTAACAATTCATACTCTTTATCTGGTATAGTGTTCATCGTTGCAAATTCTGTTTGCATCTCATTAGTAGTTGTTACAAAAAAATTTAACATTTTTATTTAAAATTTCCTTTGGGGCTGTTCCTCTAATCAAATGTCTTTCAACATTCTCATCGATTGACATCCTTTCTTTTATCATCAATAATATCATTAATTGACACAACTTCGTATTATTATCTTTATTAATTGGCACAGCTTAGCATTATTAGCTTTATTAATTGGCACAACTTCGTATTATTGTCTTTATTAATTGGCGCAACTTCGTACTATTATCTCGAATTGGCACAACTTCGTATTATTGTCTTTATTAATTGGCACAACTTCGCATTATTGTCTTTATTAATTGGCACAACTTCGTATTATTATCTTTATTAATTGGCACAACTTCGTATTATTATCTTTATTAATTGCTAATTTATTTGCAAAAAATATGCGATTTTGGTTTCTTATTTTTTAAATTCAATTTTTAATTTATTTTTCCAAAGTATCTTTTATACAATTATTTTACATTAAAAAACCCCATTAGGCAGATGGTTATCAGCTGGAACGTATATGGTTTTAACATATGTGATATATGATCTTCATTGCATAAAATGAAGGAGAAAAAAGAAAGAATATATAAAAAAGATGATTAATAAAATGATAAACGTTTCCGATTAAAACCTCACTTTTTCAACAACCACTAAAATAATATTCCTCTATCATCAGAAATTTTACTTAAGTTTACAATTTTTCTTGGAAGCAAGTTAAATTTAGATCTGGAATTCAGAACGTTCCTGAGATCAACAAACCGAGTTTCGTGTAACACGAAGTAATTGCCAGATCACTAATTTCTAAAAAAAATCGTTGACAGATATTTTTTCTGAATTCTGTAATCAACCACAGTGTTCGGATATTTTTTTAATATACATAATGCGTATGAATATATAATGCAATGAATATGGAGCGTGTGCAGTTACCGTTCACAGCAAACTGGAGCGGTTGCGGTTAATGTTCACAGCACATTGGATCATGTGAGCTCACAAAGACCTAGATCGTGTGGGCTCACTCACGGAAATATTGAGCGTGTGCAGTTACCGTTCACAGCAAACTGGAGCGTGTACAGTTGCTGTACACGCTCCAGATATTTTTCCTGAATTCTGTAATCACGTGACACGAAGGTTGCCAGATCACTCATTTCAAAAAAAAATCGTTGCCAGATATTTTTCCTGAATTCTGTAATCAACCGTAGTGTTCGGATACTTTTCTGAGCGACTGTAGGTAGTCATATTATTTTGATACTAGATCGTGTGGGCTCACTCACGGAAATATTGAGCGTGTGCAGTTACCGTTCACAGCAAACTGGAGCGGTTGCGGTTAATGTTCACAGCACATTGGATCGTGTGAGCTCACAAAGACCCAGATCGTGTGGGCTCACTCACGGAAATATTGAGCGTGTGCAGTTACCGTTCAGAGCAAACTGGAGCGTGTGCAGCAACTGCACACGCTCCAGTTTGCTGTGAACGGTGACTGGAGTGTGTACAGTTGCTGTACACGCTCCAGATATTTTTCCTGAATTCTGTAATCACGTGACACGAAGGTTGCCAGATCACTCATTTCTAAAAAAAATCGTTGCCAGATATTTTTCCTGAATTCTCTAATCAACCGTAGTATTCGGATACTTTTTTGAGCGACTGTACAACTAGGCAGGGCCGGATCTAGGGATCAAGGGGAGCAAGTGCCCCCCCCCCCTTCAAAATGCGAGTAAAGGTGTAAGAAGCAACAAATATTAAGTTTATTTAAATTTCATGCATTTTTGAAGATATTTTTTAAAAATCCGTGAAGCGGAGTGTAAAACGTTATACTTGCATTGGAAATAAAGTCTTTCCCGCTCTCCTCGATTTTTTCTACATCCGGATCTGTAATTAGGTGAAAAATTTCAGAGCTCTGCCATTTCTGCATTATAGCTACAATTAGCGTTCACCCTGACATTCAATCATTCTATCAATCAATCACTCGCAATCGGCTATAAATATTTCATATAAGATACTGAATCTCATATTCTTAAAAGCAATTATGTAATAAATTATTCAGTAACTAGCTGAACGGCACCCGATGCTGCGAGGATCTCACTTTTAATTTGAATATTCAGTTTTATACGGCATTGAAGATTAGTTTTGTGAGTTGTGCCTTCCCCCCCCACACACACACTTTAGCGCAGATTGGACACGATGGATTTTGAAGACTGAACCTGACGTCAGCTGGGGTGGGGATGGCTCAGTCGGTAGCGCGCCAGGCTCGTAATCTGTAGTTTCCAGGTTCGAGTCCCAGCTTGGTCAGCTTTGAGATTTATCTCCGCAAATTCCCCCGCCCTGCCCACGGTCAGTAGGGGACACCGATGGGCTTGGAAAGTCCGCCGTCCGTCGGATGGGACGTTAAGTCGTGGTCCTGTGTGTGGGAGAGCCATACCCTGTGCACGTTAAAGAACACGCTGGATGGCCTTGACGGGAGGCTACCATCTGTCTCCCAACAGCTGTTCCAGTGGGTCCCCTCTCCCAACCTTCTCTGAGCCTTCGTGGTCCATGTGACCTGGCCATTTAGCCCATGGTGTGCAAAAAAGTGCCGCTCAGAGGTCAGCTCGCTCTCATAGCCCGTGGCTTCGTTGCAAAATATCGAGTTTTATTTTTCGACTGAATTTGATATTCTGCGGTTCCTGATGTACTTGACCGAACGGTCCGAAATTTTATAGGATTTTCCCTATCTGATTCCGTAATGGGTTAAAAGATGAGGTCCCTAACTGCCTTGAAATAAAAATGTCTTTAGAAATGTGGGGAACCTGGCAACGGCGGAAGATTTAAATGCTATTATGACTCTTAGATCACAGTTAGGGAGAAGTAAATGTCAACAATAAATTTTATAGTGATTATCGTTTTCCGTAAGAATAGCATGGTACATATTTTGGCTTCTAGCAATCCTCCCTTTTGAACTTTCGACTTGAAATTTGGCAATGCAATCCGGACCACAACCATAAATATTCTCTGAAAATTTGAACCGTCTTCTATGATTTCCCGATGAGTTATGGTTGCCAAAAACACACACACAAAGACACTTTCTTTTATTATTTAGATGTCGAAATTAAAACTTCGGATTTATCTTGCAAAAGATTCTCTTTTTGCAAATATTTCGTGTATATTGTGCATATCTTTATTACCTTATACGTAGTTTTTTCTCATGTCTTAGGAGGAATAGAAAAAAATATATTTTTATGTTTCAATAACTTCTTACCAAACCACTTTTAAGATTAGTACATTAACGTCACATGGCCATGAATTTTCGTTACCTGCAGAGAAGATAAATAAATTATTGGTTTTATGTTCACTCTCTTTTACGCTCTGAAATTATCTTGTTGTTCTCGAAATTAAATTTATACCGGTAACCAGGTGCAGATGAAATCTACGATAAAATTCTGCTAAGGTGACGAAATTTGGATTCTTTATTGATAAGAAAACATCAGTCTTTAATGCTTTGATTGCAGACACTGCTTAAATACTCATATAACTATAACTTCCCCATGGTTAAAGCAAGTTTGAATTGGTTTATCACTGAACTGCACTCTTTTGAAAGGGCCGGGATGCAACAGTCGGTAGCGCGTCAGTCATAATCTGCAGTTTGGTAGAGTGGAGTTTAGCGGAGCTAAATAGTTTGGGAAATGGCAATCGACTTGAAAAATTCGCCTTCCGTCGAATGGAAAGTAAAAGCCATGGACTACGGTAAAAGAGAACCATACTCTGTACAGTCGCTCAAAAAAGTATCCGAACACCATGTTTGATTACAGAATTCAGAAAAATTATCTGGCAACGTTTTTTTTTAGAAGTTAGTGATCTGGCAAACCTTCGTGTCACACGAAGGTTGCCAGATCACTAACTTCGGATACTTTTTCGTGTCACACGAAGGTTGCCAGATCACTAACTTCTAAAAAAAACGTTGCCAGATATTTTTTCTGAATTCTGTAATCAACCATGGTGTTCGGATACTTTTTTGAGCGACTGTAGGTAGTCATATTATTTTGATACTAGATCGTGTGGGCTCACTCACGGAAATATTGAACGTGTGAAGTTACCGTTCACAGCAAACTGGAGCGTGTGCAGTAACTGCACAAGCTCCAGTTTGCTGTGAACTAGGTAAACTGGAGCTTGTGCAGTCAGCTGAAAAACGTTTTGATATTCTGCGGTTCCTGGAGCAACTGGAGCTTGTGCAGTTAGCTGAAAAACGTTTTTCAGCTAACTGCACAAGCTCCAGTTTGCTGTGAACGGTAACTGGAGAGTGTACAGTTGCTGTACACGCTCTAGATATTTTTCCTGAATTCTGTAATCACGTGACACGAAGGTTGCCAGATCACTAATTTCTAAAAAAAATCGTTGCCAGATATTTTTTCTGAATTCTGTAATCAACCATAATGTTCGGATATTTATTTGAGTGACTGTACACGTTGAAGAACACGATGGATGGCTATGACGGGATCTTCTCCTAATCGCTGCCCAATGGGTCTCCCCTACCCCCAAACTTCTTGGGATCCTTCTGACCTGGCTAATTTGCCCATTATGTGCAAAAGAGTGCTTCTCAGAGGTGAAACAACCCAATTTTTCCACATAATGTGATAAACGGCCAGGTCACAAGGTTTCATAGAAAGTTGGGAAAGGAACATATTCGACAACTGTGCCTATTTATCTGATACCTTTAATTTCGTGATAACCATTCCATACTCTAGTGGTATCATGGCAAATGTGAGAAACTAGGTGATAGCTTTGAGAAATACCTTTACATGAGTGTACAGTGCGAGAATGTACAGTCGCTCAAAAAAGTATCCGAACACTATGGTTGATTACAGAATTCAGAAAAAATATCTGGCAACGATTTTTTTAGAAGTTAGTGATCTGCTAACCTTCGTGTCACGTGATTACAGAATTCAGGAAAAATATCTGGAGCGTGTACAGCAACTGTACACGCTCCAGTTACTCTTCACAGCAAACTGGAGCCTGTGCAGTTACTGCACACGCTCCAGTTTGCTGTGAACGGTATGTATGTATGGTAAAATTCTAGAAATGTATGGTAAAATTCTTAGAAAAATTCTTGGAATTACTGAATTAATGCTATGGGCGTAAATGACTAAGTATTACAATCCATTATAGAGGCAATTTGGTTGTCCGTTTCTTTGCATAGAAAGGGGCGACTAGTTCTCAGTCGGTAGCGCTAAGGTTCTTAATCTGCAGTTCCCGGGTTCGAGTCTCACCTGGACCAGCGTTGAGATTTAAACCTACGAAACCCCACCCTGCCCTGGGTCAGAAAGAGGACACCTATATGCTAGGAAAGGCCGCCGACCGTCATATGGGACGCAAAGCCGTGGACCCGTGTGCGAGAGAGCCATGCCCTGTGCACGTTTACAAACACACTGGATGGTCTTGACGAGAGGCTACCTTCTGTCTCCTAATGGCTGTCCAATGGATCTCTGGGTCCCTTTTCTGGGTCCTAGTGACCTGGCCATTTAGCATATTGTGGGCTCAGCGGTTAAGCAACAAAATATAGATGACACCACGGGCAAACCAAAAAAGTAACAATAGCTGAATGATGGTGTAGAGGTCAGCACTCCTGGCATGTAACTGGGAAGCGTGGTTCGAATTCCACTCACGACGAAACTACATTTTTTCAGCTAACTATTTCATGACTTTCATGCTTTAATACTCGCATATGGAACTCATATAAATATCTTCAAAGTCGTCGCTTAGTTTCTCACATTGATCATGATATCACTACAGTATTCAAATGGTTATCGTGAAATTAAGAGTGTCATGGAAACCGGCAGCCTTACCCTACATTTATTGCTATGTACTTTCCCTAGAATGAGATAATAATTGTCCACATAAAAAAGGGGATAACTTAGCTGTGACTATAACATTCTGTAAGACTGCACTTTTTTCCTACAGTGTATTAAGGAGAGCTCGATTTGTTTTTGGTGGAGAGCAGCCTGGACAAACTGCGGACCCGTCACCTCTTTTTTTGTGCGTCCAACAAGTTACCGATGAGAAATAAATTAAATTTATAAAACAAAAAAAACATCTCGGGGGAAGAGCATTCTCATTAATATAATTATTTTTATTAAAATTTTATTGTTTATGCTTCAGTTTTGATTTTTTAATTTTTGCTCTGGTTGCACAAACGTTATTGATTATATATAGATCTTTAGCGGCCCGACTTTCTGTTTCACTTTTCTACGAGGCCAGACTTTCCGTTTCACATTTCTACGAGGCCCGACACTCCGTTTCACTTTTCTACGAGGCCAGACTTTGCGTTTCACATTTCTACGAGGCCCGACACTCCGTTTCACTTTTCTACGAGGCCAGACTTTCCGTTTCACATTTCTACGAGGCCCGACACTCCGTTTCACTTTTCTACGAGGCCAGACTTTCCGTTTCAGTTGTCTATTTGTCTCGATCATCCGTTTCAGTTTTCTATGCTGTCTGACCTGTTTCACTTTTCAACCAAGTCTGACCTTCCGTTTCAGTTTTCTATGCGGCCCTTCAGCAAAAATGTTTGCCCACGCCTGGTCTAGAGCTCTCACTTTACCGATGCTTTTTCTGAAACGGATGATGGAGCCAAATAGACAACTGAAACGGAAAGTCGGGCCTCGTAGAAATGTGAAACGGAAAGTCGGGCCTCGTAGAAATGTGAAACGGAAAATCTGGCCTCGTAGAAAAGTAAAACGGAGAGTCTGGAAACGAAAAGTCTGGCCTCGTAGAAATGTGAAACGGAAAGTCTGGCCTCGTAGAAATGTGAAACAAAAAGTCTGGCCTCGTAGAAAAGTGAAACGGAGTGTCGAGCCTCGTAGAAATGTAAAACGGAAAGTCGGGCCTCGTATAAATGTGAAACGGAAAGTCTGGCCTCGTAGAAATGTGAAATGGAAAGTCTGGCCTCGTAGAAAAGTGAAACGGAGTGTCGGACCTCGTAGAAAAGTGAAACGGAAAGTATGGCCTCGTAGAAATGTGAAACGCAAAGTCTGGCCTCGTAGAAAAGTGAAGCGGAGTGTCGGGCCTCGTAGAAATGTGAAACGGAAAGTCTGGCCTCGTAGAAATGTGAAACGGAAAGTCTGGCCTCCTAGAAAAGTGAAACGGAGTGTCGGACCTCGTAGAAATGTGAAACGGAAAGTCTGGCCTCGTAGAAAAGTGAAACAGAAAGTCGGGCCGCGAAAGAACTATATATAATCAATAACGTTTGTGCAACCAGAGCAAAAATTAAAAAATCAAAACTGAAGCATAAACAATAAAATTTTAATAAAAATAATTATATTAATGAGAATTCTCTTCCCCGAGATGTTTTTTCTGTTTTATAAATTTAATTTATTTCTCATCAGTAACTTGTTGGACGCACAAAAAAAGAGGTAACGGGTCCGCAGTTTGACCAGGCTGCTCTCCACCAAAAACAAATCGAGCTCTCATTAATACACTGTAGGAAAAAAGTGCAGTCTTACAGAATGTTATAGTCACAGCTAAGTTATCCCCTTTTTTATGTGGACAATTATTATCTCATTCTAGGGAAAGTACATAGCAATAAATGTAGGGTAAGGCTGCCGGTTTCCATGACACTCTTAATTTCACGATAACCATTTCAACACTGTACTGGAATCATGATAAATGTGAGAAACTAAGTGACAACTTTGAAGATATTAAATTTGAAGGTATTAAAGCTTTGAAGGTATTAAAGCATGAAAGTCATGAAATAGTTAGCTGAAAAATTTTAGTTTCGTCGTGAGTGGGATTCGAACCACGCTTCCCAGTTACATATCAGGAGTGTGGACCCCTACACCATCATTTAGCTATTGTTACTTTTTTGGTTCGCTCGTGTTGCATCTACGTCTTTTTTTTTTTTGCATTTAACTAATCTTCCAGGGCGGGGGTGGCTCAGTCGGTAGCGCGCCAGGCTCGTAATCTGTAGTTCCCAGGTTCGAGTCCCAGCTGGGTCAGCGTTGTGATTTATCTCCGCAAAATTCCCCGCCCTGCCCACGGTCAGTATGGGACACCGATGGGCTTGGAAAGGCCGCCGCCCGTCGGATGGGACGTTAAGCCATGGCCCAGTGTGTGGGAGAGACATACCCTGTGCACGTTAAAGAACACGCTGGATGGCCTTGACGGGAGGCTACCATCTGTCTCCCAACAGCTGTTCCAGTGGGTCCCCTCCCCCAACCTTCTCTGAGCCTTCGGGGTCCATGTGACCTGGCCATTTTGCCCATGGTGTGCAAAAAAGTGCCGCTCAGAGGTAAAACAACCCAACCCAACTGATCTTCCAATATGGTTTTCAATTTACCAAACCTACAATATCCAAACGGTTTTCGAAGAGAGTGTACATAAAAAAATGGTAACTTTCAACTGACTACGGAGAAAAATATTTCAATAATACTTTTGTCAGATATTTTAGAGATCACTCTGCTTTACTCGGCCTGTATTGTTCACGCAAAGCCGACCCTAATAGGTTATATGGAGTGAGGTGCGAGAACATATCTGGATGCACACGTTATATTGACATATTACTACAAGAAGCCGCCCTGCCCACGGTCAGTAAGGAACACCGAGGGGCTTGGAAAGGCCGCCGTCTGTCGGATGGGACGTTAAGCCGTGGCCCCATGTACGGGAGAGCCATACCCTGTGCACGTTAAAGAACACACTGGATGGCCTTGACGGGAGGCTACCATCTATCTCCTAACAGATGTTCCAGTGGGTCCTCTCCACCAACCTTCTCTGAGCCTTCGGGGTCCTTGTGACCTGGCCATTTTGTCCATGGTGTGCAAAAAGTGCAGCTCAGAGGTGAAACAATCCAACCCAACCCAACTATAAGAAGTCACTAACATCCATACTATCCTGTATTCACCGATCAAAATGCTATTTTGTTTTACTAAAACAATAATAAAACAGCTCAGATAGTGATTAAGTTTTTAATTTAACTCAGCTGCGTTAAATCTATTATACAGTTAATCATCTTCATTACTCGAAAAAAATTTCTGAATTTCCAACTGCATTAGATGACATTCATCTACATGTACCACGCATTAAATAAAACTGCATTTTATCGAATCTAGGAAAGGAAAAAAACAACTGTGTGCCAAGAATCTCAATCGAGCGAGAAAGAGGTAAAAAAAGCTTCTTATGGCCTGGATCAACACCTACTATAACTGAAGCCGATGTACCAAGTTATGACGTCATCGTAGGCAGTCTTGTGTATGGAAAAGTACTTAGAAAATTATATCTAATTTTATTAATGGTGGATTCCATTTACAATGTTTGTTTTTAAATATATCTTATTCGGAATAAAAATTATTTGCATTATTAGAAATTATCGTAATGCTAATACATACAAATAATTTTGCATTTAAATATTATATATTTATAAATAAACCTTAATATAAATATTAGTACAAAAGACCACCAGTAGTAAAAACAGGGATTTATATATAGCAATTTTCTAGATTATAAGACTACTAAGGATCCCAATGAGATTATTTCTTCTCTGATTCTTTACGATCATACTGTTTTGAACAAGTACAAGAGGCCTAAAACGGTAGCGTTCTCTGAGGAGACCTACCCGTTTTAGGTTTCTTATAAAATTTTACTGCTATTTTTAGCTTTCCGTATGTTTGCCCTTAGGGGCCCACCTAAGGGTGCTTTACTTATATATTTTGTTCTTACTCATCCCAAATAGGCATATCTTTATGATGGAGATGGTTAAGGGTAAAATTATTACACGGTACATCGAATATGATTATACGATATACGATTTAGAATTTTGATTATAATGATTGATCATAAGCTTTTACTCTATGATATCATCATCAGATCAGTGATTCTCCATGCTTCACTCATATGGGCGAATACTACACCCACCAATATTCGTAAGATTCAGGTCTTACAGAACAAGATTTTGAGAACTGCGGTCGATGCCCCCTGGTTTGTTACTAAGAGACAACTGCACAAAAACCTGGGTTGGGTTGTTTTACCTCTGAGAGGCACTTTTTTGCACACCATGGGCTAAATGGCCAGGTCACATGGAACCCGAAGGCTCAAAGAAGGTTGGGGGAGGGGACCCACTGGAACAGCTGTTGGAAGACAGATGGTAGCCTCCCGTCAAGGCCATCCAGCGTGTTCTTTAACGTGCACAGGGAAAGGCTCTCCCGCACACGGGGCCACGGCTTAACGTCCCATCCGACAGACGGCGGCTTTTCCAAGCCCATCGGTGTCCCCTACTGACCGCGGGCAGGGCGGGGAATTTTTGCGGAGATAAATATCAACGCTGACCAAGCTGGGACTCGAACCTGGGAACTACAGATTACGAGCGTGGCGCGCTACCGAACTGAACCACCCCCGCCCCGAAAGACCTGGGCATTGACCATATATATGCACATATAAAACGCACCTCAAAAATATTTTTTGAGGCTGTAAGAAATAATCCCAATGAGATTATTTCTTCTCTGATTCTTTATGATCATACAGTTTTGAACAAGTACAAGAGGCCTAAAACGGTAGCGTTCTCTGAGGAGACCTACCCGTTTTAGATTTCTTATACAATTTTACTGCTATTTTTAGCTTTTCTTATGTTTGCCCTTAGGGGCCCACCTAAGGGTGGTTTACTTATATATTTTGTTCTTACTCATGCCAAGTAGGCATATCTTTATGATGGAGATGGTTAAGGGTTAAATTATTACTCGGTACATCGAATATGATTATAAGATCTACGATCTATGGACTATTAATGCAGACTTCATAACTTAGTCTCACCGGCTTAAGTCTTTAAAATTTCATTAAAAATGCATTAAATGGACATACGAATAACTTTTCCCCTTCTACTTACCCTTAATATCCTTCTTAAAGAGGGGCCGGGGTGGCTCAGTCGGTAGCGCGCCAGTCTCGTAATCTGTAGTTCCCAGGTTCGAGTCCCAGCTGGGTCAGCGTTGAGATTTATCTCCGCAAAATTCCCCGCCCTGCCCACCGTCAGCAGGGGACACCGATGGGCTTGAAAAGGCCGCCATCCGTCGGATGGGACGTTAAGCCGAGGCCCCGTGGGCGGGAGAGCCATACCCTGTGCATGTTAAAGAACACGCTGGATGGCCTTGACGGGAGGCTACCATCTGTTTCCCAACAGCTGTCCCAGTGAGTCCAACCTTCTCTGAGCCCCCAACCTTCTCTGAGCCTTCGGGTTCCATGTGACCTGGCCATTTAGCCCATGGTGTGCAAAAAAGTGCCGCTCAGAGGTAAAACAACCCAACCTTCTTAAAGAGAATCTTTGAAAGAGAAATCCCTTCCAAAGAGAGGGAGAAGGGAAGGGTATCATGGTCCCCTTGCCCCCCCCCCCCCCCCTACATCCGACTCTGTTCATAAATAAAGTAACCCGATCCAATACGTGAATACACAATTTCCCCAACTAAGAAAGGCGAAGAAAGGAATTAATAATATTTTTGTGAAATGTATATGTGCCATGTTGTGATAGAAACCTAAAGATGAATCAGGAATTTAGCAGTTAACTAATAAAAGGTTAGGTTGGGTAGTTTTACCTCTGAGCGGCACTTTTCTGCACACCATGGAATAAAATGGCCATGTCACATGGACCCCGAAGGCTCATAGAAGGTTGTGGGAGGGGACCCACTGGAACAGCTATTGGGAGACAGATGGTAGCCTCCCGTCAAGGCCATCCAGCGTGTTCTTTAACGTGCACAGGGTATGACTTTCCCGCACACGGTGCCATGGCTTAACGTCCCATCAGACGGACGGCGGCCTTTCCAAGCCCATTGGTGTCCCCTACTGACCGCGGGTAGGGAATTTTGCGGAGATAAATCTGGACGCTGACCCAGCTGGGACTCGAACCTGGGAATTACAGATTACGAGCCTGGTGCGTTACCGACTGAGCCACCCCTTGAATGGGAATGCATACTAGGATGGAGCTCTATACTAGTATTTATTGAATAAAGTATATAAATAAAAACCACAGCAAACTTCTAGTTCATTTTTGTTTAACATTTCAGCTCGAATAACATTATAACGTGTGATAAATCTCAAAGATGGTAACTTCCTGATACTAAAAATAAGATTGTGCCAAAGCCGTTAAAAAAGATAAAAACCTACTGAGTTTCAGAGAGGGAATTCTCTTCTTTTTTTGGTTCAGAAGAGGCAATTTTCTTGTTCCAAGGGATTAAGTGAGATGTTGACTAAAGGTTATTTCTCGTGTTGCGTCAAGTGTTACCTGAGCAGTTACAGTTTGCAAAAACTTTTAAGTCATCCTTTAACTCATCGTCTAGGCTTTTCTGAGCGCTGAAATTCATTGATTATTTTTAGGCTTGAAGCAAAGAGCATGCGCTGAAAAGATCCTTGAGAGAGTTTGCAGTTTAATTTCGGAACTTCTGATTAGTTTATAGCAGATGATATTTCGAATAACAGGCCAGATGATTATCTGAGATTCACAACTTTCATACTTCATGGGATAATAGGCGAAATGGTTACTTAAGATTCACAACTTTCATATTTTCATCGGATAATGGGCGAGGACGGTTACCTGTGATTCACAACTTTCATATCCTCATCGGATAATGGGCGGGGACGGTTACCTGTGATTCACAATTTTCATATCTTCATCGGATAATGGGCGGGGACGGTTACCTGTGATTCACAATTTTCATATTTTCATCGGATAATGGGCGAGGACGGTTACCTGTGATTCACAATTTTCATATTTTCATCAGATAATGGGCGAGGATGGTTACCTGAGATTCACAACTTTCATATTTTCATTGGATAATGGGCGAGGATGGTTACCTGTGATTCACAATTTTCATATCTTCATCGGATAATGGGCGAGGACGGTTACCTCTGATTCACAACTTTCATATTTTCCTTCGATAATGGGCGAGGATGGTTACCTGTGATTCACAACTTTCATATCTTCATCGGATAATGGGCGAGGACGGTTACCTGAGATTCACAACTTTCATATTTTCATTGGATAATGGGCGAGGATGGTTACCTGTGATTCACAACTTTCATATCTTCATCGCACCAATCCCCTGTGATGATGCATAGAACCGGCCAGACCTAGCACCTAATGTCCGACCCCGCCTTCTCGTGGTGCGGACCGTTAGTAACTTTCAAAAGAGATACTCTCTTGTGGAAGTGAACGGAAGGGGAGGGCTGCCAGATTAGTGTGGCCTACTGATCTATGGCTACTTTTCTTTTTTTTCTACCCTGCTGAGGAGTGGTCGACCACACAGGGTCCTGGTGCTGACCATATAAACCTACTGGACTGGACAGATATATGGCTCTGAGCTTGATTATGGATCCTGATTTTGCTGCACTGGTGGGCTTCTGTGGAGGGAAAATCTTCCGCTGTGTTTTCTGTTTGTTTGTGGGTTGACAGCCCCAAGTGAATAGATTCACAGGATATGTTTATCAGCTGGTGGATAATCCTGAGCAGAAGTCATCGCAGGCACCTGAACTCTTTGCTTCTATTGGCATCGTCAAATTCTACATTGGAGGAAGTCTTCCAGTGTAGATGGCTTCAGCCTTTAGTAGTGGGGGAACGGGTCTTTACCCCATGTCTGCGATTAGGGGGCTGTTTGATATTGTCGGCATTCCCTCTCTCAATAAACATAGTTTCTTTAAACATCCCACTAACCATTTTCTCTCCATAGGTAGTTGGAATGTGAGGACTCTGCACAGAGCTTTTCCTCTTGATGTCCTCACACAAGAATTCCACCATTATAATTTAGATATTCTCGGCTTGCATGAGACCAGATGGACAGATAAAGGTCAGATTCTTAAAAATAATCTTAAATTTCTCTTTTCAGGGAGGGACAACAATAAGCATCACCAAGGGGTGGGTCTGCTTCTCAGCAGACACGCTAGCGATGCTCTTCTAGGATATGAGTGTATTAATGAAAGGTTTCTTACAGCAAAATTTCAGACAAGCGTTAAAGACTTGAATGTTATCTGCTGTTATGCCCCCACTGAGGATGCCGATGAGGATGAGAAGGATAGGGTTTATGAACAACTTCAGGATATTTTGAATTCTGTCAAGAAAGGAGATATTACCCTTGTTCTTGGTGACTTCAATGCCAAAGTTGGTACTGACTCTGACCTTTGGGGAGGAGTAATAGGCCCTTTTGGTATTGGTAGTTGCAATGGCAATGGGCAACGTCTCCTACAGGTAAGTAAACTCAATGGATTCAGAATAACTAACACTTATTACAAACACCGCGACATACATAAGTACACATGGGTTTCACCTGATGGGCTGCATAAGAATATGATTGATTACATATTAATTAACAGCAAATGGGCTAGTTCTGTTAGGAATACCAGGGCATATAGGGGAGCTGAAATTGGATCCGACCATTACCTAGTTAAAAGTGTCTTGCAACTTAAACTTAAAAAGTGTTGTGCTAGGGTTAAAAAATTTGCTTTTAATACTGAAGCTCTGAAAGACCCAGTTATAGCCAAAGCTTACCATGATAGGTTACTTAGCCATTATGACAGTCATGGTTTGCTTACTACTGAAGTTGAGGAAGAATGGGATCATTTTAAACAGGCTTTTTTGGACACTAACAGTACTCTTTTAGGAAAAAAGGAGTAGAAGAGACAGAATTTTCTGAGTGATAAGGCACTTGAGCTTATTTCGGAAAGAAAGAACTGCAGGAATGTCTTTAATCAATATCCTACTAGTCCTAATAGAAAGCATTACAGAGAACTTAATAAACGTGTAAAAGATCAGTTAGCTGCTGATAAGAATCTTTGGCTTGATGGTTTGGCTGACAAAGCCGAGGAAGCAGTTAGACAGCACAACAGCAGAGAGCTGTACCAGATAGTTAATGTTTTGTGTGGTAGAAAACGGACAGGCATACAAGGATTGAAGGATAAACAAGGTAAGGTTATAGAAGGTGAGGATTCTGTCATGGCTAGGTGGGCTGAGCATTTCAGTGATGTTCTAAACAATGTAGTTAGTTCTACTCCCATTGTTTGCAATGATGATAGATGCATTGGTGGCTTTAATGTTGGCCCTATAACACAATCTGAAGTTATTTTGGCTGTTTCTAAACTTAAACTTCATAAATCCCCAGGGGTAGATGAAATTACTACGGAAATGCTTAGAGCTGGGAATGTTTCGGTTACCACTTGGATGACTGAAATTCTGAATATCTTTTATGATAAAGGCATGGTTCCTAAAGATTTTACCAGAGCATTGTTATCCCTATTTTCAAAAAAGGTGATCGCAGTTCTTGTGATAACTATAGGGGTATCAGCCTACTCTCTGTTCCAGGTAAAGTTCTTTCCATGATTGTGCTTAATAGAATTAAGAATCTGGTTGACAGTCAATTGCGTGATGAGCAATGTGGATTCAGAAGTGGTAGCGGATGTGTGGATCAGATATTTTCACTTAGGCAGATTCTTGAGAAATGTTTAGAGTTTCAGAAACCTTTGGTTGCTAGCTTTGTTGATTTCAAAAAGGCTTTCGACTCTGTTGATTAACATAATTTGCTGTTGATTGTGAGATCATATGGTATACCAGACAAGTTAGTTAACATAATGAAAGCTCTCCATAATAACACTGAGTCGTGTGTGAGAGATGGTAACGCTTGTAGCAATTGGTTTAGCATTACTTCTGGTGTTCGACAAGGGTGCATTTTGTCTCCTTTTCTCTTCAGCTTGGTTATTGATTATGTTATGCGAAATTCACTCAAAGGGAAAGATTTTGGCCTTAAATGGGCTGGAGATACGAAAATTTCTGATTTAGATTATGCTGATGATTTAGCCCTTTTGGCAAATGATGTTGATGAGATGAACTCTTTCATTCGAGCTGTTGATGAGACTGGTAGAGTAGGTTTGGTTATAAACAGAGAGAAATCTAAAGTGATGGAAATTGGTCAGGCAGGCTGTGATTCAGTTAATCTGAATGGTTGCAAACTTGAGCAGTGTCACAGTTTAATTATCTTCGGAGCTATGTAACAGATAATGGTGATGTGCGGCATGAGATTAATAGACGAATAGGGATTGCTTCAGAGACTTTTAAGAATCTATGGAGAGTGTGGAGAAATAGGCGTATACACCTAAAGACTAAAATTAGACTGTATAATAGTTTGGTTCTTTCTAGGGTTAGTTATGGTAGTGAAACTTGGACACTTTGTAAACAAGATAACAGGAAACTAGATGCTTTTGATTCCAGATCCTTACGCAGTATCTTGGGCATTAGGTGGTTCAAATTTGTAACTAATGATGAGGTTAGGCAAAGGAGTTTGCAACCTCCTTTAAGCAACATATTGTGCAGAGAGAGACTCCGTTGGTTTGGCCATGTTGCCCGTATGAATAATCATAGATTGGCGAATAGGGTTATGAACAGTGTGCCTAAAGGACTCAGAAAGAAGGGGAGACCTAAGATGCGGTGGGCAGACAATGTCAAACGGACCTTGTTAGAATTGGTGTGCAGTGGTCAGATGCAGTAGATGTAGCTCAGGATAGACTTGCTTGGAGAACTAAATTGCACGGTCTGGTTGGACCTCCGTAGCCCATGGCTGCTTGAGGATGATGATGATGAGATTCACAACTTTCATATTTTCATCGGATAATGGGCGAGGATGGTTACCTGAGATTCACAACTTTCATATTTTCATTGGATAATGGGCGAGGATGGTTACCTGAGATTCACAACTTTCATATTTTCATTGGATAATGGGTGAGGATGGTTACCTGTGATTCACAACTTTCATATTTTCATCGGATAATGGGCGAGGATGGTTACCTGTGATTCACAACTTTCATATTTTCGTTGGATAATGGGCGAGGATGGTTACCTGTGATTCACAACTTTTATATCTTCATTGGATAATGGGCGAGGACGGTTACCTGTGATTCACAACTATCATATTTTCATCGGATAATGGGCGAGGATGGTTACCTGAGATTCACAACTTTCATATTTTCGTTGGATAATGGGCGAGGATGGTTACATGTGATTCACAACTTTCATATTTTCATTGGATAATGGGCGAGTACGGTTACCTGAGATTCACAACTTTCATATTTTCATCGGATAATGGGCGAGGATGGTTACCTGAGATTCACAACTTTCATATTTTCATTGGATAATGGGTGAGGATGGTTACCTGTGATTCACAACTTTCATATTTTCATCGGATAATGGGCGAGGATGGTTACCTGTGATTCACAACTTTCATATTTTCGTTGGATAATGGGCGAGGATGGTTACCTGTGATTCACAACTTTCATATTTTCGTTGGATAATGGGCGAGGATGGTTACCTGTGATTCACAACTTTTATATCTTCATTGGATAATGGGCGAGGACGGTTACCTGTGATTCACAACTTTCATATTTTCATCGGATAATGGGCGAGGATGGTTACCTGAGATTCACAACTTTCATATTTTCGTTGGATAATGGGCGAGGATGGTTACATGTGATTCACAACTTTCATATCTTCATCGGATAATGGGCGAGTACGGTTACCTGAGATTCACAACTTTCATATTTTCATTGGATAATGGGCGAGTACGGTTACCTGAGATTCACAACTTTCATATTTTCATTGGATAATGGGCGAGGATGGTTACCTGTGATTCACAACTTTCATATCTTCATCGGATAATGGGCGAGGACGGTTACCTCTGATTCACAACTTTCATATCTTCATCGGATAATGGGCGAGTACGGTTACCTGAGATTCACAACTTTCATATTTTCATTGGATAATGGGCGAGTACGGTTACCTGAGATTCACAACTTTCATATTTTCATCGGATAATGGGCGAGGATGGTTACCTGTGATTCACAACTTTCATATTTTCGTTGGATAATGGGCGAGGATGGTTACCTGTGATTCACAACTTTCATATTTTCATTGGATAATGGGCGAGTACGGTTACCTGAGATTCACAACTTTCATATTTTCATTGGATAATGGGCGAGGATGGTTACCTGTGATTCACAACTTTCATATCTTCATCGGATAATGGGCGAGGACGGTTACCTCTGATTCACAACTTTCATATCTTCATCGGATAATGGGCGAGTACGGTTACCTGAGATTCACAACTTTCATATTTTCATTGGATAATGGGCGAGTACGGTTACCTGAGATTCACAACTTTCATATTTTCATTGGATAATGGGCGAGTACGGTTACCTGAGATTCACAGCTTTCATATTTTCATTGGATAATGGGCGAGGATGGTTACCTGTGATTCACAACTTTCATATCTTCATCGGATAATGGGTGAGGACGGTTACCTCTGATTCACAACTTTCATATTTTCATCGGATAATGGGCGAGGATGGTTACCTGAGATTCACAACTTTCATATTTTCATTGGATAATGGGCGAGGATGGTTACCTGTGATTCACAACTTTCATATTTTCATCGGATAATGGGCGAGGACGGTTACCTCTGATTCATAACTTTCATATTTTCATCGGATAATGGGCGAGGACGGTTACCTCTGATTCACAACTTTCATATTTTCATCGGATAATGGGCGAGGATGGTTACCTGAGATTCACAACTTTCATATTTTCATTGGATAATGGGCGAGGATGGTTACCTGTGATTCACAACTTCCATATTTTCATCGGATAATGGGCGAGAACGGTTACCTCTGATTCATAACTTTCATATTTTCATCGGATAATGGGCGAGGACGGTTACCTCTGATTCACAACTTTCATATTTTCATCGGATAATGGGCGAGGATGGTTACCTGAGATTCACAACTTTCATATTTTCATTGGATAATGGGCGAGGATGGTTACCTGTGATTCACAACTTTCATATTTTCATCGGATAATGGGCGAGGACGGTTACCTGTGATTCACAACTTCCATATCTTCATCGGATAATGGGCGAGAACGGTTACCTCTGATTCATAACTTTCATATTTTCATCGGATAATGGGCGAGGACGGTTACCTCTGATTCACAACTTTCATATTTTCATTGGATAATGGGCGAGTACGGTTACCTGAGATTCACAACTTTCATATTTTCATTGGATAATGGGTGAGGATGGTTACCTGTGATTCACAACTTTCATATCTTCATTGGATAATGGGCGAGGACGGTTACCTGTGATTCACAACTTCCATATCTTCATCGGATAATGGGCGAGGACGGTTACCTCTGATTCACAACTTTCATATTTTCATCGGATAATGGGCGAGGACGGTTACCTCTGATTCACAACTTTCATATTTTCATCGGATAATGGGCGAGGACGGTTACCTGATATTCACAACTTTCATATTTTCATTGGATAATGGGCGAGTACGGTTACCTGAGATTCACAACTTTCATATTTTCATTGGATAATGGGTGAGGATGGTTACCTGTGATTCACAACTTTCATATCTTCATCGGATAATGGGCGAGGACGGTTACCTGAGATTCACAACTTTCATATTTTCATTGGATAGTGGGCGAGTACGGTTACCTGAGATTCACAACTTTCATATTTTCATTGGATAATGGGTGAGGATGGTTACCTGAGATTCACAACTTTCATATTTTCATTGGATAATGGGCGAGGACGGTTACCTGATATTCACAACTTTCATATTTTCATTGGATAATGGGCGAGTACGGTTACCTGAGATTCACAACTTTCATATTTTCATTGGATAATGGGCGAGGATGGTTACCTGTGATTCACAACTTTCATATCTTCATCGGATAATGGGCGAGGACGGTTACCTGAGATTCACAACTTTCATATTTTCATTGGATAGTGGGCGAGTACGGTTACCTGAGATTCACAACTTTCATATTTTCATTGGATAATGGGCGAGGATGGTTACCTGTGATTCACAACTTTCATATTTTCATCGGATAATGGGCGAGGACGGTTACCTGTGATTCACAACTTTCATATTTTCATTGGATAGTGGGCGAGTACGGTTACCTGATATTCACAACTTTCATATTTTCATTGGATAATGGGCGAGTACGGTTACCTGAGATTCACAACTTTCATATTTTCATTGGATAATGGGCGAGGATGGTTACCTGTGATTCACAACTTTCATATCTTCATCGGATAATGGGCGAGGACGGTTACCTGAGATTCACAACTTTCATATTTTCATTGGATAGTGGGCGAGTACGGTTAGCTGAGATTCACAACTTTCATATTTTCATTGGATAATGGGCGAGTACGGTTACCTGAGATTCACAACTTTCATATTTTCATTGGATAATGGGTGAGGATGGTTACCTGTGATTCACAACTTTCATATCTTCATCGGATAATGGGCGAGGACGGTTACCTGAGATTCACAACTTTCATATTTTCATTGGATAGTGGGCGAGGACGGTTACCTCTGATTCACAACTTTCATATTTTCATCGGATAATGGGCGAGGACGGTTACCTCTGATTCACAACTTTCATATTTTCATCGGATAATGGGCGAGGACGGTTACCTGATATTCACAACTTTCATATTTTCATTGGATAATGGGCGAGTACGGTTACCTGAGATTCACAACTTTCATATTTTCATTGGATAATGGGCGAGGATGGTTACCTGTGATTCACAACTTTCATATTTTCATCGGATAATGGGCGAGGACGGTTACCTCTGATTCACAACTTTCATATTTTCATCGGATAATGGGCGAGGATGGTTACCTGAGATTCACAACTTTCATATCTTCATCGGATAATGGGCGAGTACGGTTACCTGAGATTCACAACTTTCATTGGATAATGGGCGAGGACAGTTATCTGAGATTCACAACTTTCATATCTTCATTGTAGAATAGGCAAAATGGTTAACTGAGATTCACAACTTTCATATCTTCATCGGACAATGGAGGAGGACGGTTACCTGAGAATCACAACTTTCATATTTTCATTGGGTAATGGGCGACGACAGTTATCTGAGAATCACAACTTTCATTAGAAAATGGGCGAGGACAGCTACCTGAGATTCACAACTTTCATATCTTCATTGGACAATGGGCGAGGACGGGTTACCTGAGATTCACAACTTTCATATCTTCATTGTAGAATAGGCAAAATGGTTAACTGAGATTTACACTTTCATACTTCATGGGATAATTGGCGAGATGGTTAACTGAAATTCATAACTTTCATATTTTCATTGGAAAATGGACGAGGACAGTTACCTGAGATTCACAATTTTCATATCTTCATTGTAGAATACGCAAAATGGTTAACTGAGATTTACAACTTTCATACTTCATGCGATAATAGGCGAGATGATTATCTATGATTTACAACTTTCATACTTCATGGGATAATAGGCGAGAAGGAAGTGAAAATCACAACTTTCATAAGTTTAGATAATAGGCGAAACGGTTACCTGAGTTTCACAACTTTCCTACCTTCATCGTAGAACTGAAAAAATAGTCATCTGAGATTCATAACTTTCATACTTCATGGGATAATAGGCTAAATGGTTACCTGATATTTACAGCTTCCATAGCTTCATCTGATACCAGAAAAATAGCTACTGAGATTCAAAACTTTCATGACTTCATCAGATAACAAGTGAGATGGTTGCCTGAGATTCAAAATTGTCCTACCTTAAATGGACACTAGGAGAGATGGGTACTGAGATTCATAAATCTAATGGGCACTAGGAGATATGGGTACTGAGATTCAGAAATCTAGTGGACACTAGGAGAGATTGGTACTGAGATTCACAAATCTAATGGACAGTAGGAGATATGGGTACTGAGATTCAGAAATCTAATGGATACTAGGAGAGTTGGGTACTGAGATTCACAAATCTAGTGGACACTAGGAGAGATGGGTACTGAGATTCACAAATCTAATGGACACTAGGAGAGATGGGTACTGAGATTCAGTAATCTAATAGCACTAGGAGAGATGGGTACTGAGATTCAGAGATCTAATCGACACTAGGAGAGATGGGTACTGAGATTCAGAAATCTAATGGACACTAGGAGATATGGGTACTGAGATTCAGAAATCTAATGGACACTAGGAGATATGGGTACTGAGATTCAGAAATCTAAAGGACACTAGGAGAGATGGGTACTGAGATTCACAAATCTAATGGACACTAGGAGATATGGGTACTGAGATTCATAAATCTAATGGACACTAGGAGAGATGGGTACTGAGATTCATAAAGCTAATGGACACTAGGAGAGATGGGTACTGAGATTCAGAAATCTAATGGACACTAGGAGAGATGGGTATTGAGATTCAGAAATCTAATAGCACTAGGAGAGATGGGTACTGAGATTCACATATCTAATGGACACTAGGAGATATGGGTACTGAGATTCAGAAATCTAATGGACACTAGGAGAGTTGGGTACTGAGATTCACAAATCTAATGGACACTAGGAGAGATGGGTACTGAGATTCACAAATCTAATGGACACTAGGAGAGATGGGTACTGAGATTCACAAATCTAATGGCCACTAGGAGAGATGGGTACTGAGATTCATAAATCTAATGGACACTAGGAGAGATGGGTACTGAGATTCACAAATCTAATGGACACTAGGAGAGATGGATACTGAGATTCACAAATCTAATGGACACTAGGAGAGATGGGTACTGAGATTCACAAATCTAATGGACACTAGGAGATATGGGTACTGAGATTCAGAAATCTAATGGACACTAGGAGAGATGGGTACTGAGATTCAGAAATCTAAAGGACACTAAGAGAGATGGGTACTGAAATTCACAAATCTAATGGACACTAGGAGATATGGGTACTGAGATTCACAAATCTAATGGACACTAGGAGAGATGGGTACTGAGATTCACAAATCTAATGGACACTAGGAGAGATGGGTACTGAGATTCACAAATCTAATGGCCACTAGGAGAGATGGGTACTGAGATTCATAAATCTAATGGACACTAGGAGAGATGGGTACTGAGATTCATAAATCTAATGGACACTAGGAGAGATGGGTACTGAGATTCACAAATCTAATGGACACTAGGAGAGATGGGTACTGAGATTCATAAATGTAATGGACACTAGGAGATATGGGTACTGAGATTCAGAAATCTAATCGACACTAGGAGAGATGGGTACTGAGATTCAGAAATCTAATCGACACTAGGAGAGATGGGTACCGAGATTCAGAAATCTAATGGACACTAGGAGAGATGGTTACTGATATTCATAAATCTAACGGACACTAGGAGAGATGGGTACTGAGATTCAGAAATCTAATCGACACTAGGAGAGATGGGTACCGAGATTCAGAAATCTAATGGACACTAGGAGAGATGGGTACTGATATTCATAAATCTAATGGACACTAGGAGAGATGGGTACTGAGATTCAGAAATCTAATGGACACTAGGAGAGATGGGTACTGAGATTCAGAAATCTAATAGCACTAGGAGAGATGGGTACTGAGATTCAGAAATCTAATGGACACTGGGAGAGATGGGTACTGAGATTCAGAAATCTTATCGACACTAGGAGAGATGGGTACTGAGATTCACAAATCTAATGGACAGTAGGAGATATGGGTACTGAGATTCAGAAATCTAATCGACACAAGGAGAGATGGGTACCGAGATTCAGAAATTTCATACCATCATTGGATGATAGACGAAATGATTACATAAGATTCACAACTTTCGCACTTCATCGGATATAGTCGACAAGGGTTCGGTAACATGAATGAAAACTGCCGTTTTATGCTAATTCTAATTCAGGTTACCTGTAAATATGGGGCTGGGGTGGCTCAGTCGGTAGGGCGCCAGGCTCGTAATCTGCAGTTCCCAGGTTCCAGTCTCAGCTGGGTCAGCGTTGAGACATCTCCGCAAAACTCCCCGCCCTGCCCACCATCAATAGGGGACACCAATGGTCTTGGAAAGTCCACCGTCCGTCGGACGGGATGTTAAGCCGTGGCCTCATGTGTGGGAGAGTCATACCCTATGCACGTAAAGAACACGCTGGATGGCCTTGACATTTTGTGAGGCTACCATCTGTCTCCCAACAGCATTCCAGTGGGTCCCCTCCCCCAACCTTCTCTGAGCCTTCGGGGTCCTTGTGACTTGGCAATTTAGCTCATGGTGTGCAAAAAAAAAAGTGCCGCTCAGAGGTAAAACATCCCAACCCAACCTGTAAATATCAGGTAACCATTTAGACACTTTGCCTTATCCCATGAAGTATGAAAGCTGATTCCAGATCTGGGCTTAAACATTTTGCATGATCATCTATTATAAATATTTATAAAATAAACCCTTTTGCCATTAATTTTTGGCAAAATGAATAGGTGACACTTTGTGGCGGGTTAATTGGTGACACTTTGCAATATGCCGTAGGTAATATTTGTCGGACAGTTATGGAAAAGGACGCCACAGCAGAGACCTCGAGTTGTCAAACCCAGTTTTTCCAGACAACCTATCAGCTCTCCCCGTCTGGTATGAGATTTGCCTTAGACATCAGTTGCCCTCTGTATGCGTTTGGGATTGGTTGTTTTGTTCTAAGTGCTTTTGTTTTTCTATGAATTTGTTTCTAAAGATGGAAATAGGGATGCCTCGTGGCTGTGTAAATTCACTAGATCATTTTTGTTATGTGTGTGGACCAGTTACAGAAAAATCACAACACCGATACACAACAACGAACACAGTAAGACAAGTCTATCATTTGCTTTTGGATTGGGTTGTTTTACCTCTGAGCTGAACTTTTTTGCACACCATGGGTTAAACGGCCAGGTCGCAATGACCCCGAAGGCTTAGAGAATCATTTGCATTTGGATTGTCATCTAGGAGATCAAGACAAAGTTGGGCACCGGATTTTTTTGGGTTGGGTTGCTTTACCTCTGAGCGGCACTTTTTTGCACACCATGGGCTAAATGGCCAGGTCACATGGACCCCGAAAGCTCAGAGAAGGTTGGGGAAGGGGACTGGACAGCTGTTGGGAGACAGATGGTAGCCTCCCGTCAAGGCCATCCAGCGTGTTCTTTAACGTGCACAGGGTATGGCTCTTGCGCACACGGGGCCACGGCTTAACGTCCCATCCGACGGACGGCGGCCTTTCCAAGCGCATCGGTGTCCCCTACTGACCGTGGGTAGGGCGGGGAATTTTGCGGAGATAAATCTCACCGCTGACCCAGCTGTGACTCGAACCTGGGAACTACAGGTTACGAGCCTGGCGCGCTACCGACTGAGCCACCCCCGCCCCAATGGGCACCGGATGTATCCTGCATAACTGCTTTGTAAATTTAACGGAATGGATGAAAGCAGAAGAGGATGCCGTTTGCCGTTCCCATGATCTGGCATGAACCACCAGTCATTTTGGGGATTGCTATTTCTGTCTTACAAAAATTTATGGATATTAGGAAAAGCGAAATAAATTACAATAGCCAAAGATTCCAGAAGTGGGGGTGGCCCAGTCTATTATGCTCATTATCGCATTTGCGCGCCAAGCTCGTAATCTGCAGTTTCCAGGTTCGAGTCCCAGATAGGCTAGCTTTGAGATTTATCTCCATAAAACTACTCGCCCTGCACACGGTCAATAGGAGACACCGATGTTGGAAAGGCTTCCGTCCGTCGGATGGGACGTTACGCCATGACTCTGTGTGAGGAGGGTCATACCCTGTGCACGTTAAAGAACACGTTGGATGGCCTTGATGGGATCTACCATTTGTCTCCCAACAACTGTTCCAGTGGGTTTTCTCCCCCAAACTTCTCTGAGCCATCGGGGTCCTTGTGCCCTGGCCATTTTGCCGACTCTGTGCGAAAAAAGTACCGCTCAGACCAATCTAGACATCCCATCTGCAATGACATCAGTGCCACATGGGGATATCCTTGTTCCTGTTTCACCACCTAACTAGGAAGATATCCTTATTCCCAGGGAAGAAAAGCAATACCCTTTTGGAAGATCCATCTACTTCTTCGGGTTGGGTTGTTTTACCTCTGAGCGGCACTTTTTTGCACACCATGGGCTAAATGGCCAGGTCACATGGACCCCGAAAGACCCACTGAAACAGCTGTTGGGAGACAGATGGTAGCCTCCCGTCAAGTCATCCAGCGTGTTCTTTAACGTGCACAGGGTATGGCTCTCCCGCACACGGGGCCACGGCTTAACGTCCCATCCGACGGACGGCGGCCTTTCCAAGCCCATCGATGTCCCCTACTGACCGTGGGCAGGGCGGGGAAATTTTGCGGAGATAAATCTCAACACTGACCCAGTTGGGACTCGAACCTGGGAACTACAGATTACGAGCCTGGCGCGCTACCGGCTGAGCGATCCCCGCCCCCTACTTCTTCAGATTCAAGTTACTTCTACAGTGTGGTCAAGAACCTCATCTAGTTCAGCAAAGCGAGCTTAATGATCTAGTATATGACCTTAAGCTACCAAAGCAACAAGCAGAACGTTTGTGATCCAGCGCGCAAGAATGGCATTTGCTGGCTACCGGTTCAAAGATTTCTGTATTTAGGAAGAGAAATGAGAAACTTTTCCATTTTTATGGTATGTAGGATTCCCTCTGCATATCATAAAAACATAAATGACATAATAGACATAAAAGACATAAATGGACTGTTGGAAGAATTAGGATTTCCATACAAAACTGAAGAATGGGGACTATTTATAGATTCTTCTAAAGTAAGCTAAAAGGATGTTCTGTTCCACAGTGGAAACAAAAAACCTTCAACACCTGTGGCTTATTCAGTTGGTACGAAGAAAACTTACTACAGCATGTCCGCCATACTGAATGCAATAAATTACAATGAACACTGTTGGCAGTTATGTGGTGATTTCAAAATGATCGCATTCTTATTTGGATTGTAAGGTGGTTTTACGAAGTGTTTCTGTTTTCTTTGCTTGTGGGATTGTCGAACAACACAGCAAAAAATATATTCCTGGGATACACAACGTTAAATACACATCATTAGTAAATCGTGGGTCAGTACTTCTACTTCCGTTATACACAAAGCTTCGCGTTATGAAGAACTTTGTAAAAACTTTGGACGAAAATAATGATGGTTTTGAATACTTAAGTGGACAATTTCCATACTGAGTGACACAAAACTTAAAGAAAGTATCTTTGTTGCTTCGGAAACAAGAAAGCTTTTGCATTATACCAATTGTTGTTAGTTCTCTTCTTTCTTATTCCCAAGAAACCCTCGAACTACTGATTTAAAGGATTTCTACGCTGATAATTTATTGGGTTTAGTTTGCTTTCAAAAGTTACCACTTTTTTTCAAATCAAACAAAACAAATTGTTTCAATTGTTTTTATTGGGTTTAATATGCTTTCAAAAGTGGTAACTTTTGAAAGCAAACTAAACCCAATTAATTATCAGCGTAGAAATCCTTTAAATCAGTAGTTCGAGGGTTTCTTGGGAATAAGAAAGAAGAGAACTAACAACAATTGATGGAACTGTTACATAGCTATCGACTTTTAGGATGCTTGATGTCACTCTAAATATAGTTTATACAATCATTTAGATTTTCTTCCAGATAACTTGGGGGCTGTTAGCAATGAACAAGGTTAGCAACAACCATAAGGATATAAATACAATGGAGCAACACAAACCTGAAGGTGGAACCCTGCGATAATGAGTGATTATTCTTTTTTGTATAAAGATGATTGGATTGGATTATTTTACCTCTGAGCGGCACTTTTTTGCACACCATGGGCTAAATGGCCAGGCCACAAGGACCCAGAAGGCTCAGAGAAGGTTGGGGGAGGGGATCCACTGGAACAGCTGTTGGGAGACAGATGGTAGCCTCCCGTCAAGGCCATCCAGCGTGTTCTTTAACTTGCACAGGGTATGGCTCTCCCGCACACGGGGCCACGGCTTAACGTCCCATCCGACGGACGGCGGTCTTTCCAAGCCCATCGGTGTCCCCTATTGATGGTGGGCAGGGCGGGGAAATTTTGCGGAGACAAACCTTAACGCTGACTCAGCTGGGACTCGAACCTGGGAACTACAGATTATGAGCCTGGCACGCTACCGACTGAGCCACCCCCGCCCCTTTTATAAAGATGATACTGTTCATAAAGATAATAAAATAACTATCAACAAATTGCCTTGGTGATTTTGTTAAAAAAACAAAGGAACATTAGGCTTTTGTTACACTGTCAAGCATAATCTGTGCCTATGATAACTACATAGTATTTCCAAGTTAATTTCAATGACCGTTTTTCAAGCCCAATAACGGCGATGTGATTAAAATCGTATACGATGAACACAAATGCAAAATAAGTGATAACAAAAAAATTGTATACTGTAATTTTCGTAATCAGCGTATCTGATTTTGCATAAAACAGCTTATTTCGTTCATGTTATCGAAAAGAAGTTAAAATTTGTTGTCTAGTTTAATAGGCGAGATGGTTATCTGAGATTCACAACTTTCATAGATTCATCAGATAATAGGAGACATTCACAACATTCATACCTTCATTGGATAAAAAGGGAGATGATATTTATAACATTCATATTGTCATCGGCTAAGAGGTGAGTTGATTACCTCAGATTCATCGGATAATAGGAGACATTCACAACATTCATACCTTCATTGACAATAGGCGAGATGTTTGCCAGAAATTCACAACTTTCATACCCTCATCGGATAAAAGGGGAGATGATATTTATAACATTCATATTGTCATCGGCTAAGAGGTGAGTTGATTACCTCAGATTCATCGGATAATAGGAGAGATGATTACCTGAGATTCACGACATTCATGTCTTCAACGGATAGTAGGCGATATGGCCACTGAGACTCACACTTTCATCTATGAATGGTCAGAGCAATATCTATTGTGATAAGGATTGTAGAGAAGTTTGGCCAGAAAAATACATGGTCCGATTAGGGGTGGAGAAATTTTTGGCTAGAAAAATATATGAGTTGATTAAGGGTATAGAAAATTTTGCTAGAGTAAATGGCCAGGTCACATGGACCCCGAAGGCTCAGAGAAGGTTGGGGAGGGGACCCACTGGAACAGCTGTTGGGAGACAGATGGTAGCCTCCCGTCAAGGCCATCCAGCGTGTTCTTTAACGTGCACAGAGTATTGCTCTCCCGCACACGGGGCCACGGCTTAACGTCCCATCCGACGGACGGCGGCCTTTCCAAGCCCATCGGTGTCCCCTACTGACCGTTGGCAGGGCGGGGAATTTTGCGGAGATAAATCTGGACGCTGACCCAGCTGGGACTCGAACCTGGGAACTGCAGATTACGAGCCTGGCGCGCTACCGACTGAGCCACCCCCGCCCCTGGTTGCTCGAGATTCCGAACATTTTTATCTTTATTTGGTATTAGGAGTGATGGTTGCTCGAGATTCAGAACATTCATACCTTCATTTTATATTAAGGGTGATGATTACTTAGATTCATGACATTCATGTCTTCAACGGATTCTAGGTGATTTGGGCACTGAGATTCACACTTTCGTCTTTGAATGGTCAGATCAGTATCTGTTGCGATAAGCATTGTAGAAAATTTTGGCCAGAATTACTATAAGTTCTGATTACGTGTGTAGCAAATTTTGACCAAAATTACTACATGTTCTGATTATGGATATAGAATTTTTTGGAGAAAATTACATGTTCTGATTACGGATAGAGAAATTTTTGGCCGGAATTACTATATGTTCTGATAACAGGTGTAGAAAAGTTTGGCCAACATGTTCTGATTACGGATGTAGAAATGTTTGGCCGGAATTACTATAAGTTCTGATTAAGGGTGTAGAAAATTTTGACCAGAATTACTAGAAGTTCTGAATATGGGTGTAGAAAATTTTGACCAGAATGACTACATGTTCTGATTACGGGTGTAGAAAGTTTTGACCAGAATTATTACATGTTCTGATTACGGGTGTAGAAAGTTTTGACCAGAATTATTACATGTTCTGATTACGGGTGTAGAAAGTTTTGACCAGAATTATTACATGTTCTGATTACGGGTGTAGAAAGTTTTGACCAGAATTATTACATGTTCTGATTACGGGTGTAGAAAGTTTTGACCAGAATTACTACATGTTCTGATTACAGGTGTAGAAAATTTTAGCAAGAATAAATATGTGGTCTCATTAGAGGTACAGAAAGTTTTGTTAAAAAATAGAGGTCTGATTAAGATTGTAGAAAATTGTGCAAAAATAAATATGTTGTCTGATTAGGGTATAAAATATTTTTAAATGTTTTGTCTGATTAAGAATGTATTATACTTTAGGTAGGAACATTCTTTCTTGACAAACTTCAGAAAAATTGAATCACTTAAATCTTTGGGCATATATAATTTCTTTTCTTCCCTCCTTTCGTTCAATGACTGTCCTGACACGGTGTAGTCAGATGGCTGATGGCTGACTACACCGGGTCATAAGTTTTCAGTCCCTCCTCCCCGTTTTGAAAACGCTAGTAAGAGTAATGGAGGCAAAACATCACTAAAATTATGTGCATTTTCATGAATTTTTTAAAGAATTGTAACACTGAGGTGGAAATGATATATATTAAAGGAATTCCATTTAATTTGAATTTACGTATTGTAGACTATGTCGGACATTGTTACGAAGTTCCGTTAAAGTTATTTGCCAATACTGTGCAGTTGATTCAAATTAACAAAACTGAAAATAAATGAGCTTATTTGTTGCGTGAAACAATTATTTTGCAAGAAATAAGTAAAACGAAAGAGAGACTGCGATGTTTTAGCCATGTTGCCCGTATGAATAACTATAGATTGACGAATAAGGTTATGAAAAGCGTTACTAAAGGCCTCAGAAAAAGGGTAAGACCTAGGATGCGATGGGCATTTGGGTTGGGTTGGGTTGTTTTACCTCTGAGCGGCACTTTTTTGCACACCATGGGCTAAATGGCCAGGTCACATGGACCCCGAAGGCTCAGAGAAGGTTGGGGGAGGGGACCCACTGGAGCAGCTGTTGGGAGACAGATGGTAGCCTCCCGTCAAGGCCATCCAGCGTGTTCTTTAACGTGCACAGGGTATGACTCTCCCGCACACGGGGCCACGGCTTAACGTCCCATCCGACGGACGGCGGCCTTTCCAAGCCCATCTGTGTCCCCTACTGACAGTGGGCAGGGCGGGGAATTTTGCGGAGATAAATCTCAACGCTGACCCAGCTGGAACTCGAACCTGGGAACTACAGATTACGAGCCTGGCGCGCTACCGACTGAGCCACCCCCACCCCCATGCGATGGGCATGCAATGTCAAATAGGATCTTGCTGGAATTGGCCTGCAGTGACCATATGCAGCAGCTGTTGCTCAGGATAGACGTGTTAGGAGTACAAAATTGCACCGTCTGGTTGGACCTACGTAGTTCATGACTCTGTGAGAATTTTGTATGTATTTATATGCAATTGGTACTGATTTTCGTTTTACTAACAAATTCTAACAGAATGAAACGTTCGAACTTTCCGTTACACAGCATTCTAGCCAACAAGCTTTAAGTGTCCAAACATTCTTAAGTGAGGCTTAGCATTTTGTAAAATATTCAATGACAACATTTTACAAGTCAAATCTTGAAAATTACTACTTTATATTAATTATTTCAAAAGATATACTATTTCATTTAGTGTAACACTACTTTGAGAGTTGTCTATACCGTCAGCGTCTAGTAATCCATTGTTACACAACTTGTATAAATGAGTTTCACCTAACACTCTTTACACTTCATTAAACAGTAGGTTGACTAGGGTGATATCCTCTTCAACACACACACACAGAAAGATACTAAAACTCGAATAGGGCATTGTAAAATTGCACCAAAGAGTTGAGTATAGATCATAAGGCATTGTAAGATAACACCAAAGAGTTGAATAAAGATCATATGGCATGTAAGATAACAGCAAAGAGTTGAGTATAGGTCATAGGGCATTGTAAGATAACACCAAAGAGTTGAATATAGATCATATGGCATGTAAGATAACACCAAAGATTTGAGTATAGGTCATAAGGCATTGTAAGTTAACACCAAAGAGTTGAATATAGATCATATGGCATGTAAGATAACACCAAAGATTTGAGTATAGGTCATAGGGCATTGTAAGATAACACCAAAGAGTTTAACAGAGATCATAAGGCATTGTAAGATAACACCAAAGAGTTGAATAAAGATCATATGGCATGTAAGATAACACCAAAGAGTTGAGTATAGGTCATAGGGCATTTTAAGATAACACCAAAGAGTTGAATACAGATCATAGGCATTGTAAGATAACACCAAAGAGTTGAGTATAGGTCATAGGGCATTATAAGATAGCACCAAAGAGTTGAATATAGATCATAAGGCATTGTAAAATAACACCAAAGAGTTTAGTATAGGAAATAGGGCATTGTAAGATAACACCAAAGAGTTCAGTATAGGTCATAGGGCATTGTACGATAACGCTAAAGAGTTAAATATAGATCATATGGCATTCTAAGATAACACCAAAGAGTTGAATATGGATCATATGGCATTGTAAGATAACACCAAAGAGTTGAATATAGATCATAGGGCATTGTAAGATAACACCAAAGAGTTGAATATAGATCATAGGGCATTGTAAGATAACACCAAAGAGTTGAATATAGGTGATAGGACATTGTAAGATAACACCAAAAAGTTGAATACAGGTGATAGGACATTGTAAGATAACACCAAAGAGTTGAGTATAGGTCATAGGGCATTGTAAGATAACACCAAAGAGTGAGTATAGGTCATAGTTGGTTTGGTTTATCATTGTAAGATAACACCAAACAGTTGAATATAGATCATATGGCATGTAAGATAACACCAAAGATTTGAGTATAGGTCATAAGGCATTGTAAGATAACACCAAAGAGTTGAACATAGGTGATAGGAAATTGTAAGATAACACCAAAGAGTTGAATATATATCATAGGGCATTGTAAGATAACACCAAAGAGTTGAATATAGGTGATAGGACATTGTAAAATAACACCAAAAAGTTGAATACAGGTGATAGGACATTGTAACACCAAAGAGTTGAGTATAGGTCATAGGGCATTGTAAGATAACACCAAAGTGTTGAATATAGATCATAAGGCATTGTACGTTAACACCAAAGAGTTGAATAAAGATCATAAGGCATTGTAAGATAACACCAAAGAGTTGAATATAGATCATATGACATTGTAAGATAACACCGAAGAGTTGAGTATAGGTCATAGGGCATTGTAAGATAACACCAAATAGTTGAATATAGATCATATGGCATTGTAAGATAACACCAAAGAGTTGAGTATAGGTCATAGGGCATTGTAAGATAGCACCAAACAGTTGAATATAGATCATATGGCATGTAAGATAACACCAAAGATTTGAGTATAGTTCATAAGGCATTGTAAGATAGCACCAAAGAGTTGAATATAGATCATAGGGCATTGTAAGATAACACCAAAGAGTTGAGTATAGGTCATAGGGCATTGTAAGATAACACCAAAGAGTTGAATATAGATCATATGGCATTGTAAGATAACACCAAAGAGTTGAATGAAGATCATATGGCATGTAAGATAACACCAAAGAGTTGAATATAGATCATATGGCATTGTAAGATAACACCAAAGAGTTGAATATATATCATAGGGCATTGTAAGATAACACCAAAGAGTTGAGTACTGGTCACAGAGCATTGTAACATAGCACCAAAGAGTTGAATATAGATCATAGGGCATTGTAAGATAATACCAAAGAGTTTAGTGTAGATCAGGGCATTGTACGATAACACCAAAGAGTTGAATATAGGTCATATGGCATTGTAAAATAACACCAAAGAGTTTAGTATAGGTCATAGGGCATTGTACGATAATACCAAAGAGTTGAGTATAGGTGATATGACATTGTAAGATAACACCAAAGAGTTGAATATAGATCATAGGGCATTGTAAGATAACACCAAAGAGTTGAATATAGATCATAGGGCATTGTAAGATAATACCAAAGAGTTTAGTGTAGATCAGGGCATTGTAAGATAACACCAAAGAGTTGAATATAGGTGATAGGACATTGTAAGATAACACCAAAGAGTTGAATATAGATCATAGGGCATTGTAAGATAACACCAAAGAGTTGAATATAGGCCAAAGGGCATCGTAAGATAAGACCACAGAGTTCAATGTAGGCCATAGGGCATTATAAAATAACACCGAAGAGTTCAATATAGGCCATAGAGCATTGTAAAATGTCATCAAAGTCCAATATAGGCCATAAGGGCATTGTAAAATAATACCAAAGATTAGAGTAAATATTTATTAAACTCTGATGTTTTAATTAACAATTCATAATCGAACACAATGACCAATTATTAAACTCATGAGATACGTAATACAGTGAGTAGCGAAATAATAGGAACTCACCGCTATGCACATGTTGGTAATAGGTTAAATACAGATAGAGGAAAAACTGCCGTTAACCGGTTGGGATCTGAACCCACGACATCCTGATAATATGGCAGGTTTGCTCTATTATATAGGCTGTCGACAATCGTCCTATATTGGCGGTTTTAAGTATTATACCATAGAGTTAGTCATTGGAAATGTATCTGACTGGAATCGAAAACTCTGGTCCAGAAGGCACTTCCAAGTCTAGTGTACACGACCAACGCTCATCAAACGTTAAGATGCATGGCAAATTTTCAGCCAACACCCCAGGTATCGTACGCGTTCATATCCTGTGCAATATTAATATTGAAATATTAATTGTGGCTTCGGATCCCAACAGGCTAATGATAATTTTTTCTCTATATTTATTTAACATTTAGTTTATAAGTTTAAGATTAGAAGTATTTTTCCATCCATGCAGTGAAGTACCAGCAAAGTTGTGTGAAACCTACATATATCATTCTACAGGATTATTTCCCATTGAAACATACTATTACGAAAGATTAACTAACAAGAGAGTTGGGGCGGGGGTGGCTCAGTCGGTAGCGCGCCAGGCTCGTAATCTGTAGTTCCCAGGTTCGAGTCCCAGCTGGGTCAGCGTTGAGATTTATCTCCGCAAAATTTCCCGCCTTGCCCATCGGTGTCCCAGTAGGGGACACCTATGGGATTGGAAAGGCCGCCGTCCGTCGGATGGGACGTTAAGCCGTGGCCCCGTGTGCGAGAGAGCCATACCCTGTGCACGTTAAAGAACACGCTGGATGGCCTTGACGGGGTGCTTACCATCTGTCTCCCAACAGCTGTTCCAGTGGGTCCCCTCCCCCAACCTTCTCTGAGCCTTCGGGGTCCATGTGACCTGGCCATTTAGCCCATGATGTGCAAAAAAGTGCCGCTAAGAGGTAAAACAACCCAACCCAACAAGAGAGTTTAAACTTTTTTTTATCCTTCAGCAACCAAATTTTGAATTTTGTAATTCTGAATAAGAACTTCGCTATTAAAGAAATATTCGCTTTTGATGTCGAATTCTGAATAATTTACCTGAAGTGCCATTGAATTCAGGATATGAGACGTTATTCAATTTCAGTACCGCTAAGTCTCGCATTTGCGCGCATGCGTGGCTGAAACTCTGGTCATATATAGCTGTCAGCCTTGGCTTCCCCAATCATTCGTCGTGAGAAGTGTAATGGGCAAGGCGCCGTATTTAGATACATTTGACAGAGGTCATATCGTAGGTGTCCGACGGATGGGACACTCGAACTCCGAAATTCTCAACGAACTTGGATTTTCTCGTATGACAGGGTTGGGTTGGGTTGTTTTACCTCTGAGCGGCACTTTTTTGCACACCATGGGCTAAATTGCCAGGTCACATGGACCCCGAAGGCTCAGAGAAGGTTGGGAGAGGGGACCCACTGGAACAGCTGTTGGGAGACAGATGGTAGCCTCTCGTCAAGGCCATCCAGCGTGTTCTTTAACGTGCACAGGGTATGTCTCTCCCGCATACGGGACCACGGCTTAACGTCCCATCCGACGGACGGCGGCCTTTCCAAACCCATCGGTGTCCCCTACTGACCGTGGGCAGGGCGGAGAATTTTGCGGAGATAAATCTCAACGCTGACCCAGCTGGGACTCGAACCTGGGTACTACAGATTACGAGCCTGGCGCGCTACCGACTGAGCCACCCCCACCCCTCTCGTATGACAGTTTCAAGAGTGTTCCGGGAATATGAAAATTCCGGCAAAAACAGAAGCACCCGGACAAACTGCAAAGGACAACCAGCCTTGAATAATCATGGGCTTCGTCGTCTGACCTGCATCGTACGGACCGATAGGAACCAGACATTATCTGAATTCACCTCCCATCTGAACGCGGGTTCCAGCAAGGAAGTCAGGACATGGACCGTGCAACGTTCACTTCATTGTCTCGGCTTTGGGAGCCGCCGACCTACGAGAGTCCCACTTCTAAAGGCACAACACCGTGCTCAACGCTTTACCTGGGCTAAAGAACATCGAAACTGGACCATCGAAAATGGCAGCGGATAGCCTGGAGTGATGAATCCCGATTTAAACTTCATCACGCCGATGGGAGACTGAGAGTATAGCGCCAATTCCATGAAGCCGTGGATCCTACATGTGAGGTTGGAACAGTACAGCCTGGGGTGTCTTCAGTTGGACGTCTGTGGGACCTTTGGTACGTGTACCAACGATTCTCAATGCATTCCGGTACGTAGAACTCATGGCTGACGATTTACACCCATTTATGGTCATCATACATCCCAATGGAAATGGCGTCTACCAGCAAGACAACTGTTCATCTCACAGGTCCAGGTTGGCTACTTGCATGGTTGCAGGAACATTCTGCTGACTTTGAAATAATGAATTGGTCACCTAGAAGCCCAGATTTAATCCCATCGAAAATCTTTGGGATACATCAAGTAGAGTGTTCGGGTCCGTGTCCTATTATCAACGATCTTGGGGGCGGGGGTGGCTCAGTCGGTAGCGCGCCAGGCTCGTAATCTGTAGTTCCCAGGTTCGAGTCCCAGCTGGGTCAGCGTTGAGATTTATCTTCCGCAAAATTCCCCGCCCTGCCCACGGTCAGTAGGGGACAACGATGGGCTTGGAAAGGCCGCCGTCCGTCGGATGGGACGTTAAGCCGTGGCCCCGTGTGCGGGAGAGCCATACCCTATGCACGTTAAAGAACACGCTGGATGGCCTTGACGGGAGGCTACCATCTGTCTCCCAACAGCTGTTCCAGTGGGTCCCCTCCCCCAACCTTCTCTGAGCCTTCGGGGTCCTTGTGACCTGGCCATTTAGCCCATGGTGTGCAAAAAAGTGCCGCTCAGAGGTAAAACAACCCAAAACAACCCAACCCAACGATCTTGAGAGAATTCTGGACAGCTCTGGAGGATGCACGGGTCGCCATACCTGTGGAACATTTAGGCAAGCTTATGGAGTCCTTGTCTCATAGTGGCGGCCGTTATCAGGGCCAGAAGTGTCGAACACGTTACTAGGTTGCTATCCCTAATTCAATGGCACTTCAGTGTATAAGCTTCGTATTAACAAAAATTCTTAAATTGAATTTTTCATTCGTCGAAGGTTACCTGTATGTGATAACAATAATAAAATTTATATCAAAGTATTAAACTTAATATAAATTAAAATATTATTAATTCTTAAAATTAAATTATTAATGGCAATAAATTGATATAAATTTTTATATTTTAATATTACGTTAAATTTTGACGCTGCTGTAATAGAGACATAATTAAATACACGTATAAACACTTATTCTCTCAGTTGACAAAATACGATTGACGATTTCCTAAATTTCCGTTCTTCCCCGCACCCCCCCCCCCCCCACAACATAACCATAAACCATAATTCCTACGCTGTGCGCTGTCCGTTCTACACGGTCAAGCAACCGCTACGTTTTACACGGTTTTAGATTCGATTTTACAAGGTACGGATTAAGGCACTTTTTTGCCTATAAATATAGCTACATCACTAAACACTAGAGTAGGGGTTCTCAATGTGGGTACGCGGTCAAATTTTTTGGTCTACGCCGTGAGAGTTCAAATGTCGCTAGATTTAGTAACAAAGTTTTATTCCCGTTGTTATACTATAACTATAGTTTTTATCCATCTATACAATGGGTACAGTCCCTCAAAAACATATCCGAACGCTATGGTTGTTTACAGAATTCAGAAAAAATATCTGGCAACGATTTTTTTTAGAAATTAGTGATCTGGCAACCTTCGTGTCACGTGACACGAGGTTGCCAGATCACTAATTTCTAAAAAAAATCGTTGCCAGATATTTTTTCTGAATTCTGTAATCAACCATAGTGTTCGGATACCTTTTTGAGCGACTGTACGCCAGTTACATACACATTTCCATGGGGTACGTAAAGCATAAAAGGTTGAGAACCATTGCAGTAGAGGCTTAGAGTGATGCGAGATTATTAGATTAAGTCTCCTCAAAGTAAATCAACTAAATCATTTCAGTTAATATTTAGCTTTAAGAATAAACTGAAGAAGGTAAATTCCCGTTTTAAAAGGCTCATCATCTACAACAAGTTTTATTTATAGTAATTAGGCAAGTATGAAGACCAGGTGAATTTGAGTTGTCTAATTGCTACAAATGAATAGCACTGTGGTGATCTTCATTCATTCCTATCTTATAATTATAGTTTTTTGCTCCGATAAAATTTCTCTTCTAAGATATGAGTGCATTAATGAAAGGTTTCTTACAGCAAAACTTCAGAGAAGCGTTAAAGACTTGAATGTTATCTACTGTTATGCCCCCATTGATGATGCCGTTGAGGATGAGAAGGATAGGTTTTACGGACAACTTCAGGATATTTGGAATTCTGTCAAGAAAGGAGATATTACCCTTGTTCTAGGTGACTTCAATGTCAAAGCTGGTACTGACATTGAAATACCCTTTTGGTATTGGTAGCTGCAATGACAATGGGCAACGTCTCCTACAGGTAAGTAAACTAAATGGATTCAGAATAACTAACACTTATTAAAACACCGCGACATACATAAGTACACATGGGTTTCACCTGATGGGCTGCATAGGAATATGATTGATTACATATTAATTAACAGCACATGGGCTACTTCTGTTAGGAATACCAGGGCATATAGGGGAGCTGAAATTGGATCTGACCATTACCTTGTTAACAGTGTCTTGCAACTTAAACTTAAAAAGTGTTGTGCTAGGGTTGAAAAATTTACTTTTAATACTGAAGCTCTGAAAGACCCAGTTATAGCCAAAGCTTACCATGATAGGTTACTTAGTCATTATGACAGCTGTTGTTTATTACTGAAGTTAAGGAAGAATGGGACCATTTTAAACGGACTTTTTTTGGAAACTAACAGTAGTCTTCTAGGAAAAAAGAAACGACGAGGCAAAAGTATTTGAGTGAAAAGGCACTTGAGTTTATTTCAGAAAGAACTGCAGGAATGTCCTTAATTAATACCTTACGAGTTCTAATACAAATCCTTACAGAGAACTTAATAAACGTATAAAGGATCAGTTAACAGCTCATAAGAATCTTTGACAAGATGGTTTGGTTGACAAAGCCGAGGAGGCTTTAACGGAAATAGCATAATAGCAGAGAGGTGTACCAGATAGTTAAAGTTTTGTGTAGTAGAAAACTGACAGATATACAGGGATTGAAGGATAAACAAGGTAGGGTTATAGAAGGTGAGGAATTTGTCATGGTTAAGTGGGCTGAGCATTTCAGTGATGTTCTAAACAATGTGGTTAGTTCTACTTCCATTGTTTGTAATGATGATAGATGCATTACTGGCCTCAATGTTGGTCCTATAACACAATCTGAAGTTATTTTGGCTGTTTCTAAACTTAAACTTCATAAATCCCGAGGGGTAGATGAAATTACTAAGAAAATGCTTAGAGCTGGGAATGTTTCGGTTACCATTTGGATGACTGAAATTTTGAATGTCTTTTATGATAAAGGCACGTTTCCTAAGGATTTTGCTAAATCTGTTATTATCCGTATTTTTAAAAAAAGGTGATCGCAGTTCTTGTGATAACTATAGGGGTATCAGCCTACTCTCTGTTCCAGGTAAAGTTCTTTGCATGATTGTGCTTAATAGAATTAAGAATCTGGTTGACAGTCAATTGCGTGATGAGCAATGTGGATTCAGAAGTGGTAGGGGATGTGTAGATCAAATATTTTCACTTAGGCATATTCTTGAGAAATGTTTAGATTTTCAGAAACCTTTGGTTGCTAGCTTTGTTGATTTCAAAAAGGCTTTCGACTCTGTTGATCGTCATAATTTGTGGTTGATTGTGAGATCATATGGTATACCAGACAAGTTAGTTAACATAATGAAAGCTCTCCATAATAACACTGAGTCGTGTGTGAGAGTTGGTAAGGCTTGTAGCAATTGGTTTAGCATTACTTCTGGTGTTCGACAAGGGTGCATTTTGTCTCCTTTTCTCTTTAGCTTGGTTATTGATTATGTTATGCGAAATTCACTTCAAGGGAAAGATTTTGGCCTTAAATGGGCTGGAGATACGAAAATTTCTGATTTAGATTATGCTGATGATTTAGCCCTTTTGGCAAATGATGTTGATGAGATGAACTCTTTCATTCGAGCTGTTGATGAGACTGGTAGAGTAGGTTTGGTTATAAACAGAGAGAAAACTAAAGTGATGAAAATTGGTCAGGCAGACTGTGATTCAGTTAATCTGAATGGTTGCAATCTCGAGCAGTGTCACAGTTTAATTATCTTGGGAGCTATGTAACAGATAATGGTGATGTGCGGCATGAGATTAACAGACGAATAGGGATTGCTTCAGAGACTTTTAAGAATCTATAGAGAGTGTGGAGAAATAGGTGTATACACCTAAAGACTAAAATTAGACTGTATAATAGTTTGGTTCTTTCTAGGGTTAGTTATGATAGTGAAACTTGGACGCTTTGTAAACAAGATAACAGGAAACTAGGTGCTTTTGATTCTAAATGCTTACGCAGTATCTTAGGCGTTAGGTGGTTCAACTTTTGTAAGTAATGATGAGGTTTAGGCAAAGGAGTTGGCAACCTCCTTTGAGCAGTTTATTGTTCAGAGAGAGACTGTTGGTTTGGCCATGTTGCCCGTATGCATAATTATAGATTAGCCAATAGGAGACCGATGATGCGGTGGGCAGACAATGTCAAACATGACCTGGTTAGAATTGGTGTGCAATGGCCAGATGCAGCAGATGTAGCTCAGGACAGATATGCTTGGAGAATTAAATTGCGCGGTCTGGTTGGACCTCTGTAGCCCATGGCTGCTTGATGATGATGCTGATGATGATGATGGTGGTGGTGGTGGTGGTGGTGGTGGTGGTGGTGGTGGTGGTGGTGGTGGTGGTGGTGGTGGTGATGATGATGATGATGATGATGATGATGATGATGATGATGATGATGATGATGATGATGATGATGATGATGATGATGATTGTATTCTTACTATTTAATGAAATCTGTTTTGGCGACATCGTAACAAAACAAAGTCTGTTTCACATGGGCATCTAGAATGTCTTTTCTAGTCTAAATTCTATCGAACTAGTAAAAATTATGCTTCAGGGTTCATTTTTAAAAGAAGCTTTAATTTTGTAGTCTATTCTTTAGAATAAATCTAGCTGATTCGTAAATGCGCTATTTCATAAAATATAACATGCTGCTTTACTTTTCAAAATAAGTTTTCGATTTTAATACAAAAGTTTAATTTCTAAATTATATTCAATGATTTAGCGTTCAGCATTCTTCGTGATCAGGAAGAAAAGTAATGTATCAGAAATTAATTTAAACTTACCTGAATCCGTACAAATTAAATGCAAAATAATGTTAATTAATACTTCTGAACTGAAATTTGAGATCAGCTGTTGAAATAAAATTGACAATGTACTTTTTTATTAATAAAAAAAGGTTATTTTTTCCATTTTTTTCCAAAAGTTCTTGAATGTAATTTAGGCGGTGGTTTTACAGAATCTCTCAACAGTTAACCCTTGCAGTGTCTGATTTTATTTTTCTTTATAAATGCAACTCAACTTCTGAGCGTCATTATGAAGCAACTAATGTTTATATTACATACTAAAAATACTAAACATACTAAAAGAAAGAGCATTTGATTCTGAACAAAAACTATAAAATGTAAAAGGAAAAAAATTGTCGGTAAGCATGAAAAAACATGTTACATGTTCATTAATAGTGATTTTCAAAAAAAACGTTAATCAGTTCTCCCCATTTAAAGAGTTAGAGAGAATTAGTTCGCCACATTTAAAGAGTTAGAGAGAATCAGTTCTCCACATTTAAAGAGTTAGGGAGAATCAGTTCCCACATTTAAAGAGTTAGGGAGAATCAGTTCCCACATTTAAAGAGTTAGGGAGAATCAGTTCCCACATTTAAAGAGTTAGGGAGAATCAGTTCCCACATTTAAAGAGTTAGGGAGAATCAATTCCCACATTTAAAGAGTTAGGGAGAATCAGTTCCCCACACATTTAAAGAGTTAGAGAGAATCAGTTTCCCACATTTAAAGAGCTACAAAGAATCAATTCCCCACATTTAAAGAGTTAGGGAGAATCAGTTCCCATATTTAAAGAGTTAGGGAGAATCAGTCCCCCCCAGATTTAAAGAGTTATAGAGAATCAGTTTCCCACATTTAAAGAGCTACAAAGAATCAATTCCTTACATTTAAAGAGTTAGGGAGAATCAGTTCCCACATTTAAAGAGCTACGAAGAATAAATTCCCTACATTTAAAGAGTTAGAGAGAATCACTTCCCACATTTAAAGAGTTAGGGAGAATCACTTCTCACATTTAAAGAGTTAGGGAGAATCAGTTCCCCCCACATTTAAAGAGTTAGAGAGAATCAGTTTCCCACATTTAAAGAGCTACAAAGAATCAATTCTCCACATTTAAAAAGTTAGGGAGAATCACTTCCCACATTTAAAGAGTTAGGGAGAATCACTTCCCACATTTAAAGAGTTAGGGAGAATCAGTTCCCCCCACATTTAAAGAGCTACGAAGAATAAATTCCCTACATTTAAAGAGTTAGAGAGAATCAATTCCCCACATTTAAAGAGTTAGAGAGAATCAGTTCCTCACATTTAAAGAGTTAGGGAGAATCAGTTCCCACATTTAAAGAGTTAGGGAGAATCAGTTCCCACATTTAAAGAGTTAGGGAGAATCAGTTCCCCCCACATTTAAAGAGTTAGAGAGAATCAGTTTCCCACATTTAAAGAGCTACAAAGAATCAATTCCCCACATTTAAAGAGTTAGGGAGAATCAGTTTCCACATTTAAAGAGTTGGGGAGAATCAGTTCCCACATTTAAAGAGTTAGGGAGAATCAGTTCCCCCCACATTTAAAGAGTTAGAGAGAATCAGTTTCCCACATTTAAAGAGCTACAAAGAATCAATTCCCCACATTTAAAGAGTTAGGGAGAATCAGTTCCCACATTTAAAGAGTTAGGGAGAATCAGTTCCCCCCACATTTAAAGAGTCAGAGAGAATCAGTTTCCCACATTTAAAGAGCTACAAAGAATCAATTCCCCACATTTAAAGAGTTAGGGAGAATCAGTTCCCACATTTAAAGAGTTAGGGAGAATCAGTTCCCCCCACATTTAAAGAGTTAGGGAGTATCAGTTCCCCCACATTTAAAGAGTTAGAGAGAATCAGTTTCCCACATTTAAAGAGCTAGAAAGAATCAATTCCCCACATTTAAAGAGTTAGAGAGAATCGGTTCCTCACATTTAAAGAGTTAGGGAGAATCAGTTCCCACATTTAAAGAGTTAGGGAGAATCAGTTCCCACATTTAAAGAGTTAGGGAGAATCAGTTCCCACATTTAAAGAGTTAGGGAGAATCAGTTCCCACCCCCCACATTTAAAGAGTTAGAGAGAATCAGTTTCCCACATTTAAAGAGCTACGAAGAATCAATTCCCCACATTTAAAGAGTTAGAGAGAATCAGTTCCTCACATTTAAAGAGTTAGGGAGAATCAGTTCCCACATTTAATGAGTTAGGGAGAATCAGTTCCACATTTAAAGAGTTAGAGAGAATCAGTTTCCCACATTTAAAGAGCTACAAAGAATCAATTCCCCACATTTAAAGAGTTAGGGGGAATCAGTTCCCACATTTAAAGAGTTATAGAGAATCAGTTTCCCACATTTATAGAGCTACAAAGAATCAATTCCCCACATTTCAAGAGTTAGAGAATCAGGTCCCCAGATTTAAAGAGTTAGGGAGAATCAGTTAGAGAGATAATGTGATTTAGAAATGATACTTTGGTGCAATAGTTAACACACACTGCATCTAAAGTGAGGTAGATGACTTATTTGGTTTAGCAGCAGAGTACTAGAACATGCGATGTAGTAATGATCTTACCTTGAACAATAGTTGTATTGTACTCTACACAATGTAATAATAATGATCATGTTCAATGGTAAAATGTTATGGAATAATGACGATTACAAGAATAATCCTAATACTGCAGATATCACATTGTATTAATGATGACTTAGCTTCTGTAATAATAATCTACTGCATTTAGCAACAATATCTCTTTATAATAGTAATATCATATTGTTATAAGGATAATGATGAAACATTTTGTTTGATAATGATCTCTTACTGTATGTGAATGGTGACTTACATTATGTGTTAGGGAACTCGAACTACACGTGTGATATAGAAATGATGACTAATATAATGAATCTTCTCATCCCTTATTGCATGTGACATAATAATGATGACTTATTTTGTAATAGTTATCTCCTACTGTTTAAATTCAATAATGAACTCTCTTGTACAATAATAATTTCTTACTGAATGTGATATAGTAATTACAGCTTATCTTCGATATATGTGCAAAACTAAATTCTTATATTCTATACATGTTAATGGCAATCTCTTATTACATTTGAAGAAATAATGATTTCTATTCTATTGCAATTATCAATAATGATTTGTCTTTTCTTTTCATGCAATGCAGAAAAAATACTATTGTACAGCAGCCATCACAAAATGCACTTAATGCGAAAAAAATGACTCTTTTTTGCACTAGCAGAGTCTCATTGCATGTGATGTGACAGAGAACTTACCTTTTGCAACGGTAACCTTATATTGCATGTGATATGATACAGAACTTATCTTTTGTAACGGTAACCTTATACTGCATGTGATGTGAGACAGAACTTATCATTTGTAACGGTAATCTTATACTGCATGTGATGTGACACAGAACTTATCTTTTGTAACGGTAACCTTATATTGCATGTGATGTGATAGAGAACTTATCTTTTGTAACGGTAATTTTATACCGCATGTGATGTGATACAGAACTTATCTTTTGTAACGGTAACCTTATATTGCATGTGATGTGATACAGAACTTATCTTTTGTAACGGTAACCTTATACTGCATGTGATGTGAGACAGAACTTATTATTTGTAACGGTAATCTTATACTGCATGTGATGTGACACAGAACTTATCTTTTGTAACGGTAATCTTATACTGCATGTGATGTAATACAGAACTTATCTTTTGTAACGGTAACCTTATATTGCATGTGGTGTGACACAGAACTTATCTTTTGTAACGGTAACCTTATGTTGCATGTGATGTGACACAGAACTTATCTTTTGTAACGGTAACCTTATACTGCATGTGGTGTGACACAGAACTTATCTGTTGTAACGGTAATCTTATACCGCATGTGGTGTGACACAGAACTTATATTTTGTAACGGTAACCTTATACTGCATGTGATGTGACACAGAACTTATCATTTGTAACTGTAATCTTATACTGCATGTGATGTGATACAGAATTTATCATTTGTAACGGTAACCTTATGTTGCATGTGATGTGACACAGAACTTATCTTTTGTAACGGTAATCTTATACTGCATGTGATGTGGTACAGAACTTATCTTTTGTAACGGTAACCTTATACCGCATGTGATGTGGCACAGAACTTATCTTTTGTAACGGTAACCTTATACTGCATGTGATGTGAGACAGAACTTATGATTTGTAACGGTAATCTTATACTGCATGTGATGTGACACAGAACTTATCTTTTGTAACGGTAACCTTATGTTGCATGTGATGTGACACAGAACTTATCTTTTGTAACGGTAACCTTATGTTGCATGTGATGTGACACAGAACTTATCTTTTGTAACGGTAACCTTATACTGCATGTGGTGTGACACAGAACTTATCTGTTGTAACGGTAATCTTATACCGCATGTGGTGTGACACAGAATTTATCTTTTGTAACGGTAACCTTATGTTGCATGTGGTGTGACACAGAACTTATCTTTTGTAACGGTAATCTTATACCGCATGTGGTGTGACACAGAACTTATCTTTTGTAACGGTAACCTTATACTGCATGTGATGTGACACAGAACTTATCTTTTGTAACGGTAACCTTATACTGCATGTGATGTGACACAGAACTTATCTTTTGTAACGGTAACCTTATACTGCATGTGGTGTGACACAGAACTTATCTTTTGTAACGGTAATCTTATACTGCATGTGATGTGAGACAGAACTTATCTTTTGTAACGGTAACCTTATACTGCATGTGATGTGAGACAGAACTTATAATTTGTAACTGTAATCTTATACTGCATGTGATGTGACACAGAACTTATCTTTTGTAACGGTAATCTTATACTGCATGTGATGTGACACAGAATTTATCTTTTGTAACGGTAACCTTATGTTGCATGTGATGTGACACAGAACTTATCTTTTGTAACGGTAACCATATATTGCATGTGGTGTGACACAGAACTTATCTTTTGTAACGGTAATTTTATACCGCATGTGATGTGATACAGAACTTATCTTTTGTAACGGTAATCTTATACTGCATGTGATGTGATACAGAACTTATCTTTTGTAACGGTAATCTTATACTGCATGTGGTGTGACACAGAACTTATCTTTTGTAACGGTGATGTTATACCGCATGTGATGTGATACAGAACTTATCTTTGTAACGGTAACCATATATTGCATGTGGTGTGACACAGATCTTATCTTTTGTAACGGTAATCTTATACTGCATGTGATGTGGTACAGAACTTATCTTTTGTAACGGTAACCTTATAAAGCATGTGATGTGACACAGAACTTATCTTTTGTAACGGTAACCTTATACTGCATGTGATGTGAGACAGAACTTATAATTTGTAACTGTAATCTTATACTGCATGTGATGTGACACAGAACTTATCTTTTGTAACGGTAATCTTATACTGCATGTGATGTGACACAGAATTTATCTTTTGTAACGGTAACCTTATGTTGCATGTGATGTGACACAGAACTTATCTTTTGTAACGGTAACCTTATACTGCATGTGGTGTGACACAGAACTTATCTGTTGTAACGGTAATCTTATACCGCATGTGGTGTGACACAGAATTTATCTTTTGTAACGGTAACCTTATGTTGCATGTGGTGTGACACAGAACTTATCTTTTGTAACGGTAATCTTATACCGCATGTGGTGTGACACAGAACTTATCTTTTGTAACGGTAACCTTATACTGCATGTGATGTGACACAGAACTTATCTTTTGTAACGGTAACCTTATACTGCATGTGATGTGACACAGATCTTATCTTTTGTAACGGTAATCTTATACTGCATGTGATGTGGTACAGAACTTATCTTTTGTAACGGTAACCTTATAAAGCATGTGATGTGACACAGAACTTATCTTTTGTAACGGTAACCTTATAAAGCATGTGATGTGACACAGAACTTATCTTTTGTAACGGTAATCTTATACTGCATGTGATGTGACACAGAACTTATCTTTTGTAACGGTAATCTTATACTGCATGTGATGTGACACAGAACTTATGTTTTGTAACGGTAACCTTATATTGCATGTGGTGTGACACAGAACTTATCTTTTGTAACGGTAACCTTATATTGCATGTGGTGTGACACAGAACTTATCTTTTGTAACGGTAATCTTATACTGCATGTAATAGAGTAATGAGCTTGTTCAAAGACAATCTTCTGAATGTTGTGAAATAATGATATGTATGTGAATAATGTCATACTAAATATGATGCTACGGTGCCAATAATTTCCCTTGTACAGTCACTCAAAAAAGTATTCGAACACTATGGTTGATTACAGAATTCAGAAAAAATATCTGGCAACGATTTTTTTAGAAATTAGTGATCTGGCAATCTTTGTGTTACGTAACACGAAGGTTGCCATATAATTCATTTCTAAAAAAATCGTTCCCAGATATTTTTTCTGAATTCTGTAATCAACCATAGTGTTCGGATATTTTTTTGAGCGACTGTATAACAGTAATATCGTGTGGTGTAATGATGAAGTATTTTATGTGATGATGAGCTCTTACATTTTGTGTTTAGTAATCTCGAAATACATGTGGAATGGAAATGATGACCTGAAATATAACGGTATAATCCGTTTTTGCATGTGATGTAAAAATGATGATTTATTTTTGCAATAATAATCGACTACTGCATAAGATGTAATAATGAATTCTCTTGTATAATAATGATTTTTTACTGGATGTTTATGGTAATAGCAAACTTAGCTTCGATTACATTTGAATAAATAATGATTGCTCTTGTGAAATACTGAACTCTTACTGCACATAACTATCATTATTAGTGATGACTCGTCTGAGAATAATCTTTTTTAATGCAATGTATAAATGATATTATTGTACAATACCCTTAATGTAAAAAGATGACTTATTTTGTGTAGTAGCAAAGTCTCACTGCAGGTGATGGGGCACAGAACTTACCTTGTGTAATGATAATCTTATACTCCATGTAATAAACTAATTAGATTGTTAAATGGTAATCTATTTGTATGTTAGGAGTAATGATTACCTATAAGAATAATATGAAACTGCATCTGATATAATGATTAACTCTTTAGTATAATAATGATTCCTTACTGGATGTGATGTAGCAATAATTTATTTTTATAATACTAATATTATATTTTGTGTGGTGTGATTAAGAACTAACTTGTATAATAATGAACTATTAGTGCAGTTAGTAATGATCTTCATTCTATAATAATATTAATCTCCGAATGTATGTAAATGTAATGATGAACGCTCTTTAATAATAATAATCTATTAGTTTCATGTAACGTATTAATGATATATCATCTTGTGCCAATAATCATCTCTATTACATTACTTACAGCGATGATGACTAACTTTGTAAAATAATAATCTGTTACTACGTGTATGGATGATAGCTTATCTTCTGAAATAATTCTGTGCTTTGTAAAGTACAAATGATACTTATTTTGTGAAATATTATTTTACTCCATGTGATGCAGTAATGATTATGTTTCTTGTTCAGTAATGATATCCCGATTTCTGCAATATACTAAAGCCAACTTATCTTGTGCAGTAGTGATATCCCGATTTCTGTAATATACTAAAGCCAACTTATCTTGTGCAGTAGTGATATCCCGATTTCTGTAATATACTAAAGCCAACTTATCTTGTGCAGTAGTGATATCCCGATTTCTGTAATATACTAAAGCCAACTTATCTTGTGCAGTAGTGATATCCCGATTTCTGTAATATACTAAAGCCAACTTATCTTGTGCAGTAGTGATATCCCGATTTCTGTAATATAATAAAGCCAACTTATCTTGTGCAGTAGTAATCTCTACGGCGTGTCCTATAGTAATGTTGATTTATCTTCTATAGTAGTTCTCCTGCTACATGTGGCATAATAATTATGATTTGTCTTGTGTAATAGTAATCTGCTGCAGGTGATGTATCAGTGATGACTTGTCTTTTGTGATAGTGATCTACAAAATGTAATATAGGGATAGTGACTTTTCTTTTGTAATAGCTATCTGCTACATGTGGTACGGTTAAGGTGACTTGTTCGTAATAATGATCTACTACATGTGATGTAATGATAGTAATGATGTAATTTATGGCAACCTTCGTGTCACGTGACACGAAGGTTGCCACAAATTTTTTCTAAAAAAATCGTTGCCAGATATTTTTTCTGAATTCTGTAATCAACCATAGGGTTCGGATACTTTTTTGAGCGACTGTACTGATGATGACTTTTCCTTTGTAATAGTGATCTACTACATGTAATGCTGGTGATATCTTTTGTATTAGTGATCTACTACATGTAGTGATGGTGACATATTTTGTATTAGTGACCTACTACATGTACTGATGACGACTTTTCCTTTGTAATAGTGATCTACTACATGTAATGATGGTGACATCTTTTGTATTAGTGATCTACTACATGTAGTGATGGTGACATATTTTGTATTAGTGATCTACTACATGTAATGATGGTGACATCTTTTGTATTAGTGATCTACTACATGTAGTGATGGTGACATATTTTGTATTAGTGATCTACTACATGTAATGATGGTGACATCTTTTGTATTAGTGATCTACTACATGTAGTGATGGTGACATATTTTGTATTAATGACCTACTACATGTACTGATGATGACTTTTCCTTTGTAATAGTGATCTACTACATGTAATGATGGTGACATCTTTGTATTAGTGATCTACTACATGTAATGATGGTGACATCTTTTGTATTAGTGATCTACTACATGTAGTGATGGTGACATATTTTGTATTAGTGATCTACTACATGTAATGATGGTGACATCTTTTCTATTAGTGATCTACTACATGTAGTGATGGTGACATCTTTTGTATTAGTGATCTACTACATGTAGTGATGGTGACATATTTTGTATTAGTGATCTACTACATGTAATGATGGTGACATCTTTTGTATTAGTGATCTACTACATGTAGTGATGGTGACATATTTTGCATTAATGACCTACTACATGTACTGATGATGACTTTTCCTTTGTAATAGTGATCTACTACATGTAATGATGGTGACATCTTTTGTATTAGTGATCTACTACATGTAGTGATGGTGACATATTTTGTATTAGTGATCTACTACATGTAGTGATGGTGACATCTTTTGTATTAGTGATCTACTACATGTAGTGATGGTGACATATTTTGTATTAGTGATCTACTACATGTAATGATGGTGACATCTTTTGTATTAGTGATCTACTACATGTAGTGATGGTGACATATTTTGTATTAATGACCTACTACATGTACTGATGATGACTTTTCCTTTGTAATAGTGATCTACTACATGTAATGATGGTGACATCTTTTGTATTAGTGATCTACTACATGTAATGATGGTGACATCTTTTGTATTAGTGATCTACTACATGTAGTGATGGTGACATATTTTGTATTAATGACCTACTACATGTACTGATGATGACTTTTCCTTTGTAATAGTGATCTACTACAAATAATGATGGTGACATATTTTGTATTAGTGATCTACTACATGTAGTGATGGTGACATATTTTGTATTAGTGATCTACTACATGTAATGATCGTGACATCTTTTGTATTAGTGATCTACTACATGTAGTGATGGTGACATCTTTTGTATTAGTGATCTACTACATGTAGTGATGGTGACATATTTTGTATTAGTGATCTACTACATGTAATGATGGTGACATCTTTTGTATTAGTGATCTACTACATGTAGTGATGGTGACATATTTTGCATTAATGACCTACTACATGTACTGATGATGACTTTTCCTTTGTAATAGTGATCTACTACATGTAATGATGGTGACATCTTTTGTATTACTGATCTACTACATGTAATGATGGTGACATCTTTTGTATTAGTGATCTACTACATGTAGTGATGGTGACATATTTTGTATTAATGACCTACTACATGTACTGATGATGACTTTTCCTTTGTAATAGTGATCTACTACATGTAATGATGGTGACATATTTTGTATTAGTGATCTACTACATGTAGTGATGGTGACATATTTTGTATTAATGACCTACTACATGTACTGATGATGACTTTTCCTTTGTAATAGTGATCTACTACATGTAATGATGGTGACATCTTTTGTATTAGTGATCTACTACATGTAGTGACGGTGACATATTTTGTATTAGTGACCTACTACATGTACTGATGATGACTTTTCCTTTGTAATAGTGATCTACTACATGTAATGATGGTGACATCTTTTGTATTAGTGATCTACTACATGTAGTGATGGTGACATATTTTGTATTAGTGATCTACTACATGTAATGATCGTGACATCTTTTGTATTAGTGATCTACTACATGTAGTGATGGTGACATCTTTTGTATTAGTGATCTACTACATGTAGTGATGGTGACATATTTTGTATTAGTGATCTACTACATGTAATGATGGTGACATCTTTTGTATTAGTGATCTACTACATGTAGTGATGGTGACATATTTTGTATTAATGACCTACTACATGTACTGATGATGACTTTTCCTTTGTAATAGTGATCTACTACATGTAATGATGGTGACATCTTTTGTATTAGTGATCTACTACATGTAGTGATGGTGACATATTTTGTATTAATGACCTACTACATGTACTGATGATGACTTTTCCTTTGTAATAGTGATCTACTACATGTAATGATGGTGACATCTTTTATATTAGTGATCTACTACATGTAGTGATGGTGACATATTTTGTATTAGTGACCTACTACATGTACTGATGATGACTTTTCCTTTGTAATAGTGATCTACTACATGTAATGATGGTGACATCTTTTGTATTAGTGATCTACTACATGTAGTGATGGTGACATATTTTGTATTAGTGATCTACTACATGTAATGATCGTGACATCTTTTGTATTAGTGATCTACTACATGTAGTGATGGTGACATATTTTGTATTAGTGACCTACTACATGTAGTGATGGTGACATATTTTGTATTAGTGATCTACTACATGTAATGATGGTGACATCTTTTGTATTAGTGATCTACTACATGTAGTGATGGTGACATATTTTGTATTAGTGACCTACTACATGTACTGATGATGACTGTTCCTTTGTAATAGTGATCTACTACATGTAATGATGGTGACATCTTTTGTATTAGTGATCTACTACATGTAATGATGGTGACATCTTTTGTATTAGTGATCTACTACATGTAGTGATGGTGACATATTTTGTATTAGTGACCTACTACATGTACTGATGATGACTTTTCCTTTGTAATAGTGATCTACTACATGTAATGATGGTGACATCTTTTGTATTAGGTATCTACTACATGTAGTGATGGTGACATATTTTGTATTAGTGACCTATTACATGTACTTATGATGACTTTTCTTTTGTAATAGTTATCTACTACATATGATATAGTCCTGGTGACTTTTATTTTGTAGTAATTAACAGTAAATTTACTTTAAAATAATAGGAATATCATACTCTTAAAGAAGGAGGGACTGAAATCAATACAAAACATTCGACCATTACAACAAAGTCTTTGTTTAACTAACGTGAATAAGATAGAATGAGGACTATTATTATTATAGCAATGATTTTGCACTATAGCTCTTCTGATAATTATACACGATAGACATAATTATTACAGGAAAATCTTCTGAGTATGTTATGATGCATGAACTGGGCCACTCGTGCAAAGGGCCCAATGGAATATAAATCCGCTGAATTAAAGATATTCAACTATTTCGATCAAGAATAAACTGCTGATGTATAAAGCTATCATCCGACTCATCATTATTACTCGTGCACATTCTGGTGCCAGATGAAAACAATGCAATTCTTCGAAATTTACAAACATTTCAGACTACGCTGGCAAGATCAACAGTTAATAAACCCTGTTTTTCAAAAACAAGAACATAAGCAAAGATCTCAAATTAGAATACAGAAATGTACAGTCGTTCAAAAGAGTATCCGAACATTATGGTTGACAGAATTCAGAAAAAATATCTGGCAACGATTTTTTAAGAAATTAGTGATCTGGCAACCTTCGTGTCACGTGACACGAAGATTGCCAGATCACTATTTTCTAAAAGAAAATCGTTGCCAGATATTTTTTCTGAATTCTGTAATCAACCATAGTGTTCGGTTATTTTTTGAGCGACTGTATATCAAGATAAATGCCAGGAATTCTTTAATATAATGGGTTAAATCCAGACAAGATAGTTAGATTCTAGCTAAATATAATCATACCACAACCTCTAGATGCAGAAGATCGGAAATGGTTCATTTAGACTAAAAATTAACTATTTTTTGCATGGTTGGGTTGGGTTGTTTTACCTCTGAGCGGCACTTTTTTGCACACCATGGGCCAAATGGCTAGTTCACATGGACCCCGAAGGCTCAGAGAAGGATGAGGGAGGGGACCCACTGGAACAGCTGTTGGGAGACAGATGGTAGCCTCCCGTCAAGGCCATCCAGCGTGTTCTTTAACGTGCACAGGGTATGGCTCTCCCGCACACGGAGCCACGGCTTAATGTCCCATCCAACGGACGGCGGCCTTTTCAAGCCCATCGGTGTTCCCTACTGACCGTGGGCAGGGCGAGGAATTTTGCGGAGATGGGACTCGAACCTGGGAACTACAGATTATGAGCCTGGCGCGCTACCGACTGAGCCACCCCCGCCCCTTTTCGCATGGATCACTTACTGATCATTCATTCCGTTCTGCTCCTTAAAGCCTACACTTAATGTGGTTTGATCACACAAATTTAGCAGATATCACTTTGGCTCTTCAATGAAAGAAATATCTCTGTTTCTCATGTATAACTGAGATTGTCTCCGAATAAAGAGTTCAAGAGCTCTTTCGCGGCACTCCATAAAATTGAATCCTGATTTACCATGGGACATTCACAAGTCCTAACTTTAAAAAGTAGCTTTTTAAGTGAAACATTAATATATATAATGCTTTAACTCGATTTTAAACAATATTCTTTCAATATTAAGAATTACCGAGGCTGGAATGTTTAATCGAAATACTGTTATATGCTCGCCCTAAACACTTCTTTTTCAAAATTAGCGAAGATCGATAGAATCATCACAAAAACTTGTAAGATTACACTTATTTTAGTGAATGATTTGTTGTAATACTTATTATTTCCGATTTAATTGACTTTTTTTGTAAATTCTTATGACTATCAACACTAATGTTAAATAATTCTTTAAATATTAAACGAATATTTTTGATAAATCGAGATGTTGATAAATTTGAGTCAGATCTTCTATTTATCTTCAGGGACATTTTTCGATAAAAAGCTTATTTTCAAAGTCATCATCATCAAGCAGCCATGGGCTACGGAGGTCCAACCAGACCGTGCAATTTAGTTCTAATTTAGTTCCCAATTTAGTTCTCCAAGCAAGTCTATCCTGAGCTACATCTACTGCATCTACTTTATATTCATTTAACATGGAAGCGTCCCAATACAAGATCGAAGATGGTGGACGCATTTTGTTTCTCTTAAATCGAATTGAAATACATTCCAAAGCAAATTCCTGTTTGGATATGTCTTCTCCAATCTCATTAAAAATGCCAAACTCAATAACAACTTCTTTTAATGCTTTTTAGTCAATCTGATCTAAACATAGAACATTAGAATCAGAAATGAGCCAAATTAATTTCTAAACAGACTCTAGTGATACTTTGCCTGCCACCAGGCTATTTTAAATAAATTGGATTTGATGTGCATTTAATTTTTATAAGTAGATGATGCTGATGATGTGCAATTAATTTTTATAAGTATATGATGCTGATGATGTGTAATTAATTTTTATAAGTAGATGATGTTGATGATGTGCAATTAATTTTTACGAGACGATGATGCTCATGACCTGTAATTAATTTTTTATAAGTAGATGATGTTGATGATGTGCAATTAATTTTTACAAGACGATGATGCTCATGACCTGTAATTAATTTTTATAAGTAGATGATGTTGATGATGTGCAATTAATTTTTACGAGACGATTATGCTGATGGTGTGCAATTGACATTTATAAGTAGATGATGTTGATAAATATGGTGCAATTAATTTTTATAAGACGATGATGCTGATGATGTGTAATTAATTTTTAGAAGTACACAATGTTGATGATGCGCAATTAATTTTTATAAAACGATGATGCTGATGATGTGTAATTAATTTTTATAAGTAGACTATGTTGATGATATACAATTAAATTTTATAAATAGACGATATTGATGATGTACAATGAAGTTTCAGAAGTAGATAATGGTGTTGGATATCATATGCAAGTAATTTGAATAAGCAATGATGTACAATTTAATTTTTTTAAGTAGATGATTCTGATGATGTACAATTAAATATTATAAGTGGACGAAGTTGATGGCGTACAATTAAGTTTCAGAAGTAGATGATAGTGTTGATGATCATATGCAAGTAATTTATATAAGCAGATGATATTGTTGATAATGATATGCACTTAATTTGTATAAGTAGATGATGAATATTTTCAATTAAATTATATAGGTATTTGCAATTAAAAATAATAAACTACTGACTTACAAAAAGTGTTCATATTTTATTAAGTGGTCTTCTCTTTACTTAATGTTTAAAATGTTTTAATAATTGGCAAAAAAAACTGACTTCCCTAGATCGCTAAGCCTATGTCAAATGGCATAGTTGGCATCTTCTCCTATATCGTGTTACTACTTGATTATAATTTCTCAGAGCAACAACTCATATTCATAATTTTTTCGAGTAGAAAACCATTAAATTTCTCTCAGTAGAAAACCATTAAATTTCTCTCAGTAGCAAACCTTAAATTTCTCTCAGTAGCAAACCATTAAATTTCCCTCAGTAGCCTTCCATTTATTGCTACACCTGTCATTCATTCGTAATTTCTCAGTGTTCTGCACCTTATTAATTATTTCTCTTAGTAGGCTACCACTTATAGACCCTTTTTCCACAATAGTCCACTAGACATTCATAACTACAAAGCATCACTTCATAAAGCCTTTCAGGATAATAAAATTCGCATATTGAGAAATGAACGTCTGCTAAAGTAAATGCTTTTCAGTTTTTTATTTAGTACTTATTTTATTTTTCATATCAAACTTTTGGGAGCAAACACACATTGAGGAATGAACGTCTACTACCTAGACATGTCACCATCACGACATGCAGGAAATCATTCAATATTTGACTGTAGCAAATCTCTTTTTTTGAAAGTGATGATATCATGGCATAAATATGTGGATGTTTAATATCATATTTCTTATCTTAATTATTGTTTTTTTTATTTGTTATCTTAATTTTTTATTTTATTTTTTATTTATCTCAATTATTTTTATTTTTATTTTATTTGTTATCTTTATTAGTTTTTCTTTTTTTATTTGCTATCTTAATTATTTTTATTTTTTTATTTGTTATCTTAATTATTTTCATTTTTGTTATTTGCTATCCTAATTATTTTTCTTTTATTTTTTATCCTAATTATTTTTTTTATTTTTTATCTTAATTATTATTATTTTATTTTTTGTTATCTTAATTATTTTTCTTTTTCTTTTATTTGTTATCTTAATTATTTTTCTTTTTCTTTCATTTGCTATCTTAATTATATTTATTTTTTATTTGTTATCTTAATAATTTTTATTTTTATTTTTTATTTGTTATCTTAATTATTTTTTTTTTATTTTTTTTTTTAATTATTTTTATTTTTTTTATTTATCTTAATTTTTTTTTATTGGTTGAAAGATTCTTCATCGAAATCCAAACAAACTTCGCATAAATTCACAATATGTCAGAAAACTTAAAAAACGAAAACGCTAAGAAATATAAGTTTAAATTTATGACTTTTTCTGCTTTCGGTCGTCACAGAGGTTGTGGTGAGAAGGTCACTTTTAAAGGAAACATGCTTTCTTTTTTACTCCTTTTCGTTTGAAAAATTGTTTGTTTTTAACTTGTGACAAAATAACTTTATTTCTAAAATGTTTAACAATACAAAAATATGTTGATATTTTAGAAAAAGTTAAAATACATCAAAATTAAAAATTAGTGAACGAATAATAATAAATAAACGGAATGCATAAAAATTTGAGTGGTAACGAAACTTTCAAATTTAACTGACATTTATTCCTGATATTTTACAGTGATTCTTGATTCACTTGATTCCCTAGCCAATGTAATAAATCTGCTTATGTTCGCCTTAAGAAATGAAAATAAGCTGTTTTAATATGAAAATTATAATCTCTTTAAAAAACCTTCCTTTGCTATTGAATAAGATAATTGAATGCGAATCTTCCAAAAACAAAAGATCTTAATTGTGAGCTGTAAAGAACTCCGTTTACGAAAATATATCCTCTCCAATAGTGATCGAATTTATGCAATATTAATGTTTTAAAAGTTTCCTCACAAGTTTTTGCATTTTCAGAAAGAAAATAAAATTATTCTCTCTTTTAGTATGAAAAAAAAAGATAACATCTCTCTTTTTGTGCCTTTTTTACTATGTGGCTATTCTGGTTGTAAGTAGGATTCGAAGCAGTAGTTTGAATCTTCATTTTGATTCGAAGGTTTCTATTTTACCCTGATTGCTTCCTTTCGAAGTCGAAAGAGAATTTTTTAACAAACTTAAATCGAAATTGATGATTACGACAAACAAGTTATCTGTTATTTCATGGATTTTAACGCTTTTTAGTATTTTAGTTTTTATATACGACATTTTGGGACCAAAAATAGAATAAGCATTTGACATGTTTCTTTCTTTTAAAATATTTTCTTAGCCAATATAGCAAAACTGTTCCCGTCTTCCTTAAGAAAAGGAAATAATAATTCTTTTAAAAAATCCTTCCTAGCCAATATATCAAAACCGTTGACATGCTCTTTACGAAATCGAGATAAATATTATTTTAAATTCTTTCACGTGTAGCTAAAGAAATGAAGATGATTTTTTTTCTTTTAATTATTATTTCTTCAATTATTTTAATATATTTTTTCCAAGCCAATTTATTGATACTATTGAAGTGCTCCTTAAGATTTGAAGATAATAATTCTTTTGAGATTATTTCCCAGCCAATATAACAGAACTGTTTATGTTGCCTAAGAAATAAAGATGATAAGCTATTTAAATAAGAATATGATAATTCCTTGAAAAATCCTTGCTTCCACAATGTAACAAAGCTGTTGAAGTGCGCTTTAGGAAAAGAATATAATACTTTGTTTAAAATGCTTTCCTTGCCAATGTAACAAAACTATTGATATTTTCTTACAGAAACAACGACATTAAGTCTTTTAAATTATTTGATGTGCTGCTTAAAAAACGAAGATAAATATTTTAAAATTCTTCCTCTCCAATAGAATAGAATTGTTGACCTGCTCGTTAACAAATGAATAGGATAATTCTTTTAAAATTTCCTAGACAAATTTAACAAAACTGTTTATGTGATCTTTAGGAATGAAGATATAACCCATTTGAAAATGAAGATAATGATTCCTTTATAAAATTCTTTCCTGTTCAATGCAAAAGAAATGTTGACGAGCTCCTTAAAAATGAAGATAGTAATTCTTCGAAAAATTAGTTCCCTAACCAATGAAACAAAACATTTGATGTTCTCTTTAGGCAATGAAGTTAAAAACCTATTTGAAAATGAAGATAATGATTCCTTTATAAAATTCTTTCCTGTTCAATGCAAAAGAAATGTTGACGAGCTCCTTAAAAATGAAGATAGTAATTCTTCGAAAAATTAGTTCCCTAACCAATGAAACAAAACATTTGATGTTCTCTTTAGGCAATGAAGTTAAAAACCTATTTAAAAATGAAGATAATGATTCATTTATAAAATTCTTTCCTGTTCAATGCAAAAGAAATGTTGACGAGCTCCTTAAAAATGAAGATAGTAATTCTTTGAAAAATTCTTCCCTAACCAATGAAACAAAACATTTGATGTTCTCTTTAGGCAATGAAGCTAATAACCATTTAAAATGAAGATAATGATTCATTTATAAAATTCTTTCCTATTCAATGCAAAAAAATATTGACGAACATCTTAAAAATGAAGATAGTAATTCTTCGAAAAATTCTTCCCAAACCAATGAAACAAAACATTTGATGTTCTCTTTAGGCAATGAAACCAATAACCATTTAAAAATGAATATAATGATTCATTTATAAATTCTTTCCTATTCAATGCAAAAAAATATTGACGAACATCTTAAAAATGAAGATAGTAATTCTTCGAAAATTCTTCCCTAGCCAATAAAACAAAACATTTGATGTACTCTTTAAGCAATGAAGATAATAACCTATTTCAAAATGAAGATAATGATTCCTTTATAAATTCTTTCCTATTCAATGCAACATAACTGTTGACGTGATCCTTAACAAGAAAATTCTTTTAAAATTCTTTCATAGCTAATGTAATACAATATTGATGTGGTCTGTAGGAAATAAATATCATATGCTCTTTAAAAAAATGAACATAATAATACATTTAAAAGTCTTTCTTACCCAACGTAACAAAACTGTTGACGTGCTTGTTAAGAAAATACTGTTGACGTTCTCGCTAAATTGACACCCTTGGAAAAGAAGGTAATTATTCTTTAATTAACTATCTTTGGAATCAATATAGAACTTAATCAACAACAGCCCAAAACCTAATCAGAAGACCAAACTAATAGAAGAAGTATACACCGTTATCTATTTCTATATTCCAATCAATTCAAATCCTTCCTTATAATGATGGGTTTATTATGTCGTAATCATAAATCTTACGGCCATGCAAGTAACTGAGAGGTAATTTATGCGATCGACTTTCTTCCTAAGGTCAGAAGTGCAGACAATACAAATTGCACAATATATTAAAAAAAATGTATTGCTATAAAAATTTTTAAGCTGATAGATTTTATTTCACATTTATTCACTGAAAACAATGTACAATGTAGGGTGGGGTTTGAATAAGCATAAATAAAATCAAACGAAAGCAGTGAATATTCTTCTGGACGAAGAAACGGTACCTTTGTCTTTTGGAAAAAAGAAAGCAATGGTGTGTGTGGGACAAAACTACATTACAGGAGTAAAACGTTAACTTACATTGCTGTGTGGCAAACTGCAGGTCTTCACAGAGCTGCAATGGTAGCCAGGCATCCACACCTTCTGAGAGGCTTTGCGGCGGTACTCGCAGGCTGGGGGAGGTAGTAAAGGCAGTTTCCCAGTATGGCGCGCAAGGCCGCATCGACCGCACACGGACTGGAGGAGGCCGTCTCGGGGAGGTTCTTCAAACGTCAAAAAGAGAGGTGCAAAAGGAGCAGGAGGTCACACCTGAGGTCACATCACTCAACAGTTGACCTCAGAGGGCACACAAGCGGCAATGCGATGCACCTTTATCACATTGGGGCCTTTCTGCATGCCTTATCGAAGATTGGAAGGCGAGGAAGCCCGGACTATACGTGGGTGGTCGGAGAAGCTGGAGAGCAGCAGGCCGTTGCCATGACAACGGGTGATGGCAGAGAAAGAGACTCGCTCTTTCAATCAATAATCTACCGGGAAGTCTGCAAACATCTCCTGCTCTGGCTCATTCTCGTTGCTGGCTCGCTCCTGCGAGGTGTCGGTTCACGATGGTCTAGGCCTAATGGACTACTCTTGCGCGGGCTCTACCCATTCTCGTAGACTGGTCCGTTCTCTGTGGCGACCAGCAGGTGCAGCTTGGCTAGGCCTAATGCACTCTCTTCTCCTCTCCCCCTACTCCAGCTTGAAGATGGCCTTCTCCTCCCTCTGACGAGGTTGGTGGTAGGTATCAGACAGATGACGTTTCATAATGGTCAGGCTTCATGGACTGGTCCACTATTCCTCTTCCACTTCCCTCTTTTTCATCGTCTTATATCACTTCTCCATCGTCTTCTTCATCGTCTTATATCACTTCTTCTTCCCCTTCTTATCTTCCCTCTTCTTCTTCCTCTTCTTCTCCTTCCTATTCCTCCTCCACTTCCACCGCCTTTTCTTCTGGAGATTATGGTCTTCCAAGCAAGATCATTAGGTACGACGAATAACATCAAACATTGCAATGATTTCGTTTGCAGAAGTTCAGAAAAGCGTTAGGTTTATACGAATATAGTAGTACACCATCTCACCAGACTTATCGGGATAGTATCACCCGGAAGGTCAAAATGGTATCGCGTTTCTCTCTTTGCTTGATAGTGTAGCAATACAGTTGTTCAATTGAATGTTTAATTTTTATATTAAGTTATTACCCGCAAAGTTGGTTACGGTAGCAAATAATGAAGCTGTTGTATGTCAAAAAGTGCTCTGCGATAACCGGTTCGATTTTAACCTCCCATATATCAAAGAGTAGATAGTGAAATATTAGATCTCGTAGAATATCATTTATTTTCATAAATACCGTAATTCTGAGACTCTTGGAGTGTATTAATTGCATTCGAGTGCAAATGCGGGATCTTAGAGTGCAATAATTTCCTACGAATGGAATTATTTTTCTCGAGTGCAAATATAAGACATTTGAAGTGAAATTATTACCACAAAATTCAGTTATAACTTTGAGGGAAAATGTGATACCTTGGAGTACAAATGTGACTCTTGGATTGCAAAAAAAATTATTATATATAAACTCTTGGAGTGCAATTATTGTTTTGCAGTGAAAAAAATATGAAACTCATGGAATGATATTATTGCCTTCGAATGATATTGTTACTGTGAAATGAAATTTTTGCTCGGAGGGAAAAAATGACAGCCTTGGAGGGGAAATTATCGATATGAAATACAATTATTGCTTGGAGGGAAAATATGGTACAGTCATTCAAAAAAATATCCGAACACTATGTTTGATTACAGAATTCAGAAAAAATATCTGGCAACGACTTTTTTTACAAATTAGTGATCTGGCAACACGAAGGTTGCCAGATCACTAATTTCTAAAAAAAAATCGTTGCCAGATATTTTTTCTGAATTCTGTAATCAACCATGGTGTTCGGATATTTTTTTGAGCTGCTGTACCCTTGAAAGTGAAATTGTTTCCTAGAGTGCAAATATGATGTCCTTGGAATGCCACTATGGGACTCTTGGATGGCAGAAAAATAAATAATATATTGTTATAATATTTAAAACCTGTAGTGCAATTATTGTTTTGCAGTGCAAAAAATATCACACTCATGGAATGACATTATTGCCTTGGAGGGAAAATTTGAGATCCTTCGTGTGAAACTGTTTACAATGAAATGCAATTATTTCTCGGAGGGAAAAAATTACTCCCTGGGAAGGGAAATTATTCTCATAAATGCAATTATATGGTTAGATGGTAAATATGATATCCTTAGAGTGCAAATATGAACCTCTTTGATTGCTAAACATTATTATTATTATTATATTGTCACAAATTATTGCCTTGAAGTGTAAATATAAGACTTTTGGATTGGAATTATTGCCTTGGAAAACAAATATCGGATTCTTGGAGTGGAATTATATGCATAGATTATTGTTTAGGAGTAAAATATGGATCTCTTGGAGTGCTTTTGGAGTGAAAAATATGAGCTCCATGGTTGGCAATTATTGCCTTGAAGTGTAAATATATGGAACCTCTTGGAATGCAAATATGCGAACCAACGTACACAGTCGTATCAGAATAATATGACCACTTACTATGCATATACTATAATAGCTAGTCATATTATTCTGATACGACTGTGTATATACATACACACACAAACGCACACATCTGCCTTGCTACTATTGCCTTGCAGTGAAAAAATATGAAACCCTTAAAGTGCAATTGTTATCTTGGAGTGAAAATATAGGATTGTTCGATTGCAAAAATAATTATTATATTTTTATAAAGTTAAAAACCTTAGCGTGCAATGATTTCCTTACCGGGGAAAAGATATGAGACTCACGGAGTGACATCATTCCCTTGTAATGCAAATATGAGACTCATGGAGTGACATCATTCCCTTGAATGCAAATATGAGACTCATGGAGTGACATCATTCCATTGGAATGCAAATATGAGACTCATGGAGTGACATCATTCCCTTGGAATGCAAATATGAGACTCATGCAGTGACATCATTCCCTTGGAATGCAAATATGAGACTCATGGAGTGACATCATTCCCTTGGAATGCAAATATGAGACTCATGGAGTGACATCACTCCCTTGGAATGCAAATATGAGACTCATGGAGTGACATCATTCCCTTGGAATGCAAATATAAGACTCATGGAGCGACATCATTCCCTTGGAATGCAAATATGAGACTCATGGAGTGACATCACTCCCTTGGAATGCAAATATGAAACTCATGGAGTGACATCATTCCCTTGGAATGCAAATATAAGACTCATGGAGCGACATCATTCCCTTGGAATGCAAATATGAGACTCATGGAGTGACATCACTCCCTTGGAATGCAAATATGAGACTCATGGAGCGATATCATTCCCTTGGAATGCAAATATGAGACTCGTGGAGTGACATCATTCCCTTGGAATGCAAATATGCGACTCATGGAGTGACATCATTCCCTTGTAATGAAAATATGAGACTCATGGAGTACTTGAATGCAAATATGAGACTCATGGAGTGACATCATTCCCTTGTAATGCAAATATGAGACTCGTGGAGTGACATCATTCCCTTGGAATGCAAATATGATACTTGTGGAGTGACATCATTCCCTTGGAATGCAAATATGAGACTCATGGAGTGACATCATTCCCTTGGAATGCAAATATGAGACTTTTGAAGCGAAATTATTACCGTTAAGTGCAATTATTGCTAGGAGAGACAATGTGGCACCCTTGGAGGGCAAATATATGAGACCTCTTGCAGTGCTGTTAGAAAGCAAAAATCTGATACCGTGAAATGAAAAAATATGGGGATAAATAATAAAAATATGGGGACCCAACCCAACGTAGCAAAGTTTGCATTTTCATTGTCATATTCGTGTTTAGCACCTTGAAATCTTTAGACGCATGACTTTTATGAAACTTTGTTGCCCAGTGTTATTAACTAAATACCAAAGCTTCAATTTGAAGCAGTTAGAAAGTGGTGCCAATTTTCGTTATACTGCTGCCGATTAGTTTATTTATTTTCGAAAACCAACTGCAACACGATTCCTCCAGTGACGTAGGCTTTTCCTACTCATTTCAGAGTTGATTCCCCACCTCCATATACAGCAAGTCTTGACAGCAGCAAAATCAGTGTGTGCTTCTTCAACTGCTGCAAAGTAAGAAAAATCACTGATTCTACTCAGAGATCACTTATGACCAATCACAGGATAAGATCTATTATTGCCCGTTTTTCTATGAGAAAATTTATTTTCCGTTTTAAAAGCGCTACATCTGTGACACTTCTAACGCTCCTCGGCACCTGCTGGCATCTTCCTTCCTCCTACCTTATGCGGCAGTTGATATACCACCAGTGTTACAGGCAGTTGCCGACTAGAGTATCCGGCAATGCCATCCTCAAGGCATCTAACAGTTTCCACCTTAGAAGTATCCAGTAGTTGCCATAATCAAGATACTAAATCGCTACCATCTCCATGGTAACAATATTTATCTGCCCCAAAAGTATCCGACAATTTCCACACCTAGGGTATCCAACAACCGCCATCCCTGTGGTATCAACAGTTGCTTCCCTAATGTATCTAACAATTTCCTCCCCTAGGGAATCCAGCAATTGCTATCCCTGTGATATCAACAGTTTCCATCCCTGTGATATCAAATATTGTAGTCCTAATGTATTTAATAGTTGCCTCCCCTAGGGTATCCAACAATTGCCATCTCTGTGGTATCAACAGTTGCTACCCTAATGGTATCTATGAGTTGCCTATCCTAGAGTATCAAACAATTGCCATCCCTGTGGTATCAACAGTTGCTACCCTAATGTTATTTAACAGTTGCGTCTCCTAGGGTATCCAACAATTGTCATCCCTGTGGTATCAACAGTTACTACCCTAATGTTATCTAACAGTTGCCTTTCCTAGGGTATCCAACAATTGCCATCTCTGTGGTATCAACAGTTGCTACCCTAATGGTATCTATGAGTTGCCTATCCTAGAGTATCAAACAATTGCCATCCCTGTGGTATCAACAGTTGCTACCCTAATGTTATTTAACAGTTGCGTCTCCTAGGGTATCCAACAATTGTCATCCCTGTGGTATCAACAGTTACTACCCTAATGGTATCTAACAGTTGCCTTTCCTAGGGTATCCAACAATTGCCATCTCTGTGGTATCAACAGTTGCTACCCTAATGGTATCTATGAGTTGCCTATCCTAGAGTATCAAACAATTGCCATCCCTGTGGTATCAACAGTTGCTACCCTAATGTTATTTAACAGTTGCGTCTCCTAGGATATCCAACAATTGTCATCCCTGTGGTATCAACAGTTACTACCCTAATGGTATCTAACAGTTGCCTTTCCTAGGGTATCCAACAATTGCCATCTCTGTGGTATCAACAGTTGCTACCCTAATGGTATCTATGAGTTGCCTATCCTAGAGTATCAAACAATTGCCATCCCTGTGGTATCAACAGTTGCTACCCTAATGTTATTTAACAGTTGCGTCTCCTAGGGTATCCAACAATTGTCATCCCTGTGGTATCAACAGTTACTATCCTAATGGTATCTAACAGTTGCCTTTCCTAGGGTATCCAACAATTGCCATCTCTGTGGTATCAACAGTTGCTACCCTAATGGTATCTATGAGTTGCCTATCCTAGAGTATCAAACAATTGCCATCCCTGTGGTATCAACAGTTGCTACCCTAATGTTATTTAACAGTTGCGTCTCCTAGGGTATCCAACAATTGTCATCCCTGTGGTATCAACAGTTACTACCCTAATGGTATCTAACAGTTGCCTTTCCTAGGGTATCCAACAATTGCCATCTCTGTGGTATCAACAGTTGCTACCCTAATGGTATCTATGAGTTGCCTATCCTAGAGTATCAAACAATTGCCATCCCTGTGGTATCAACAGTTGCTACCCTAATGTTATTTAACAGTTGCGTCTCCTAGGATATCCAACAATTGTCATCCCTGTGGTATCAACAGTTACTACCCTAATGGTATCTAACAGTTGCCTTTCCTAGGGTATCCAACAATTGCCATCTCTGTGGTATCAACAGTTGCTACCCTAATGGTATCTATGAGTTGCCTATCCTAGAGTATCAAACAATTGCCATCCCTGTGGTATCAACAGTTGCTACCCTAATGTTATTTAACAGTTGCGTCTCCTAGGGTATCCAACAATTGTCATCCCTGTGGTATCAACAGTTACTACCCTAATGGTATCTAACAGTTGCCTTTCCTAGGGTATCCAACAATTGCCATCTCTGTGGTATCAACAGTTGCTACCCTAATGGTATCTATGAGTTGCCTATCCTAGAGTATCAAACAATTGCCATCCCTGTGGTATCAACAGTTGCTACCCTAATGTTATTTAACAGTTGCGTCTCCTAGGGTATCCAACAATTGTCATCCCTGTGGTATCAACAGTTACTACCCTAATGGTATCTAACAGTTGCCTTTCCTAGGGTATCCAACAATTGCCATCTCTGTGGTATCAACAGTTGCTACCCTAATGGTATCTATGAGTTGCCTATCCTAGAGTATCAAACAATTGCCATCCCTGTGGTATCAACAGTTGCTACCCTAATGTTATTTAACAGTTGCGTCTCCTAGGATATCCAACAATTGTCATCCCTGTGGTATCAACAGTTACTACCCTAATGGTATCTAACAGTTGCCTTTCCTAGGGTATCCAACAATTGCCATCTCTGTGGTATCAACAGTTGCTACCCTAATGGTATCTATGAGTTGCCTATCCTAGAGTATCAAACAATTGCCATCCCTGTGGTATCAACAGTTGCTACCCTAATGTTATTTAACAGTTGCGTCTCCTAGGGTATCCAACAATTGTCATCCCTGTGGTATCAACAGTTACTACCCTAATGGTATCTAACAGTTGCCTTTCCTAGGGTATCCAACAATTGCCATCTCTGTGGTATCAACAGTTGCTACCCTAATGGTATCTATGAGTTGCCTATCCTAGAGTATCAAACAATTGCCATCCCTGTGGTATCAACAGTTGCTACCCTAATGTTATTTAACAGTTGCGTCTCCTAGGATATCCAACAATTGTCATCCCTGTGGTATCAACAGTTACTACCTAATGGTATCTAACAGTTGCCTTTCCTAGGGTATCCAACAATTGCCATCTCTGTGGTATCAACAGTTGCTACCCTAATGTTATTTAACAGTTGCGTCTCCTAGGGTATCCAACAATTGTCATCCCTGTGGTATCAACAGTTACTACCCTAATGGTATCTAACAGTTGCCTTTCCTAGGGTATCCAACAATTGCCATCTCTGTGGTATCAACAGTTGCTACCCTAATGGTATCTATGAGTTGCCTATCCTAGAATATCAAACAATTGCCATCCCTGTGGTATCAACAGTTGCTACCCTAATGTTATTTAACAGTTGCGTCTCCTAGGGTATCCAACAATTGTCATCCCTGTGGTATCAATAGTTACTACCCTAATGTTATCTAACAGTTGCCTTTCCTAGGGTATCCAACAATTGCCATCTCTGTGGTATCAACAGTTGCTACCCTAATGGTATCTATGAGTTGCCTATCCTAGAGTATCAAACAATTGCCATCCCTGTGGTATCAACAGTTGCCATCCGTGTAGTATCAACTGTTGCAGCCCTAATGGTATCTAACAGTTGCCTCACCTAGGATATCCAACAGTTGTCATCCCTGTGGTATCAACAGTTGCCACCCTAATGACATCTAACAGTTGCCTCCCATGTGGTATGAACAACTGCTATTCCTGTGGTGTGAACAGTTGCTTCCGTAATGATATTTAACAGCTGCTTTCCGTGTGATGTCAACACTTGCTACCATAATGGTACCTAGAAGTTGTCTCATCTGGGGTGTTTAATAATTGCCATCCCTCTGGTATAAAGTCTAGCAATTCTAGTATCAACTGTTGCTGCCCTAATGTTACTCGTTGATACCACAGGGATGGCAATTGTTGGATACTCTATGGCAGGTTACTGTTGATACCGCAGGGATGGCAATTGTTGGATAGCCTAGAGGAGGTAATTGTTAATACCACATGGATGGCAATTGTTGGACACCCTAGGGGAGGTAACCCTTCATACCACAGGGATGGCAAGGTGGCAACTGTTTATACCACAGGAATGGCAGTTGTTGGATACCATAAGGGAGGTAACTGTTGATATCACAGGGATGGCAATTGTTGGATACCGTAGGAGAGACAACTGTTAGATACCATTAGGGTAGCAACTATTCGTGCCACAGGTATGGAAATTGCTGCATATCGTAGGAGAGGAAACTGTTAGATACTATTAGGGTAGGAACTGTTGATACCACATGGATGACGTTTGTTGAATACCCTAGGAGAGGCAACTGTTATATACTATTAGAGCTACAACTCTTGATACCACAGAGATGGCAACTGTTGGATATCTTAGGTGAGGCAACTGTTCGATATCCTAGGAGGATGATGAACAGGGATGGTAATTGTTCGATATCCTAGGGAAAGTAATTGTTTATACACAGGGATGGCAACTGTTGGATACCCAAACCCTAATGGTTAGATACCATTAGGCTGAAACTGTTGATATACACTGTTGATATACACAGGGATGGCAACTGTGGATATAAAACCCTAATGGTTAGATACCATTAGGGCTGAAACTGTTGATACTACAGGGATGACAATTGTTGGATACCTTAGGGGAGACAACGTTGATACCACAGGTATGGTAATTATTGGATATCCTAGAGGAGCCAACTGTCAATATCATTACAGCAGCAACAGTTGACCACAGGAAAGGCATTTTTGTACCATAAGGATGGGAATTGTTGGAAACCCTACGAGAGGCAACTCTTAGATACCATCAGGGCAACAACTGCTGACAACACAGGAATGGAAACTGTTGATATCTCAGGGGAGGCAACTGTTAGATACCATCAGGGCTGAAACTGTTCATACCACAGGGATGGCAATTGTTGGATATCCTAGGGGAGGAAATTGTTAGATGCATTACTATAGCAACTGTTAGATACCATTAGATTAACATCTGTTTACGGGGATGGCGATTATTGGATACTCTAGGGGAGGAAGCTGTTAGAGACCTTTAGGGTAGCAACTGTTGATACCAGAGGGATGGCAACTGTTGGATACTCTAGAGGTGACAAATATTAGATATATTATGGCAACAACTTTTGAATTCGCAGGAATGGCAATTGTTGGATACCATAGGGGTGGTAATTGTTGATACCACAGGGATGGAAATTGCTGCATACCTTAGCGGAGGAACTGTTAATATGACAGGGATGGCAATTGTTGGATATTACATTTATTATCCCTGTGGTATCAACAGTTGCTACTCTAATGGTATCTAACAGTTGCCTCTCTTAGGGAATTCAGCAATTTCCATACCTGTGGCATCCTATGGTAGGAATAGTTGCTACCCTAATGGTATGTAACAGTTGCCTCTCCTAGGGTATTCAACAATTGCCATCCTTGAAGTATCAACAGTTACCTCCCCTAGGGTATGCAGCAATTGCAATCCCTGTGGTATCAATAGTTACTACCCTAATGGTATGTAACAGTTGCCTCTCTTAGGGTATTCAACAATTGCCATCCCTATAGTATCAACAGTTACCTCTCCTAGGGTATGCAGCAATTGCAATCCCTGTGGTATCAACAGTTGCTACCCTAATGGTAACTAGCAGTTGCCTCTCCTAGGGTATGCAGTAATTGTCATCCCTGTGGTATGAATAGTTTCTATCATAATGGTATATAACAGCTGATTCTCCTTGGGTATCCAACAGTTGCCATCCCTGTGTATAAACAATTACCTTCCCTAGGATATCGAACAATTGTCATCCCTGTGGTATCAATAGTTACTACCCTATTGGTATCTAACAGTTGCCTCTCTTTGGGTATGCATCAATTGCCAACCCTGTGGTATGAACAGTTGCTACTTAAATGGTATCTAACAGTTGACTCCCCTAGGATATCAAACAATTGCTTTCCCTAATGGTATCTAAGAGTTGCCTCTCCTAGGGTATCCAACAATTGTCATATCTGTAGTATCAACTGTTACCTTCCCTAGGTTATCCAACAATTGTCATCCCTGTGGTATTAACAGTTACCTCCCCTAGGGTATCCAACAATTGTCATCCCTGTGGTATCAACAGTTACCTCCCCCAGGGTATCCAACAATTGTCATCCCTGTGGTATCAACAATTACCTCCCCTAGGGTATTCAACAATTGTCATCCCTGTGGTATCAACAGTTACCTCCCCTAGGGTATCCAACAATTGTCATCCCTGTGGTATCAACAGTTACCTCCCCTAGGGTATCCAACAATTGTCATCCCTGTGGTATCAACAGTTACCTCCCCTAGGGTATCCAACAATTGTCATCCCTGTGGTATCAACAGTTACCTCCCCTAGGGTATCCAACAATTGTCATCCCTGTGGTATCAACAGTTACCTCCCCTAGGGTATCCAACAATTGTCATCCCTGTGGTATCAACAGTTACCTCCCCCAGGGTATCCAACAATTGTCATCCCTGTGGTATCAACAGTTACCTCCCCTAGGGTATCCAACAATTGTCATCCCTGTGGTATCAACAGTTACCTCCCCTAGGGTATCCAACAATTGTCATCCCTGTGGTATCAACAGTTACCTCCCCTAGGGTATCCAACAATTGTCATCCCTGTGGTATCAACAGTTACCTCCCCTAGGGTATCCAACAATTGTCATCCCTGTGGTATCAACAGTTACCTCCCCTAGGGTATCCAACAATTGTCATCCCTGTGGTATCAACAGTTACCTCCCCTAGGTTATCCAACAATTGTCATCCCTGTGGTATCAACAGTTACCTCCCCTAGGGTATCCAACAATTGTCATCCCTGTGGTATCAACAGTTACCTCCCCCAGGGTATCCAACAATTGTCATCCCTGTGGTATCAACAGTTACCTCCCCTAGGGTATCCAACAATTGTGATCCCTGTGGTATTAACAGTTACCTCCCCTAGGGTATCCAACAATTGTCATCCCTGTGGTATCAACAGTTACCTCCCCCAGGGTATCCAACAATTGTCATCCCTGTGGTATCAACAGTTACCTCCCCTAGGGTATTCAACAATTGTCATCCCTGTGGTATCAACAGTTACCTCCCCTAGGGTATCCAACAATTGTCATCCCTGTGGTATCAACAGTTACCTCCCCTAGGTTATCCAACAATTGTCATCCCTGTGGTATCAACAGTTACCTCCCCTAGGGTATCCAACAATTGTCATCCCTGTGGTATCAACAGTTACCTCACCCAGGGTATCCAACAATTGTCATCCCTGTGGTATCAACAGTTACCTCCCCTAGGGTATCCAACAATTGTCATCCCTGTGGTATTAACAGTTACCTCCCCTAGGGTATCCAACAATTGTCATCCCTGTGGTATCAACAGTTACCTCCCCCAGGGTATCCAACAATTGTCATCCCTGTGGTATCAACAGTTACCCCCCTAGGGTATCCAACAATTGTCATCCCTGTGGTATCAACAGTTACCTCCCCTAGGGTATCCAACAATTGTCATCCCTGTGGTATCAACAGTTACCTCCCCTAGGTTATCCAACAATTGTCATCCCTGTGGTATCAACAGTTACCTCCCCTAGGTATCCAACAATTGTCATCCCTGTGGTATCAACAGTTACCTCCCCTAGGGTATTCAGCAGTTGCCATCCTATTAATATAAACATTTGCTGCCTGAAGGTATCTTAGAGTTGCCGCCCCTAAGGTATTCAACAGTTGCCAAACCTGTGACGTCAAAAGGCTGGACTTTGACCTTCTAAGGCCCTAAGCTGTGTCCAGTTTAAAAAGCCCTAAGCTATGATAAGTTTAGGAGGACCGAAAAATTCCAAAGTCAAAATATATATTTATTATTCTGATTGAAAAGAACATAAAAAAAAACACGAAATTGATATGGTGAAAACTTTATTGTAGCATTGGTATATAATGATGACTGCATAAAGTTAAGAGTTGGGATGTTTTACCTCTGAGCGGCACTTTTTTGCACAACATGGGCTAAATGGCCAGGTCACATGGACCCCGAACGCTCAGAGAAGGTTGGGGGATGGGACCCACTGGAAGAGCTGTTAGGAGACAGATGGTAGCCTCCCGTCAAGGCCATCCAGCGTGTTCTTTAACGTGCACAGGGTATGGCTCCCCCTCGTGGACACGAGGCCACGGCTTAACATCCCATCCGACGGACGGCGGCCTTTCCAAGCCCATCGGTGTCCCCTACTGACCGTGGGCAGGACGGGGAATTTTTGCGGAGATAAATCTCAACGCTGACCCAGCTGGGACTCGAATCTGGGAACTACAGATTACGAGCCTGGCGCGCTACCGACTGAGCCACCCCCGCCCCATGAAGTTAAGATAAACGATGTTTGTACAAAAGATAAAATATCAAAAAAAATTTTGACACAATAAACTTCAAACTCAATTTTTTGAGGCCCTTAAAAATCATGAGACACTAAACTGTAACTTATGCGTAAGTCCGGCCTGCGTCAACTATAGTTACCCCCAAGATATATCACAATTGCTGCTCCCTAGGTATTTGATAGTTACCGCTCTTATGGTATCCAACAGTTGCCATCCCTGTGGTATCAAAAGTTTTCATCTCTGTGATATTAACAATTGTTGCCCCCAAGGTATCCAACAGTATTCGCTTCTAAGATATCCGAGAATTGTTGCCCCTTAGGGCATCCAACAGTTGCCATCCCACAATTGGGGGCCATCACCATGGGAATCTAACATCCAACACCATGGGAATGACATCTAAAGTTGCCATTCCCGTGATATCAACAATTGTGCACCCAAGGTACAGTATCTTACAGCTGTCATCCCCATGGTATCCAACACAACAGTTGCTGCCTCCAGGTATCCGACAGTTGGTTGCCCCCAAGGTAGTGCTCCAGACTCGTAATCTGTAGTTCCCAGGTTCGAATTCCACCTGGGCCAGCGTCGAGATTTATTTCCGCAAAACACCGCGGCGTGTCCTCGGTTACATCGTCAGCTACCTTTCTCCCTTCTTACTATAAAAAAAATAAATAAATACCCCCTCAAGCAGCTGCTTGTCACAGAGGTCTGACAGGAGCCTGTCAGTTTATATGCCAAAGTAGAAGATCTGAGAGGATGGCAGGACCTCAGCAGAAAAACAACACATACAACCATGCCTTATCCGGGGCTCGAACCCAGGTCCCTTAGATCAGTAGCCAAGCGCGCTAACCCTGCACATTGCAAAAACAATTCACAATTCAAAAAACACAAAACAAAACAACTCATGTTTCCACTTTACATTGGATTGGGTTGTTTTACCTCTGAGCGGCACTTTTTTTGCACACAATGCGCTAAATGGCCAGGTCACAAGGACTCCGAAGGCTCAGAGAAAGTTTGGGGAGGGGACTCACTTTTACGTACTTCACCACCTCCATTCAAAAAACTTCTTTCAACAAATACTCACTCATGTGAAAAAAATTATGACCGACGCACCGGGAATCGAACCCTCAACTCTTCAGATACGTGCCCGCGACATCGTAAATAATGTTTGTCACGCGAGAATTTATTGAATTCTATATCTACATGCAATCTCTTTAGCTACTATGGATGCTCTTTCAGTAAAACTTTTTCACCAGTCTTCCTATTGCCTTTCGTTCGTCATTTGTCGGTTTATTAGTTTGCCTGTCGGTTTCTGTGTTTGTCAAAACAATTGTTCCACCATATCTTCCGACCGCAATGGAAAAATTTAATTGTAACGCAGGGAATGTCATTGGCTATAAAAACTTTACCATCCCCTAAAAAAGGAGATATAGAAAAATGAGTGCTCAGATATATCTTGCAAATGCGAGTGCCACAAATTACGAGTAAGGTGTCAAATAAAGCTCATAATGATGATAATTGTAAACTTCTCCGAGATCCCCCCGCCCTGCACACGATCAGTAGGGGACACCGATGGGCTTGGAAAGGCCGCCGTCCGTCGGATGGGACGTTAAGACGTGGCCCGTGTGCCGGAAAGCCATACCCTGTGCACGTTAAAGAACACGCTGGATGGCCTTGACGGGAGGCTACCATCTGTCTCCCAACAGCTGTTCCATTGGGTCCCCTTCCCCAACCTTCTCTGAGCCTTCGGGGTCCATGTGACCTGGCCATTTAGAAATGGTGTGCAAAAAAGTGCCGCTCAGAGGTAAAACAACCCAACCTAACCCTTGTGACCTGGCCATTTAGTCCATGGTGTGCAAAAAGGGGCCGCTAAGAGGTGAAACAACCCAAACCAACCCTTGTGTCCTGGCCTTTTAGCCCATTGTGTGCATAAAAGTGCCGCCAGAAGTAAAACAACTCAATCCTGGGTATAGTTATAAAACTGTCATAATCGTTTGAATCCAAATACATGTTTGTGTCTTATGAGACATTGTGTAATAATTTTTAATTTACGTAAAATATCTGTTTTAAAAGCTTAAATTATTAAAAACGCCATAAAAATCTCATAGTAAAGGATTAATATGAAATCTCATTAAAAAATTTCGGTATCTCAAAACTAATGGATTTTCGCAAAAGCCCCACCCCAAATATTTTTTGAGGGTGGACCCTAGAATTTTCAGATATGCTATAGCAGGCGGTGTACCCTCATTTTATTCCATAAAGGGATGGGGGAACAGAAGGTCCACCACCCCCACCTCCGAAAATCCGATCGTCTTGTCTACCTGCTGAAAATCCAAAACATTTGTCTTTGTATAATTTTTTTCTGCCCCATGGTTTGTCTGATGGAAAATATAAGTTTAAAAAGCACTATAAAATTTTATTTCATATAGAATAACATTTCACCTTTCCTGTCTGGTGGAATATGTTAATAATTGGTAACCCATATTCTCAGACCCCCCAGCACGAAACTAAATTATCGTACTCTCTCTGAAACTAAATTCCGGATCCTCCCTCCCCCGAAACTAATCCCCCTGGAAACAAAATTCTAGGACCTTCGCCCCCACCCCCGAAAATAAATACTGGGTACAGTCGCTCAAAAAAGTATCCTAACACTATGGTTGATTGCAGAATTCTGCAAAAAATATCTGGCAACGATTTTTCTAGAAATTAGTGATCTGGCAACCTTCGTGTCCACGAAGGTTGCCAGATATCTAAATTCTAGTCTAATTTCTAGAAAAATCGTTGCCAGATATTTTTTTCCAAATTCTGCAATCAGCCATAGTGTTAGGATACTTTTTTGAGCGACTGTACATGCCTGCCACTGAATATTTTAGTCCAGGCCCATTTTCGTCACTGACACAACAGCAAAATGCATACGAAACATTAATTTTACGAAACATCTCTTTTTTTACACACCGTACGTCAAATTTGAATGTTTGATAATATCGAAAAAGTCGTCACAAAATACATCCCCACCCCCCAACGACTAAACTTCCCCCCCCCCCCCAAGATTAAAGACGAAAAGGATTCACATAATCTGGCAAAAAAGGGATGTGCCAGTTTTGTGACTAGTAGATCTGCTTTTCCAAAGAATATTTTTCGTACTTTTGCAAAAAACATCTTTACGAAATTGCATTTGACGTTTTCGTCGAAGAAATATAATTCCATACATAAAATGTATGTTTCATCACAGTAAATTAAAAAATGTTTCAATTATGAATTCTAATATTCTGAGATCCATAAATGAAGGTTTCGTAAAAATGAACATATGACAAGACTTCTAGCGCCATCTAGTGGGTTAAAACGAAATGAAAAAATTCGATAGGACAATAAAAGTTCGTTGTTTATTTTAAAATGGAAAACAATCGGGAATAAAATACAATTTTATAAAATCTCTGTCTCTATAAAAAAAAAAAAACTAAGAACTCGGTAATAAACACAAAACAAAATTGCCAGTGACCAAAATCATTCACTAAAATTAATTCCAAAGGAAGGCAAGGCATAAGCAAATTCTTTTCAAAAGTTTGGGTTGTTTTACCTCTGAGCGGCACTTTTTTGCACACCATGGGCTAAATGGCCAGGTCACATGGACCCCGAAAGTTCAGAGAAGGTTGGGGGAGGGGACCCACTGGAACAGCTGTTGGGAGACAGATGGTAGCCTCCCAAGGCCACCCAGCGTGTTCTTTAACGTTCACAGGGTATCGCTCTCCCACACACGGGGCCACGGCTTAACTTCCCATCCGACGGACGGCGGCCTTTCCAAGCCCATCGGTGTCCCCTACTGACCGTGGACAGGGCGGGGAATTTTGCGGAGATAAATCTCAACGCTGACCCAGCTGGGACTCGAACCTGGGAACTACAGATTACGAGCCTGGCGCGCTACCGACTGAGCACCCCCGCCCCCAGGTCGGAGAGAGAATACGTCTTCAGTACATTTACCCAATTACTAAAAAATTCGACCTGACAGCAAAAGTTGAAATAATATTCTATGTAGAATAAGATTTTATAGTTGCTTTTTATTTTAACCTATTTTTGGTGTTCGACACGTAAAATATGGGGCTGAAATAAAACGATACAAAGACATCTGTTTTGGATTTCAAAGCAGGTACACAAGTATGAGATTTCACATAAGACGACAGAATTTCAGGGTGGGTGAGACGGTAATCCGTACCCCCTGTGTATATCCTTGGCATAGGTACAGTCGCTCAAAAAAATATCCGAACACTATGGTTAATTACAGAATTCAGAAAAAATATCTGCCAACGATTTTTTAAGATATTACTGATCTGGCAACCTTCGTGTTACCGTAACCTTACATAAAATTCAATAAGATCGAAATAGATTCTTGAAGATTTTCCTCTATTTCTTTTCTGAGTTACAAAGTAGGGGGCATTATTTGAGTTACTCCTTAATATACAATGAAAACTTATATTATTAAAACTATATAATAATACAATGAAAACTTTATTTATGCCTTAGTATGGTTATATACAGTAGTTCAAAAATGTATCCGAACACTATGGTTGATTACAGAATTCAGGAAAAATATCTAGCAATGATTTTTTTTAGAAATTAGAGATCTGGCAACCTTCGTGTCACGTGACACGAAGGTTGCCAGATCGCTAATTTCTATTAAAAAATCGTTGCCAGATATTTTTTCTGAATTCTGTAATCAACCATAGTGTTTGGATATCTTTTTGTGCGACTGTAGGTGGTCATATTATTTTGATACTAGATCGGTGGGCTCACTCACGGAAATATTGAGCGTGTACAGTTACCGTTCACAGCAAACTGGAGCGTGTGCAGTAACTGCACTGGACCAAACTGGAGCGTGTGCAGTAACTGCACACGCTCCAGTTTGCTGTGAACGGTAACTGGAGCGTGTACAGTTGCTGTACACGCTCCAGATATTTTTTCTGAATTCTGTAATCAACCATAGTGTTCGGATATTTATTTGAGCGACTGTACCAGTCTCGTCTTCATGGTTTTACGTGTTCCTTCCGTTACAACACACAGAGAGTAAATGTGATAGCAACCTTAATAATTTTTACACCAAACATTGTAATTAATGGAAAACTAAACGTCATTTCTGTTTTGGGATAGCAGGTAGCCAGCCAAGCTACCAATTTCCCCTTAGTCAACGTCATCTCGTCATTTCTTCGATTGATGATTGAGTGATTCAATGGTTCAATTCATCCTCAATATTTGCATCTCAAACGTACAATGGATGGAATATAATCTTGAAAGAACTGCAGTTTACAGGACTTTGTTTTCGTTCGTTGCTTTAGTACAGAATTTGTTCAGAATATTTCTTATTTTTAATAGTAATTTCTTATAGTAAGAAAAAATTTGCTTTTGAATTTCGTAAGTGGTTCAAAAATTATTTATTTTTTAGTAATATATTATTAAAAATTTATTCTTTTAGCTATGGCATTTGTAAATGAATGTAAAACATACTGGTTAACAAGTTCGAGCATTCATTATTTCGCAACACAATATTGCAAATGGAATATTATTGTGTCAACAATTGAATCCTCTTTGACGGAACACAAGAGCTTCCCTTCTACTATTTTCGTTTTCGCCATGTCACCTAGCAAGTGAAGCAGAAGCTCATGTCGGTTCCGGTGCTCCGCAAAATTCCCCGCCCTGCCCACGGTCAGTAGGGGACAACGATGGGCTTGGAAAGGCCGCCGTTCGTCGGATGGGACGTTAAGCCGTGGCCCCGTGTGCGGGAGAGCCATACCCTGTGCAGATTAAAGAACACGCCTGATGGCCTTGACGGGAGGCTACCATCTGTTTCCCAACAGCTGTTCCACACAACCCGGTTCCGGTGAGATAGCTGAAATGGAAGAATATTCATTTTGCGGGGATATCTAAGCACACAGGTAAGACAGCAGAGGTAGGTGAAATTTTATCCCTTGCATTAAAAAATTCTCAGGAATTTAATAGTAAGACGCATTTCCTAAATACCATGTCGTTTTGCTCTATATAGCTATATTTGATTAATCAGAAAAAATACTCTTTTTTATACGCAAGTGTTTATACATTTTCGAGACTATTCACGGTTCATCTCATAGTTCTGAATAGTAGAGAGTTTTCATTTTGTAAACAATTCAAACTCGGATATTTAACAGTTCACAATTTCTATGTAACTTTGGTTTTATCTTAAAAATTCATTGTGTGTCTGAAGGTGCGAATTCGAACTAATAAGATCTTAAGAATACGCAACCATGTTTAATTAGTGCTTTTCCAAATAAACATTTATATTTTATTACCTCGTAAAAGTAACGGTTGTATTTTTATACGCCTGCTACTCATAGAAGGCACCCACTGTGGTATCAATATTTCAAATTTTCAAAGTAAATTATACTTAATACTTAAAACTGAATTACACTGACATTACCTTTTAAGCACAACTAATTTAAATGTAACAGAAAGTTGGAAAATTTCCAATCGCATTACTTTGTTAGTATCTATTTAAACTGAAAAATGTTTTAAGTTATATTTTAGAACAGAATTTGAATTACTACAGATGGACAGAAGACAAAGGGAAAACATAATTTCCTGTCTTGAAAATCTCTATTTTGCTTTCAAGAAAATCTATATTCTGTTTTATATATGTGTAAAGAAATTACATTATTTCAATGCAACAGTTACCCAACTAGGTTGAAATCTTGAGAAACGTTTCGAAACATATCGTATACGAGTATTTTGATATATATTTCATGAAATCATATAGGTATACACTTTGTGGAAAAAGAGACGCATATCGTTATGATTTGTTTAGCTTTGTTCCCCTATGTTTATGTGATGGAATCTTAAGACAAAGTTCTATGTGCAGAATAACAATACGCTTCTTACAGTAAAAAAATCAGAAAGTGTCCTTGATGGGAGACTTCTCTATATCATTTGCAACTGTCCAGTCGATTCCCTTCTGCAAACATATTTAAATTACGGTTAGTTTATTGTGCAGCAAAATGGGTCTTAAGCGAATTGCGATATCTCAATATTTCACATTTTTTAACAAAGCAATGTGGCGTACGCTCACTTTAAAAAGAAAACTCGCGGGTAAATAATAAAAAATTTTAAACCGGTTTCAGCGTAATGCATTTATCCTGTCAAAACGGAGAAAGGCCTTACTAACAGAAAACAAATTGTATAGAGTAGGATAATAGGAACTCGGTACTAGAGGCTACATTAAATAAAGGCACAACATTTAACATAATACTCTATCTTCAATATCAATGCTGGGTCTTCATTCTTAAATAAGTTTGCTTACATTCCAAAGAATGCATTTAAATTTCTCAAATACACCTATCCCTCAATTTACACTGAAGATAGGTTCCGCACAAAACCGTGTAAATCGAAATTTTTGGATTTTGCTATGTAAAACCGTGTAAAACGAAAAAAACACTAAAATGTGCATACTTCAGTCATTTATTTACGTAAAACAAAAGCAAGACATCTTGAAAAACATAAAATTACACTTCATTCATAAAATAACAAATACATGTAGGTAATATAAGTACATATTTAATTCATTTTACATTAGGAACAAAAAATATAAGATCCTTAAAAAAATTAACAATAAGTTTAATTACTGTCATCACTTTCATGGACTATCAGTCTTTTCTTCCTGATTGGTATGATGTCCCTTTCATCACTCGATAGTTCTTGATGCGATTCTGGTTCAATGGTTGATGAATTAGGGACAATCCCAGATCGACGAGACTTTGTAATGAAATCCGTAATTAACAATTGTGTAGGTTTTTTTGTTAAATCTTTATAGACCTTCTCATATTGATTTAAGCACTTACTAATATCCCGCTGGAATCGGAGAGCTCGTTCAACATTCGGGTCATTTTGTAAAAAATGATTACCCAATTTTCTCCCCAATTTAAGTCCTACGTTAATGACTCTTGCTGTGAACGCAACTGGTTCAGATTGCTCTTCATCAGGATCATTGTCTTCATCACGTTTATTTGTTTCATGAATCATGTTACTAAATCATCCTCATCTAGTTCTTCATCAGCCATTATTTCTTCAATCAGCTAAATCCTCAAAACCTTCTCCTCCTATAGTATGCGCCAACTCAGTGATCTGAGAATATTCATGCTCTAATGGTAATCTATAATTCTCACCTTCAACAGCATCTGGCCATATTGCTTTCCAGCAGGCATTGAGCGTTGATTGTTTAATCTGGGTATATGACAGTCCAACATGCTTAACACAATCTAAGATTGTAAATTTCTTCCAAGCATCCATAAGAGTAAGAGATCCATCATTCTCCATTTATTCTAAAATATACCTGAAGGTTTGCTTTGATATACAATGCCTTGAAAGTCGAAATTATCCCTTGATCTAACGGCTGTAATAAGGAAGTTGCATTCTTTGGTAAAAAAATAATTTGTACATTTTCGTGTTGTAAATCTTGAGGATGACCTGGTGCATTATCAATTAATAGAAGGGCCTTAAAAGGCAATCCCCTTGCTAATAAATAATTTACTTAAATAACTTTTGACATCTGGGACAAACAAGTTATGAAACCATTCATTGAAAACCATGGCAGTGACCCATGCTTTCTTATTAGCCATCCAATAAACGGGAAGGTTTTTGATGTTTATTCCTTTAAATGAACGTGGTGTTTTCGATTTATTAATAACCAATGGTTTCATTATATGATCGCCTAAAGCGTTGCTACAGAAAAGAACTGTTATACGACTTTTCGCTGCCTTATGACCACTAGGTGATTTGTGAGCTTTAGCCAAATAGGTTCTTTCTGCCATTTTTTTCCAGAATAATCCGGACTCGTCAGCATTGAAGACCTGGTCAGGAGAGTAGGAGTTGGCGGCAATGATTTCAGCAAATTTTGCTGGATATTGTTGTGCTGCATCCGAATCAGCAGATGCTCTTTCACCTTTCAATCTTAGATTATGTAAATAATGTCTTTGTTTAAATCTCTCGAACCAACCATGGCTTGAGGAAAAAGATACCTTCTTTTCATCTGGCGAAGTCGACGGTAACTGATTCTTAAGTGTTTCATAAATCTTTAAAGCCTTATTTGTAATCGCACTGGTATCAATTGGAACCCGCGTTTGAGTTTGGTCTTCTAGCCATATCACTAATGCCTTTTCCATATTTTCCATTGTAACATCTCTTACATATGAAATTGTGCTCATACTCGTGCAAGATCCAGCTGCTACACTTTTTCTAATGGAGTCTTCATTTTTTCTTATTGTCCTTATTGTGGCTTCATTCATGCAGTAAAATTTAGCAACATCTGTTACTCTTTCTCTATTACGTAGACGATCTAATATTTTAATTTTTGCTTCTAAAGAATAAGTTTTCTTTTCATTTGATTTTTTAAAAAAAATCTTTTGGCATTATAAAACCTTAAAAAATTTACGTAAATTATAAAAATGCCAGAAAAACTATAAATGTTGGAAACTTACCAGTAGATATTTAAACGTACAATGATGTAAAGCTTTGCTGCTAAAATGATACTGCACTACTTCACATGAACCAGATAGCTTTACTATTGTGAAATACTACGGGGATTCCCCGTCCCCGTTGTTGCCATTGTTACTAAAGGAATGAGATTAAAAAATGACTTGTAATATATATGCAGCCGAATATACATTTTTACCAGTTTTTTGAAATCCGTTATTTTATCAACGGTGTAAAACCGAAATCGTGTAAAACAAGTACCATGTAAATCGAGGGATAAGTGTACTGCATGTTTTATGCATATCAGGTTAGATTAATAGAAAACTAATGGAAACAGAATACTACAACGAGTTGCAAATGAGCAACTACGGTCGCTTCCTATAATTAATGGATATATACAACTTTAGTTTAAGAAAATTGGCTTGTATATTCGAAAGCTCAGGAAATATCTTTGCGATCCAGTGGTCTTTAAAACTAAATATCGTTAGAATGACGAGCAGTGGATCTATCAAATAATATGAACAGCATCTGGTGTATTTAACATTCACCATGCTTATTGATGAAGATAACCGTTCTCACAGTTACAGCCTAATAAAGAGTTTTTTCCATCTATCATGTTGAATCATTTCTAAATTATTACTTTCATGCAAATACATACATTTCAGTTACCATTTGAGTCGCCTTTATCAATAAAGACTATTTTGAAATTCTAAACGATCATGGATATAGATACAATTGTTTACAGTAATTCCCAACCTTTACAACGCCAAGGACCCACCTACCAATTCTCATTCTTTCTCCTAACCCCCTACCAAATCTAACCCTTCCCGTAAACCCTCTTCTCGTCATTGATTGGTACATTTTAACTAAAATAAAGGTCCCCGCAAAGAGGACTCCTAAAAATATCCCCTCAAGCAGCTGCTTGCCACAGAGTTCTGACAGGAGCCTGTCAGTTTATATGCCATCGTAGGAGGTCTGAGAGGATGGCAGGACCTCAGCAGAAAAACGACACAATACAGCCATGCCTTAACCCGGGGCTCGAACCCAGGTCCCTTAGATCAGTAGCCAAACGCACTAACCACTCACCCATGGGACTGCTTTTATATTTGTTAAAAAATATTCAATTTCTATATGCGTAGAAACTGGAACGTGAGGGATTTATTCATTGATTATGGCCATACAATTAAATCGGATCGTTTATTCTTTTAAATATTATTTTTATATTTAAACAGGTAGCTATAATTATCACGAAAAATGCTTATACGTATTGAAATCAAGTGTGATGTACTCTTAGTTTTATTTTCGATAAATTCTCAGGTAGATGTGTCTGAAGTGTAGGTAGATGTATAAAGGGTTTAGTTTGTCTCAGTTTATTTACTGCAATAGAGACTCCATGAGGACAGATTTTATGACTCCATGAGGTCATATCTTCAATATCAATGCTGGATCTTCATTCTTAAATACGTTTGCTTATATTCCAAAGAATGCATTTAAATTTCCCAAATACTGCATGTTTTATGCAGATTAGGTTAGATTAATAGAAAACTAATGGAAACAGAATACTACAACGAGTTGCAAATGAGCAATTACGGTCGCTTCGCATAATTAATGGCTAAATGCAAGTTATGGTTTAAGAAAATTGACTTGCATATTCGAAAGCTAAGGAAATATCTTTGCGATCCAGTGGTCTTTAAAATTGAACATCATTAGAATGACGAGCAGTGGATCGATCAAATAATATGCACAGCATCTGGTGTATTTAACATTCACCATGCTTATTAATGAAGAATAACACGTTCCCACAGTTACAGCCTAATTATTAGATTTTTATGTGGCATGTTGAATCATTTCTAAATTATTACCTTCATTCAAATACACACATTTCAGTTTCCATTTGAGTCGCATTTATCAATAAAGGCTATCTTGAAATTCTAAACGATCGAAGCGAAAGTGTTTTTACGGCCGTAGGAGCATGGATGTAGATACAATTGTTTAGAGTAATTCCCAACCTTTACAACGCCAAGGACCCACCTACCAATTCTCATTCTTTTTCCTAACCCCCTACCAAATCTAGCCCTTCCTGTAAACCCTCTTCTCGTCATTGATTGGTACATTTTAACTAAAATAAAGGTCCCCGCAAAGAGGACTCCTAAAAATACCAGGACGAATTACATCTATAGTTCTTTATCTGTGGTTCATTTATGGTTACTTTGCGATTTGAATCTAAAAATGTGGGTGTAGAAATTCAAAGGCCCCCAGAAATTTTTATATGACCAACAGCCAATTTTATCTTGTGATCAGTATGAGATAGCCAGTATTGCCATACTGAAATAGCATAATTCCAGCCAAAAGCAATGAAAATTAATGCTTCATGTAATCGCGTATATTGTGTTTTTCCCATTATAATTTTTGATATTTTGAAACCAGTACGCCTATCTCCTCTCCTTTCCTGCGTTCGCTGATTCCTAGTGGTGCGGGGAACAGAGCATTGTTCTATATTTTATGAAAAATTAAATAATTTTAAAGAATTTTGAATAAATTTTAAAGAATTCATAACAAATATTTTTTTGATTTTATGTTCTATGAAATTAATTCGCTTGCATCTAGACATTAACAACTTTTTGAACACTATTATGATGTAAGTCAACGTGAATGTAGAGGAAAATTGTCTTGAGCCGAAATGGTTTGAACCCCCGACTTAATGACATGTCAGGTGGTCTGGTCATCAAATGTTCGTAAGTTCAGATTCCATTCGGTTGAAGACAATTTTCCTCTATGCCCACGTTCACCTAGAGCAAAATAGTGTTCAAAAATTTGGTACTATTACTATGAAGCGCTATGATATAAAATGTCTAACAATATAACAGATAATCTATACAGTTTACGCCTTTTTGATAATCGTTTTCACAGTTTGTTATTTTTTTTGACTACTGTCTTAGCTTGTCTTACTTTGGCGACCCTGCTAAATGCGAAGATACAGAACAGCAATGGTGTCATGCAAGTTTTCTTTGCCAGTAAAATTTAAAGTTCATTTTAAAACCACAAATATTTAGCAAAACAAATTGCTTAGATTCAACACTTTACAATATATCACATATTCCAGTAAAACCCACACCAAAAGATTGTCGCCAAACGTATGTCTATTGAGAACTTCATTGAAAGCTTCCACACGTACCGTTCACAACTCGGACAAATTTCCGAGTTGTGTGTAGCATAAAAAGTTCCGAAAATTATCCGAAGTAATTTCGGACACTGTTTTAGGGATCATTCCCTCCTACTTCAGCTAGAAACCCGATCTGTTACTCACAACAGGGCTAGAACTAAGTGGGCCACCACACCAAATTTGGGACCGATTGTTCAAGTAGCCGAGGAACCACAAGAAAAAGATATAATTTCTGTCACCGATGACGTCACAAATGTTAGCCTGTAAATTCGTTGTTATATAATATGATCTATAGAACCAACCCGTTTAACCCAAATTTAATGAATAGCAACTAATAAAAACAGTATATTCTTAATGAGGGGAAGGAATAATTCTGTACTTGAAAACAATCTTTCTAATGAGTAGTGAATTGGAAAAAAAATAATTTTTCAAAAATCGATAAAAAGTCTTGATCATAAAACAGCAAAAAAAAAAAACTCAAGAAATGAGACTCTGAATTTCGAAAATCGTTTAGCTACCCACTTAGAAATGTATAGACAAATAATTGGAAGAATTGAGCCTGATTGAATATATGAATATTTGTTTTATGAGTCGCAAGTTCTTTTGCAATGATCATCTGGTAGGATGGGCTTAATATACACTACGAATTTTAAATATGAAAGCAGATTAAATATTTTAATACGCTACATAATATAAAGAAATCGGGATAGATTGAAATATTAAGAAATTTAAATATTAATTAGAGCTACGTAAGCAAAAATCATATCTCATGTGTCTTATTTCTACAGTTGAATTGCCATAAAGAGTGCATCACTTCTCAAGTGGAATTAGTAGGCTTAGCAGGCGTAAACGTTTCTCCATAATCCTATTTTATCTATCTATCTATCATGTTGAAGATGGACAAAAATTCATATCCCCAGAATCCCAGAATCCCCAGAAAATGAAATCACTTGGCTATACAAAGAGACTTAGCGTAAAAATGCCATGGTTCTTAAAATTGTTTCAGAATGCTTGTTAAACATTTATTGTTTGAGGTCTGTCAGGAAAGAAATTAAAAAAATTTTCTTTAAAGAATTTTCGTAAAGAATTTTCTTTTAACTGATACTAATGAGCATCTTAGTTCAGCTTGGAATCTATTAAGTACTTCTCTTCAAATACTTCCATAAATGAAATAATAATTGCCAAACTTATTTTTCAATAGGAAAAAAAAAACAATAGCTTTGGAACAAAATAACACTAAATTAAAATTGGCACTTGATACACGTTGGTCACCTGTTTAAGTCTCGGTACAATAGATTGATTTTCTTTACCTATAAAACGTACACATATGTACATTCTTTGGTAAAGAATCACGCGAAATTTTAATTTATTAAAGTGCGTGTACATTATTTGAGACAAATCTATTTTCAAGTTTGATTTCTTTCTTCGCAAAAGTGCGAAATTTCGTTTGGTAATCATTCAATAGATGTTTTAACTGTTCATAGCTTTAACTGCATCTTTGATTTTCCATATATAATGCAGTACAATTTATCTGAATATATAATTATAATAGTGCTCAAAGCATGTCTCATTCGTTTCACAGTTCCAATTTAAATGACGAATTTTCATTCGATATTAAACACATTTTAAAATGATTTTAGAAACACTGACACAGAAGTGTCCAAGTGAAAAAATAATCTTTGAAAATTCGATATTTAAATAAAAACCTCCTCAAGCAGCTGCTTGCCACAGAGTTCTGACAGGAGCCTGTCAGTTTATATGTCATAGTAGAAGGTCTGAGAGGATGGCAGCACCTCAGCAGAAAAACGACACAATACAGCCATTCCTTAACCCGGGGCTCGAACCCAGGTCCCTTAGATCAGTAGCCAAACGCACTAACCACTCGGCCATGGGACGGCTTTTATATTTGTTAAAAAATATTCAATTTCTGCATGCGTAGAAACTGGAACACGATTACTTAATGCATTTGTGATGCCACATACAATTGAATCGGATCGTTAATTCTTTTAAATATTATTTTTATATTTAAACAGGTAGTTGTAGTGATCATGAAAAATTTTTTATACCTAATGCGATCAATAAAAGTGTGATGTACTGTTCGTTTTATTTTCGATAAATTCTCAGGTAAATGTGTCTGAAGTGTAGGTAGATGTATAAAGGATTTAGTTTGTCTCAGTTTATTTATTGCAATGCAGACTCCATGAGGACAGATTTTAGGATAAATTTGTAAAATCAATTCTTTGATGCTGAGGATTTTCTGTTTTATTTAATAAGTAACTGAAGCAGGATATTATGTTTTATTGATGTGATATAACACAGTCTGAAGACGATGTGTGTCTATAACACGGTATAAAGTATATTAAATGTATAACGATGTGTTTCTATAACAGAGTCTGAAGTTTATTAAATGTATTAAGTAATAAATGTCAATTAATATGTTTATATATTAGTAGGCCTGTAAATAGTATCTAGGTAGTCACTGGAAGGAGAGCTTATGAGCCAATCCCCTGTGATGATGCATAGGACCTGCCAGGCCTAGCACATAATATCCGACCCCGCCTTCTCGTGGTTAGTACCTTTCATAAAAACTTCACGTTTCGGTGAAGTGGTGTTGGACTACGGGTGCCTGGACGATATTGTACGTCACATTCACGAAACGTGTCCAAGCCTTTTGCTTCTGTCATCGCTTACAAGGGAGGATTCTACGAGAAGCGACTGACCAGACTTGGTATAACCAACTGAAAGAGAGACTTGGTTTGTGACGAATAACCTACAATTGTGCGCTTACTGTAATAGTGATGGGTGTCGACATCATCAAATCCCTACCAGGTTCGACATCTTGTGGCTTGAACCTCGCCTTGGCCCAGTGGGAGGAAATGCGAAACCGTAGCAACGATGTGAAGAACCTGGATCATCACCGCAGGTCCAATGTTAATCGCTGAACAGAGAGGACCTTCTACTAGCGTTTCTTTCGACTCCCCCGGCAGAGGATCAAGGACATTTGATGCAGCTATTGACGGACATTGTAGTGCACGATCTAATTCAAGTCTTGCTACCCCGGAGTAGGCTTATAGAGCCCGAGGATAAAGAACATTGTTTGAATATTTATTTAAACGATGCATTGCACTCATTGGACATCGACGCTGTTGCTAATGCATTTATTAACACGGCAGGTCTCGAGGCCTCCTCTGTTATGTAGATGACGCTTTTCTTTCCTCTCTGTCCTTTGGTGACGTGTTAAAGAGAGCGAAAGACAAGCTGTATACTAGCGACAAGAGGTTTTGTAAATAAAAGTCCGATATTACCTAACAATTATTGTCTTGTGTACTCATTTACGTTATGAATCGTGTGAAGACAGCATCAGCAACAGCTGTGATTTGTGGGGTCACGTTATCTCCAGATTATTTAGCACACGTTGCGGAGATTCTAGGCATTTGGGAGGAAACGTTTGGTTGAGCGTGTGTAATAAAACAGTAGATACGATTATTTTTGCGTAAACAACCGACGGTGAAAGGAATTAACTTATTTTTTTCTCAGTGGAAGAAACTCGTCACTCTGGACGGGTGGGTCGAGAAAAATGTTGTGGGCTCCGAGTTACCGATTCTGTCTGGTGGAGGTGGGAACAAAAGCGATGTACTACGACCATCTGGTCATTTACACATCGAGAGAGTTGTGTGAAGAGGCTGCAGACCGTACATCTATAGACGTACCTGACTCCCTTCCTATCGAGGTCTGGATTAAAGAGGGAAAGCTACTGCTGGTCGATGAACGACGCGTTGGAAAAACCTTATTACGATCCCAAGAACCCTGGTTGCTATGGAGGGGTGACTCGATTATCCCAGAGTACTGGACAGGATCCAAAGACAGTCAGAGAATGGTTAGCAGGTCAAGAGACGTACACTCTCCACAGACCGGCAACGAGCAAATTCAGAAGGAACCAAACGTACGTGACAGGTCTGGATCAACAATGGCAGGCGGATTTAATGTTCGTGAAAAATATTGCACGATTTAATGATGGTTATGGATACATATTAGTCGTCATCGATATTTTATCTCGTTATGCGTGGGCGGTTCCTGTGAAAAAGAAAAACAGGAACTGCTGTGAAAGAAGCATTTGAACAGATTCTAGCACAGGGTCGTGAACCCATGACTCTAAACACCGATAAGGGGACAGAATTCACAAACCGTGTTTTTCAAAAATTCCTAAAAGAAAAAAACATTCACTTCTTCGTGTCTTATAGTGATAAGAAAGCTGCGTTGGTAGAATGATTGAATCGAACCCCGAGAGAAAAATTATGGCGTTATTTCACTAAACATAAAAATTTTAGATTCTTATACGTTCTGGATTCCATAGTGAAGGGTTATAATGCTTCCAAACATCGAGCTCATGACCTTGCTCCCAAGGACGTGGATCTCTTTAACGAGCTGGGAATGTTTCGGTTACCACTTGGATGACTGAAATACTGAATATTGTTAAAGGCATGATTCCTAATGATTTTACCAGAGCTATTATCATCCCTATTTTCCAAAAAAAAAAAAGGTGATTGCATTTCTTGTGATAATTATAGGGGTATCAGCCTACTCTTTGTTCCAGGTAAAGTTCTTTCCATGATTGTGCTTAATAGAATTAAGAATCTGGTTGACAGGCAATTGCGTGATGAGCAATGTGGGTTCACAAGTGGTAGGGGTGTGTGGATCAGATATTTTCACTCAGGCAGATTCTTGAGAAATGTTAAGTTTCAGAAACCTTTGGTTGGTAGCCTTGCTGTTTTCAAAAAGGCCTTTGACTCTGTTGATCATCATAATTTGTGGTTGATCATGAGATCTTATGGCGTATTAGTTAACACAATGAAAGCTCTCTATAATAGCACAGAGTCATGTGCGAGTTAAAGCTTGTAGCAATTGGTTTAGCATTGCTTCTGGTGTTCGACAAGGGTGCATTTTGTCTCCTTTTCTCTTTAGTTTGGTTATTGATTATGTTATGCGGAATTCACTGCAAGGGAAAGATTTTGGTCTTAAATGGTCCGGAGATGCTGATTTAACCCCTTTTGCAAATGATGTTGATGAGATGAAATCTTTCATTCGAGCTGCTGATGAGACTGGTAGTAGCGTAGGTTTGGTTATAAACAGAGAGAAACTAAAGTGATGAAAATTAGTTAGGCAGGCTGTGATTCAGTTAATCTGAACAGCTGCACTCTTGTTATCTCAGTTTAATTATCTTGGGAGCTGTGTAAGATACCGCGACATTAGATTAACAGACGAATAGGGATTGCTGCTGGGACTTTTAGAATCTATGGCGTGTGGGGAAATAGGCACATACAACTAATGCCTAAAATTAGACTGTATAATAGTTCTTTCTAGGGTTAGTTATGGCAGTGAAAGTGGGATGCTTTTATAACAAGAAACTTGATGCTTTTGATTCTCGATGCTTACGCAGTATCTTGGGGATTAGGTGGTTCAACTTTTGTAAGTAACGATGTGGTTAGGTAAAGGAGTTGGCAACCTCCTTTAAGCAGCCTATTGTGCAGAGAGAGACTCCGTTGGTTTGACCATGATGCCCATATGGATAATTATAGATTAGTGAATAGGGTTGAGTTGTATTGTTCTACCTCTGAGCGGCACTTTTTTGCACACCATGGGCTAAATGGCCAGGTCACATCGACCCCCAAAGGCTCAGAGGGCAGGGGAAAGGACCCACTGGAACAGCTGTTGGGAGACAGATGGTAGCCCCCCCATCAAGGCCATGCAGCGTGTTCTTTAACGTGCAGAGTATGGCTGTCCCACACACGGGGGCCAAGGCTTAACGTCCCACCCGACGGACGGCAGCCTTTCCAAGCCCATCGGTGTCCCCTACTGACCGTTGGCAGGGCAGAGTTTTGCGGAGATAAATCTCAACGCTGACCCAGCTGGTACTCTAACCTGGGAACTAGATTACGAGCCTGGCACGCTACCGACTGAGCCATTCCCGCCCCAATAATAGGGTTATGAATAGTGTGCCTAAAGGCCTCAGAACAAGGGGGAGACTTAGGATGCGGTGGGAAGACAATGTCAAACAGGACTTTATTATAATAATTGTGCAGTGACCAGATGCCGATCAGGACAGGTATGGTTGAATTAAATTGCACGATCTGGTTGAACCTCCGTTGCCCATGACCGCTTGATGATACTACACACAATATTGCCTTCGTCTAAAAATGTCCCCGCTTCGAGAATGATGTATGGATCACTGTTTTTGGGTGTTCAGATTGTCTTTTTTTAATAGCATGTATGAATCTGCTTCATGAAACTGGTCAGTCTGTACATTTGCGAAACGCCAGAGTTAAAAAAATTAATCGTTAATATCAAATGAGATGAATTAAGGCTCTGATTATAGGTACAGCAGCATACTGAAGAACAAAATAAAGTTGTATAATATTAAGTCGTTTCTATTAAGATATTTAGAGAGGAAAAAATAACTTTTAGGTGTGTATACCATCTTGAAGAATCCAAGTCTAGCATTACCCATAGCGTAATTAAAAACCGCGTTGACTGATAAGCGGAAGGTCAGAGATCGATCCCCCCGATATTTATTTTTTTTTAAAAGAAAAAATATACTTAAACACCAGATGGCACTTTGGAAATTCGACGCTAAAGAATTGCGATTGGCTGACTTGGAATATTTCGAGGTACCTAGGTTACTTCGGATGGATTTGGAAGGGGGGGGGGCTTATACATTTCAAGAATTGGTAAAATTTCAGGAAGTTCTTTACTTCCCATGTGTTTGGTCGATGACACAAGAAGTCGGACGAAAGGGAAAATCAGGGGGAACTTTCTGCAGGGGTGTGGCACTATCAGTAAAATTGGGGGAACCATTCTGAGAGGGGGTATGGGTTGCTTTACCTCTGAGCGGCACTTTTTTTTGCACAAAATGGGCTGAATGGCCAGGTCACAAGGACCCCGAAGGTTGGGAGAACCCACTAGAACAGCTGTTGGGAGACATATGGTAGCCTGTCAAGGCCATCGAGTGTATTCTTTATCGTGCACAGGGTATAGCTTTCCAGCACACAGGGCTAAGGATTAAAGTCCCATCTGACAGACAGTGACATTTCCAGATCCATCGGCGTCCTCTACTGACTGTGGGCAAGGGAATTTTGCGGCGATAAATCTCAACGCTGATCCAGCTGGGAAAGAGAGGGCACGACACTATCAATACACTCGAGGGACCTTTCCGTGATGGGGTGTGGCACTATCAACAAATTCGAGCAACCTTTCTCCAGCTGAAGGTCAAAAGTCCTCTTCCACGCAAGGCCCCCATATACTTCTCATCACCAATCTACTTAGTAGATTCAACACTTATGTTGATGTTGTAGTAAAGAAAAATGATAAAATGCAGAGTTGCGAACTTCAAAAGATGAATTATGCGCAACCTTCCGAAAGCCACAACGATGTATTTGATACCAATTACCACCTTCTGTAGGAATAGCATGGCAAATATCTTTGCCTCTCCACTGGAATTTCAAATTCAAATTGGCCACTCGGACAACCAAAAACATGGAAATTTTGAAGGGTCTACCACGATTTTCCGATGAGTTGGGCATTTGCCCAGTCGGTCCCAGTTGTAATCTACAAGTTAAACATGTGTTTTACGTTATAAGTGGGGGATGGATTCGTTCAGTGAGTAGCGAACGAGGCTCATGATCTGCAATTCCCAGATTATAATCCAAATCGTATTAGTGTTGAGATTTATGTTTGATAAACTCTCACCTTGCCCTGTCAGAAAAAAGGGGGGGGGGGGCATGAATAGGTGCGGAAAGGCTCGCGCCATCTGTTTCCAAACAGCTGTCCAGTGGTTCTTAAAACCTGGCTATATACCCCTTGTGTGAAAAAAAAAGTGCTACTCAGAATTAAAACAACCTTAAAATAAGTACTAAAGATGTACATCTCTTTGAGCCATCTGTGAAGACAGGCAAGAAGTCTAGGGCGCAGCACAGCTAGCAAAGTCCGGCACATCGGTGGGATCAGTCACGGTCTACTATAATGTAATCATTGCAGACCAGATCCCACAGCAGTGTTCCATCTTTCACTGCAGAGTTGCATGCTATCAGTCTCGCCTTGGACCATGTGTGGCAGCTACGCATCGTCAGTGAGTTTACTTTTTTTTACGTTTTATCGAATATTTTACACTTCTATAATCTTACTTTTTTGCTATTTATTATTTTTATACCTATTGTTGAATTTTGCATTTTACAGTTACTCTTGTTGTATATTAATTTTTTTATGCCCTCTTATTAAGTTTACACTTTGTATCTGTTCTTGTTTAGTCGTTTGATTTCATCATTGGTTGTGGAAACGAATGTAATAATTTTATTTTGTAAAGTGTTTCCGTATTTTTTCCAGCTCAATCCACTTTCCCCTTTACTTTTTTTTCAGATTCGGGGCTACGAGTTGTTGTTGGGTTGTTTTACCTCTGAGTGGCACTTTTTTGCACACCATGGGCTAAATGGCCAGGTCACATGGACCCCGAAGGCTCAGAGAAGGTTGAGGGAGGGAACCCACTGGAACAGCTGTTGGGAGAGATTGTAGCCTCCCGTCAAAGGCCATCCAGCGTGTTCTTTAACGTGCACAGGGTATGGCTCTCCCGCACACGGGGCCACGGCTTAACGTCCCATCCAACGGACGGCGGCCTTTCCAAGCCCATCGGTGTCCCCTATTGACCGTGGGTAGGCGGGGAATTTTGCGGAGATAAATCTCAACGCTGACCCAGCTGGGACTCGAACCTGGGAACTACAGATTACGCGCCCGGGGCGCTATCGACTGAGCCACCCCCGCCCCAGGGGCTATGAGAATCCAGTCATTGTTAAAAAGAAAAGCTAATGATTAATATTTAACATTATGTTTGTAATTCGATGGTAGATAATCCTTAAGTTTGGTTGTGTCTCCTAATAGTTAAAGAAAAAATTAAAAGAATTTCACAATTAGTCCATCTGATTATGTGAAATAAATATTTTAAAATAGAGTTGATTGGGACTAAATGTATTAATCCTGCAATGCATGCATTAAAAAAATAGATTTTTTCTAAAGTGAAGAAAAATGACAATTATAAAAAACTGTTTCAAGTGACTAAAACCATACTGGTTTATTCCAAACAAGTTTTACATATTTCATCACAGGTCGTCACATGTCAGGATGAAGCCACCAGTTGTCAGGGGACCAATTAAAATATTTTTTTTTTTCATAGTTACCTTTGAAATAAATTGTTGCAATACATCTTATTTCCATAATCAATGAGCGCATACATAATAGATTACAATTATATGTAATTTTTAAAAAAAAGCTGTAAGATTACAATAACAATTACTGAAGTTCACGGAATATACAAGACTAGAACGTATTATATGCAGCCAGATTAAAATAGCAAAACATTCCGGTATCCAATTGACTACATGCAAAGGCTACCTAATTCCAGTATTTTTTTAATTGCATGCACCTAACACTAATAAAATGTATAAAAATGTCATTAATTATACAAAATAAAAGTCCAAGGTCCCACAGGCAAAGACACTGACAACCAATACAAGCAAGAACCATGACCACCATATAAAGCAATGTTAAATTCACAACATACAAATGGAAGAATGGTCTTGTGTAACACTAATAAAAACAATGGACATTTAGATATAGTTCAAGATACATACCAGAAAATGGTCAAAAACAGTGCATTTATAAAAGGGTGGAATTCCACTTCAGCAATGCAATAAACAGAGGAAGACTCACAAATTTTATATATATATTTTTTACCATTTCATTTCCTGACAAAATGCTCAAGGGATGAACATTAAATACTCATTACAGGGGCAAAAAAGAGACATTATTAAATTTCTATACGTGTGAAATCTTACAAAAATACATTTCAGACAAAAAAAATCCTTTTAAGGATTATGCAAGCGTACATAAACCTGTCTCTATTAATAGACAATAAAACATTTCAAAATGAAGTTAGTAATTTTATGCACCGATTTACTTGTTGCAGTTCAACCAACCGTGACTGGCTATCTTTAAATATCAAACCAAGTACTGTTGCGCATAATTAACTAAAAAAAATATATTGCCACACCGATTCTTAGCAAGGTAAGTGTAAACGTAATATCGCACAATTAAACATCGACTTATTTGCTTTAATCCACACAAAAAAAAAAAACTCGGAGGAATACTGTCACCAAGGATATACATTTGGTTAAGGATAAAAGTACATATCGAATAATCTTTAGTTCCTATAGAAAGAAAAAAACTGATTAACAAATAAAACACGCACGCAAATATTAACAAAAGCAATTACTTTTTACCGTAAATTTGCTGAATTTATGATCGTGGAATGAAAAATAAATCAGCAACGTAAGTGAAAGAAATTCCGTATATCTGGATTTCAAAATACAGGTTTATCTACACAAACATTACATGTTGGCAAAAGCATAGTACGAACATTATTAGCATTGTAAGCGACACGTAGAAGTTACACTGGGCGTTATAAATCTCGTTAGAATTGTTTCAGTGTTGTTCCTTCTTTTGAATATGTGTTATTCCAACTCGTTAGATGTCAGTTTTTAACTGTAAGTTGATTATGGGGGCTAATTATAACACTTGTCTGTCTTTTCAGTGCTGTTGACTCTTTCTGGAAGTTTAAGGATTCTTTTCGATTTACTGTGCGCATATGTTCAAGACTTCCAGTATATATGCTGAAAACTTTCTAAGTGTTTAAATTTCGGCATGTTTGAATACTTTAGCAAAGTTCGAATTGTTGAAGGTGGATATCATCTCTTACATACATTTATGAGGGTAGTTTCATACCTAGACCATCTAAATTGAATAAAATAGTCTTCTCTTGACTAATTGAATCCCCTTTCACAAAGAAGAGATAAATCTAACTTTGCATTGGTATCCTGAGCTATGGGAGCGTGAAGGGCTTTCTTGCGGGTACAAACCGGATCCAGATCGTAAGACAGGACATTGTTTAAGATACCTTTCTTGGTATCGAAACATTTAGAATAGTTTTAACAAATAATTATCAATATAATCAAATCGTTGTAACAGCTTCTTTCTAGCAGGTTTCAGCTTCGATTAGATTGGCTTTATACGAGTTTAATGTTAGACTCAAACACGAGACAAATAACCACACTTTTTCTCAATGGGGCGTAAAGTGTATTGCAGTTCCATAACTGAAATGTCGATTAACTATTGCTATCCCACTTCAGATCCTCCCGTCAGCAAAAATCTGACCACAGAACTTGCAGTTTACTGAAGTTTTTCTCTCAAGTTGAAGATAAAAAAAACCTATTTATTTTTCAGCCTTTTATGAGAGTCATTTTCTTCACTCTTGATTGTAGAAGAGAAAATAACCTCTTTTTGAAATTCCTGCAGTGTGATTCGACTTTGGTTAATGCAGAAGGTATTTCTCACTAAAACTGTCGCCACCACCCAGTCTGTATTGGGACCGCTAGAAATAAAAATCCTATCGCAAACATGTCTAATTTTAGCTTTCAGTTTCATTTTGGAATGCAAACTTACAAAGAAGTGAAAATAAATTTATAGTCATATACTATTATTTCTCACTTGCGAAAAACAAGTTGGCATGACAATGAAGCAATAAAACAGGCAAAGTATTGCAACTAGTGTAATCTGCAGTATTAGTTTTTTTGGACAATATTGCTCTAGTTTTAACACCAACTAGATTATGTTGCAGATGGAAATCTTTTTACGATTTTTCGTTTTACTCTCCGTACAATGCTTTACACATGCAATTAAAATTCAATTAAATTGTGATCGACCCCATATTTCTACGTCTTTTTTGGGCATTTTTTTTTTTGCCAACTGCTTATGAGAATCGGAAATAGTATCATAAGGAGTGGGTAACGATTTCAGAGATACTTGCAGATGTCAATCCCTTTTTGGGGTTGCATTTAGAAAACCCAATTTCAGTGCTTATCCTATGTTTCATTGATAATCTTACCTAAATAAAACAACCGTAAAAACAAATGAGCTAAAATTTCAACGAGTATCAGCACAATTACTAATATATATAACAATCATAAAAATTAACACTTTTTCCACGAGCTGTTTAATAGCAATGTACCAAACAAGACGATTATAATATGCCTCAGGTCTAAGTTGCCCACTTATGGCTTACAGCAGTTATAGAGTAATAACTGCTGGAACTTAGCAATGCACTGGTATGTAAGGTACTGAAATACATTCTCTAAGTATTGCTCCTTTCTTCGGTGATATATTTTTTGTTGATTTCTATTACTGTGTAACAGCTTTCCTCCATTTTCTATGAGAAATTTTATCCTAAAAAATAGTCAATCGAATTACATGACATCTACTCCAATCACAATAATTTGAACACCTAATCAGTTTCAGAGTAATACACCCAGGTGTTCAATTTCCCTAACCGAAAACAAATTTAAAATTTTTGCATCAGCTCAGCAGATGAATTACTTTTAAATTTTACTATCTCGAGTACCAATGACATTTTGAATTGCAAAATATTTGCTTCCTACATGTATAGAAATCGGGTTACAGTTATGAAAGTTTTATCCATTTGTTCCATCTAATTTCAGCAGCAGGTTTTGCTTCAGATTATATGCAAAAATATGAAATGTTACTCTGAGTTAATTTAAATTAAAATCCTTTCAGTTTGGCACTTGGAAAATTTTCCCACTATATACAGTTTACAATGAGATGCATTTTATTAATAGTTAAAATTTTAAAACAAAAGTACAAAAGTTTTTTTTTTTTGGAAATAGGACGTAATATTTGTTCAAGCATGGAAACACTGCACATATTGATTTTTGAATAATACAGCGGGTAAAAATGAAAAACTTTTTTTAAGCATTATGCCCAAAATGACTTATTTCTATGTACTGAAGAATGGATTCAAACAACTTTAATGCGTGTATTATTCTAATAGAGACAGCTTATCTAACAAATCAGTTTTAATAATTAATTACAAATCTTAATATTTGGATATTTTTCCCCATTGGTTCCTATGGCAAAGATAAAGAGGAACTGTATCCATGACATCTATTAACATAAAAGAAACAAATGGTTTAGTTTTTAACAGCATCTCTGCTCTAAAGTAAAAAGGTAATTTATACGTTATGTGATAAGAATTTTCACAAATGCAGTTACCAGTGGTAATCATATATTTAACTTCACTATCATTACATGAGCTTTATATTTGGCTTGGCTTCACAGTTGACGATGAAGATATAATTCTTGATCACTGTTGTGATGAAAATTATATTTCAATATGCTGTAATTAATAACTTACACTTATAAAAAGCTGCCAGCGTTTTGTATATAATGCTAAAGAAATAAAACAATCATATTACAAGGTACCTGATCTCATACACATATATGCCATACTTCATAATATACAAACACCCCTATCAGCTAATTATGATGTCTAGTGTCTGTTGATTACTTCCAGCCTACAAAATAATTAATGCATAAGAATTTTTAATATCTTCATGATTCTGACATGCCAATTATTTTTATTATTACACGAGTTCAGTTGGTTATTTGATAACACGAATATATATCTTACAGAAGACTAAAGTGAAACAGTTTTACTGTCACAAAGAACAGAAATAATGACATTTCAATTAACTAATGAAATATATAAAAACCATTAAAAAACAAACAGAAATTTATTTTAATCAAGATGTAAAACAGGAACTGATTGGTGTTTATAAACAGTTGTGTCGAAATGGCTGACTGAAAGTTTATATAATTCAGAATACGGGATGACAAAATTGAGAAAAAGATTTATTTATAAACCTTTCTCTGATACATGCTTATACGAAAGAAGCTATACAAATCTCTACTATACAAAATCGTGAAAAGGGGTGCAAGAGAATAACCGGAACATAAAGGAATTCGCAACAGATATTAATTAGAAATATTGAATATAGCATAATAATCAACTAGACAGCTTAAAAGTGTTATTTTTTGTTTTTAACTTTTTTTCAAACTCATTGATACAAGTATTGATCACTTAAAACTAATGACAGGTGTGGAAGTATTGTAAAGAGTCAAAGAGTGCTTCTCTTTTATGATTGATTACTAAGGCTGAAAAAAACTATCAATATGTAAACGCTGCATTACCGAGCAGCTATCTCCTAAAACTAACACCAGCTTTGGGTGCTAAAAATTCATTCAAGTGCATAGTGCAAAACGAATAGCAGATCAGTAGGAAAAAAAAAACTGAAGGAAAATTATTACTTTTACTTCAACATTAGTTCATGAAAAAACCTCTTTATGGCCAAATGCGAGTTTGAAAAAAAAAAAGAAAAATGGTTTAACCATATTTAGCAATCACTTTAAAGTTCGTTTAACATTTGTAAATATAAATAAATATTTCATATATAGTAATCATATCAAAAGTTTAACACAACTTTTAATATGATTTCGTGTATATTATAATCAGGGTGTAGAAATTCAGAAAAATCTGTGTGCGAAAATTTTACCACAAACCAGACCAAGGAAAATAAAAATTGCTGGAGAAGGCAAAAAAAAAACAGTTTTCTCCTTTATATGATTAAATAATTAGTTCATTAATTTTACAAGGTACAAATTAATTAATTAGCAAAATTGGTTATGTGCATGAAAAGAAATTAATGATACTACATTTAAAAACTTCTATTCTCTATTCTGGAAACATTTTATTCTTTCTAGCTTAGAAAGCTTTACGAAAGTAACAAGCCACAGCAGAAAATTTATTTGCCATTGGCAAGTGAATTTCCCTTAATCTGATCATAATTAATAAAATTTAAAGGCAATTTCAGAAGTCACATCTTCCCATGGTGTCAACAACTTCAATGACGCACATTTGTAAATTAGGATATTTTGCAACCAATTAAACAAATAGCAAAAGAAAAATGCATTAAAAAAAATTAAAGTTAAGAAATATGGAGCTCACAGTCCAAAATCATAACAAAAATAGTGTAAAATGCCCTTTCTTCATAAACAGCTGTAACCGAAATTCCAGCAGAACATTTGCAAAAACTATTCATGGAAATCAAGATGCAGTGAATAGAGCAGAGCATTTCACTCAAAATCTTCACTGGAAGTCTGAATTCAGTTTAAAATTTAAATGACTAAGAATTTGTTCTATTTTTCTTTTTTAGTTCAGTGCTATTTTAGTGGTGCTAATATATTCTTGAAACATGAAATTTAGAGTATTAACACCATGTTACAAACTATTTGCAATAGGTTTATTTATTAAGTAACATAATTATGAATAACATGTTCTTCAATATCCCATATTGTTTGCATTTTAAAAGTCATCTAAGATAATATCCGGTATTCTATAATTTAGAAAAAGATTACTTAATCACATTTTTATGCAGCAGATTTCGCTTTATGAATTTCGGACTTTTTTAAGCCTAAAGGTGATGCAAAAAAAAAAAGTGGGTGACAAATGGGTGAAAAAAGGGCGACAAGATCAAAATTATTACCCATGGCCAATGCTTTAAAGATTAAAAAATATGGGTGAGAGATAAAGACAAAAAATGAACACTTCAGAGTAGAAGGAAAAAAAAATACAAATATGCACATTTCTAAAATGTTTATCATTTTTCACTAGTTTGTCAATTATTTTACAAAAAAAAAAATTCTTTTGCTTTTTGTTCCACAGATTACCATTTCAGTCACCCTGATTTAGCTCACAAGCTTTCACTTGAAAATAAGTTTAAACAGATTGGTAAAGCTCACATGTCTAACTTGGTTACTTTTTATATTAAACACAATTATGTCATTCAAAATAAATGTATTCATAGCACAAACACTTTATAAACATCCATGCATTATTGCAATTTACTACTTTGAACAGGCAATCTGAAAAGGAGATAACAAATCTGAAAAAAAGGCAAAAAAAAAGAAACGAATATGAGTTGTAATTTAAATGTAATAACCCTTTCTCAAAGAGATGAACTGTTTGCTCCATCTCTTCTCCAGCAAAAATAATGTACAGTTCTTTGCTCAGTTAATAGGAAATTTTTAAATGAAAGTTTGGAATTAAAAGAGATGTATCAAGCAATTGTACTAATAGTCTGACCTTTATTTCCAGACTAATATGCTGCTATCCTTTAGTCACTTCATGAGCAATACTTTTAGTACTTATAAAGCACATGTCTAAAGCCATCCCTGCTGATTATACTTAGAGAAACAGCTCAGCAGCCCAACAATGGCAGGATGAGAGGATATTAATAATGGAACTTCTAAAGTTCCCACAGGCAGGAGGAGGTTAGTTGGAATGACTAGTGTCTTCCACTTAAATAGGAAAAAAGCATTATACAATAGTCTTATCCCACAGGATTCTATGTTAGCAGTTGAAATTCAATATACTTTTGTCCAATCTTCCATTTAGCTAGAAATATGGCACATCAACCTGTATCCATAAGTAACATAAATATTATTTTTCCTTAAGAAACTTTTCACAACAGGCTTTCACAATTTTTGGTCCATAAATCAATAATTCTGGTAAAATTTTATTTGCTTATAATAAGTACTATTCAACCAATATGCTGTCAATCTAATAACACTTTTCAATTTATTCTAACGAAAGAATGCAAACTATGCACAAAGCATTTACATGAAATTGAGAGGAAAAACAAAAAAAGTAATAATTAGTTGAAAAAGCATTAAGCTAAGATCCAATTCAAAGGTGTAACAGAAAAATCAGTTGGGCTCTTCTGAGAATACTGTATAAATAAGGGCAAAAAATCTAATACACATTTTGATAAAACAAGCCTATTAATGAATGTAAGGACTGAAAATTCACCTTCTGATACTACACAAAAGTGGATTGCTTGGCTGGGCAAAAATGGCAGATATGAGGCCTTCACACAACCTCATGAATACTGTGGTCCCTCTGTAATAAATAGAGAATAAAAACAGAATCATGCAGAGTATTCGATACACATTTTAAAATGTATCGAATATATGCCTTGTTAATTCGCAGTTTAAAAGTCAAACTTGCTGCTTGATAAACACTTTGTGACAATTTATTACTAATCTTGCTATTATATATAATAATGCTGAAGAAATCAACATCATTACAGGCACACATTCTATTATAAAAAAAACACCAATTAGAATACCTGAAATTTTAATACTTGACTTTTCCAAGCATCTAACCTTTATAAACCAGTACAATAAGCAAATCACACTGAATTATTCACAGACCAGGTATAAACTGATAAAGTAGCAAAATAGTGGTTTTTTTTCCTGTTTATCATATGTAATTAAAAATTATCAAACATTAAAACAAATGTCAACTTAGTTTTATGAAATAAATTAGTTGCACGTGAAAAATGTCTATCTTGTTGTAGGTTATGTATGATAAATGTATTCAAGTCTGTTCACACCATTTCTTGTCATGTGTCTTATTTATATGAGGAATTTGATATGAGATATGAGGTACATACAAACCATTTCATTTTAGATGTTCACAAACATGATTTACTCAGCTTCTCTAGATTGTCATTAAGTTGGCATAAAATATTTGTTGTACTTGTGATTGGTTGGTTGGGGTTTTATGGTGCAAGAGTAACAAAGGATATGTTGTGTCAAACAAAATAAAAAAAAAGATAAAGACATCAAAAGCTCACAACCAAAGTTAAAAAAGAACACAAAGAAGAGGGAACAATGAAAACATAACAGACACAACAAGAAGGAAAAGTGTACTCCTGTCATTGGAGGATGTGTAACCCAACGGCACCTATGCTCCACAACTTTCTAACTGTATTCATTTTCATACCTGGAAATTAATTTTCTGTGATCCTTTCAGAAAACGAGCAGTTAAACATGAGTCAAACATCTGGATCACATCATCATGAGTCTGGATGTTTACAATGAACTAGAATAGCCTGTTCTAGTTCATATAAAACAATAACGACCATATTAAACAATCAGAATCTTAATTATTGTATGTTAAATCACAGCTACTCATAAAATTCTGGAAATTCACATTATTTCGCTTTTACTATGTTCCCACTTTTGACTTAGGGCACACCAATTATTTACATTTATTGACTCTACACCTAAAGGATTTAAAAATGAAATAAGCATTTTTTTATTAGCAGTGTTGCACTAAAAATGAATGTTATTATTTGGATGACTATCAAAACAATAGCTTTACAGCACCTACAAGTCACTAGCTGATGATTAATATATATATAAGCTACAAAAAATTCAGTAATAGTGAACTTTTATATAAACCTTTTAGTATTCAACAAAAACATTTGCACTTCCTAAATTTACATAAAACATTTTATTTCTTTAATGTAAAGCTAATATAATTATCACAAAATTTTTTGCTTATTAACTAACAAAAAACATTAAATAATTAATCTTAAACGTTTCATTAATAAAAACTCAAAATAAGGATAAAACCAAAAATGCTTTAGAATGAAAACAAAATAATGTTATTCCAAGATTATGAAAGCAGTAATTCAAGTTTCACTTCTTATGTAAGAATAAGTGAAATCAATATTTCATGTTCTCTGTAAATGTCTACAGCTCATTCCACAAAGTAAAAGACCTCATACAGCTGTGCTGCCAACTAGAGGTATATCCTTATTATTAAGCAATTTAGAAATTAGACAGATAGTAAAACTAATTCATTCTTGATCTCTATCACAATCTATGTGCATCAAACTTTTCAATATTAACAGAAATTTCACCAAGAAATTAGAAAACCTAACATTCAAATAATTAAAATATCAAAATCAATATAAAGAAATCCTAAAACATAATTTGCTAAAATTTATTCCTGCATTCATGTTTAATATGCAACCATGTCAACACACAATGGAACATATTTTATATTTCAATTTTATCTATACCTTTTCCTTTATATCAAAATGGGCTTAAAACTGAATAAATTTTTTTATTTTGTTGCACTTTTTTATTTTGTTTAATCAGTGGTGATTAAATTTGCTAATAAAATAAGGACACTAGATTAAACACTGTAGGTGTAAAGCTGCAATTATATTAGCAAATGATATGTAAATATCGATGAACAATCTCGTAGGACATAATTATTAAAAATACACTTTTGAACAAGGTGGTATAGCTACTTGTTTATTGTTCTTAACCCTCCACACATTACGATTTTCTCCCTCTGCTGGGCTCTAAAGTGCCACAGTAAATCATAAGCAATGGCTGTGTGGTGGTGCTGTCACGTCAGTAACACTATGGAACTAGATAGCTGTGGCAGGGAAAACCTACCTCAACCACCTGGAGCACAGCTCTCTATTAATATATCCTTAAATTTATTTTAATAGCAGCTGTTGAACAAAATACTAACTGGGTGCCATTGGGTATGCAATTGAGAGTGTCATAAAAAAAGTCAAAAGAATGGGGGAAACAAAGTCACTGAACAGTATTAATGATGTTCGTTCACTATTAAGGCATTCTCAGGATCATGTGTCTGCTTTTTCTTAATCGTTAGCAACATTAATAACTGTGTTTCCTCCTTTTGACTTTTCTGAACATCCAGTACTGTTACCAATTATTGAAAACTATTGAATACTATTAGCAAACATATTTAAATTCATTTTCAATAATTGCCTCATACATGATTATCAATTGATATTTATAGTTTTTTGCTATATATATCTAACATAATGCTATTTTCCTGTATGATATTAAACCAGATTTTCAAATTCTGTCACAATTTCTTCAGTACCTTCAATGGGTGTATTCAAATTATAAACAGGCACAACAGTTAATTAGGTGTAAATTTCACGTGAAATCTTGATATTCTATTATCTAAAGAAATGTCTAATTTTTGCTTTCATGAACTAACTTAACGTGAAAGTAAAGAAATATTTGCCCTCTAAATCCTGTTTACTATGAAAATAAAGGGCAATTTTAACACTGGCAAACTCTCATGCTTAAAAAAAAGTCATTTTATGAATTTTTATCATACCAAATGCAAAATAACTTATGTATGATTAGCAATTTGTGTTGATTATAATAACATTCCAATCAAGTGATAATGTTTCCAACTTTTAAAACGTGAAATAATGACATCAATGATTTCCATGAAATCATGGGACAAGCATCCATGACATTTCTCCAGTTCAATTTCTACACACTAAGGATTGGGTTCTGCTCTTGATTAAGAGAGATTCTGATGTTATTTTAATCTTTTTAACTAAAGAAATTGCAACTTAACTCTTGGAACTGCACTGCAAATGGATCATGCAATTCAGAATATATATCGTCTTTTCAGCCAGGAAAACTGCCTTTTAGACATTAACTTAAATTTTCCTAATACATTGTTTGAGTTTGATAATTCGAAATCGTATCATAGAAATTGACAATCTGGTTAATAATATGATTTTTCAATTCATGATTAGGCCTGCAAAGCTACTAGCTATTTGCAGGTTATTACAGAACAAATGACCATGCTCAGAAGGTGCAAAACTTAATGTTTTTTACAGTCAATGAAACATGACATATACATATAATGAAAGAAAAACATTTTTTTTTCTAAAAGGTCAAATTATCTTGGATTAAATATTGCTACTTTATCATGCTTAATTCTTGCTGAACATGTTTTGCTTATTGTGAGACCAGATAGTAAAGTTTTAGCATATATATCTAGCTAATATAGCAAAGCAAGAAATATAGCAATGTGTAGTATGACAACAGTGGTATGAAAGAAATTTAGAAGTAAATATGATTCTGGAGCTTAATGAGTATTGAACATATACTACCAAAACAAAAAAATCTAGCTACAGATGACATATTTGTGCCAAAAAATTACACATATAACACTTTACATACCACTATATTTACAAAGATAGATCTTTCTAAGTACAGGAATAGGGGGTTGCTATAGACCCAACTTTCCTGGAGTGAGTTAAGTAATTAAAAAAAAAAATCGTCCTAGGAAATATAACCTCTAAAAATATGTGAATGCTCCTTAGTTCTATTTGCAAGTCACTGGCACAAAACAAGTCATTTAAATTCTGATATATTCAGAAAAGCTATAGCAGCACACTTTAAAAAACACAATTAAGGAATTGGGTTAAAATTATAACAAAAGAATAGCAAACCTTAAAAAGTCATTATATATTCCAGTATATTTGAAAGAGCTGTGGGAACACATAAACAAAAACTAATAGTTATGAAACTATTGTTTAAAATATAACAGAACAGCAAACACTAACTGGTAGATATGGACCTCAACTTATAATAAATTTCAAGTTGTGAATAATTCGGAATTATGAAATTTTACCTGCTGAAGAATTATAACTCTATTGAATGCAGTTCTTACACTTATGAATGTCTGAAACTGTTTGAAAGTGCATTCTATAATCCTCCCCCTCAACAATGTAAATTTAGTTACTTTGTAGCTAAGTTTAAAAATTCACAAAAATTTAAATTTTATAATAGTTTTTAGCTAATTTTTTTTACATAAGTTTTTATTTCCTTTCAGCAATATTTAGCTATTTTATCCCAATTGTGAAAAAGTCTGGATTTTGGTTATTTATTGATCGGCTATAGCATATCTAATCAACTAAAGATATCTTTTACAACATTTATATAATTTGCAATCTGTGAGAAGATACCATCATATAATGCTGCAAATTCAGTATCAGCAATAACAGTATTTATTTGCTTAGATTTTGAAAGTTAACTTTAAGAGTACTATACATACTATACATGGCAACTGTGTATAGACAATTTACATTTTTCATTAAAAAATAAACTTATTTTAAGTGTTCATTTATTTACAGAAAGCTTTTGTTTGATAATCATGAAGGAGCACATTAATGGACTCAGCATTATTACAAATAAATTCAACTAATGAACATTCAGCTTACACATTTAAAAGGTAACCATAGGCGTGTATAAGTTAGGATTGAAGTTTTTTGTGCAGAGTGAATCAGTTATGAAGCATCTATTGTGTTTTCACATACAAGGTAAATCTGAATGATTTAGCAGTTTATCAATTTGATACTTAAAAAGTACCTCATTAACAGTTTTACACTGATCTGAAATCATTGACAGAATTATATACTTTAGAAAAAAAAACAGAGCTATTAGCTGACATAAAAAGTTCAAGGCTTTTAAGAAATTCAGCAGTTTAGTCTTAAGTTACTTCAACAAAAACAAAATGGTTTAGGATATTTATTTTGAATATGTTAATTTAATGTGTGAAAAATGAAATATAAACTGAAAAACTGTTCCAATTAGCAGTTCATTTGTAATATGACATTTCTTTTACACCACACAATAAATTAAAGACACCAGTAATGTATTGTTATATTTTAAAGTTTTAGTACTGATGGTTGACATCTTGTTTCATGACTGTACATGAATTTAAATTGTTACAGTATTTTAAACTAGCAGTCAGTAATCTTTAACTGTTCAAGAGTTTTATTAGGCCAATGGCCTGAACTACACAGGATGGTTAAGCTATGGGCTGGAGTCAAATAGATAACAGAGAAATAACATTGAATGTTAAAGGATATAGGGAGGAAATTAAATGCTTAAAATATGTTTAAAAATTTTTTTTGTATTACCACATATATTAAAAATACAGTTGAACTTGGTTGTAATGAGCACAGAAATAACGAGACCACAGCTGTAATGAGAAAAAAGCCATAATGATTTTAATTTATGTGCATTCCTATACAACTGATCACTTTTATAACGAGCATATTACACAGATATGTTTCAGGTAATTGGAAAAAAGGTGATGATAAGTGAATCAAAATCAGTATTGACAATCTCCTAAGCTTCAAGGTGCAATAGACCATTAGTCAATTTTTTTGAAGGAACTGAGGCAAATAATGAGACTTAATGAGTAGAGTGTTTTAAGAGAAAATTTCAGAAATATCAAAAATCTTAACAAACATCAATTTTAAGATTCATTAATAAAAAGACTAATTGAAATTGTGTTCATTATTAATTAGTATAGTTTTTAATTATGGGAACATAAATTGTGTTTAGTATTAAATGTATGGTTTTACAATTACAGACAAATGAATTGTGTTTAATATTAAGTTATTGTAGTTTATACAAGCATATTAATACAAATAATATGTAGGTATGCAATTATATTATTTTTCTCTCTCACTAATATTTCTTGTTTTTTGAATTTATCTTTTTGTCAAGATATTGAGAATTAAAAAAAATAGGATGCAGATTTAAATCATTGCTGATATAATGAATAATGGTTATAAAGAGGAAATTTTGTCGGTCCTCTGGTGCTCATTATAACCAAGTTCGACTGTATATAAGATGTACACATTATAGTCATAAAATAATTTACACTTTCGGTGAAATTTTGTGAAGTTACAAGTTGGGCCATCAGTTAAGTGTTTTATGAACAAAAGTGCTGATGTCTAGAGAAAAATTTATCACTGAGACGTATGCATTGATAAAATTAATCATTAGTTCACCTTAAGCCCCCCCCCCCCCCCAAAGGAAAAAAAATTAAACAAACCTTCATATATACAGGTGTAAATCCACAGTTTTCAAAGATACCATATTTTTGGTGCAAGTGGTAATTCATACTGGTTCAGCCAACCATTAGGGATTCAGTGATTCAAGTTCACAGAATGAAGAAATTAGTTTTTCCTTTTTTTCCAATAATAAATATGGCTTGTGGTGGGAAAAAAATTTTTTTTGCTCAGGTTTTACTTAATTTGAGCTGGGTTGTTTTACCTTTGAATGACACTTTTTTTTTTTGCACACAATGGGATAAATTGTCGGGCCACATGGTCCCTGAGGGCTCAGAAAAGGTTGGGGGGAACAGCACCCACTGATAGCTGTTGGGAGGGCCATCCAGCATTTTCACTAACATGCACAGGGTATGGCTATCCTGTATATGGGGCCACAGCTTAATGTTCTACCCGAAGGATGACAGCCTTTCCAAACCAATCACCTGTTCCTTACTGACTAAGGCCCTACTGACTAAGGGCAGGGTGAGGAGTCTTCTGGAGATGCTGGCACAGCTGGAGCTTAAACTTGGGAAACTGCAGATTATGAGCCTGGCACACTACTGACCGAGCCACTCCCACCTCATTTTGCTTAACAAATATTATATATTGCTCAACTAAAGCTTTGTAAAGATGTAGGTTGCTAACTTTTAGTTAAAGTCAACAAAGATATATGAGAAACAATTACAAATATCTTAGATTTTAAAGCAGAATAGCAGAAACATACTATTTCGTAGGAATAGCACTTCCAGTTCACAGTCAGCCAACTTTGCATGCTATCACAAGAAAATAATTTATAGCATATAGTCATATTAGAACATCTCAAAATATCTAAAAACCAGTAAGATCAAATATCTTAGATTTTAAAGTAGAATAGCAGAAACATACTATTTCGTAGGAATAGCACTTCCAGTTCACAGTCAGCCAACTTTGCATGCTATCACAAGAAAATAATTTATAGCATATAGTCATATTAGTTCATCTCAAAATATCTAAAAACCAGTAAGATCATTGACATATCTGAAAGATTTGGTTCCATTCCCTGTTGTGTGAATTATTTCTATGAATTTCTTTCCAACATTTACATTACCAAGCATGATTTCCTATACTCCATAATCAGAAAGGAATCTTAGTAACATAAAATTGCAATAATGTTATTAAATTTATATATCAGCAATATTTCTGGATTAGCATTACACGACATTTAACATGCAATAAAAATAAGCATAATACATAAGCTACCATTATTAAAATAAAAAAATAAAAATAAATACCCCCTCAAGCAGCTGCTTGCCACAGAGGTCTGACAGGAGCTTGTCAGTTTATATGCCATAGTAGGAGATCTGAGAGGATGGCAGGACCTCAGCAGAAAAACAGCAACACACAACCATAAACTGAACAATTTGCCATATCTTAATTTTTCAAAGCTAATGCTTTCTAGATATTTAAAAATAATTAAAATATGTAACTGAAAGATTCAGCAACAAGAGAGGGGAAACCTTTGTCAAAAAGCAAATTTTTATGTCTTTTCCTTGGAGAAAAAAAAGGAATGATACAAATTAGAATTTAAGTCTGAGAACTGTGATTTGTAGATGAAGTAGAAGAGTGGCTCTGTGATACAATAACCTTAACAACTTTGGTTTGATTATTAGCATATACATATGAGCTTTAAATTGTTGAATAAATTTTGTGCTTGAAAAATGTTTTTTGTCCCACAAAAAATGCACATAAAGTTGAAATCACTGTGCACTATTATATATAAATTTAATTGTCTTATTCATTATTTTTGATAGCTGATTTCAGTTCCAAAGATATGTGATCTGCAAGTAAAAGATACCAAAAGCATGCGTTTTTAGAATCTACAAACAATTTCATTAATAAAATATTGTTATTTTGCTTACTAATAGGAAAAGAAAATGTGTGCATATTTCTTGCCATGCTAATGTAGTGAAACAATGGTTTGGTTGCATTTCATTAATACAGAGGTTCAAAGTTCAGTGCATAACTTTGTACTAATATTTTATTTTAGTGCCTAACATTCTATTGATATTTTGAAGTCTGCCTTTTCAGAGATACTCTAATGCTTAACATTTAGTCAATAAAACTATTTAATTAACTACAAAACTATTTAATGCTTAACATTATTATATTATGTGCAGTTTATCCATAACTAAACACCATTACAGTATATTTATCATTTTATTGTTTATTTACTTAAAATTTCTACAGCTGTGTTCCCATATCCCCTAGATAGGACAATGATTTATTCTAATAATGCATATCTTATTTTCTACTTATGAAAAATTGCATTTAACCACCAATGACTTTTTGCAGTACTGCTCCTGTCAAAAACTCGGTTGCATTGAAAACAGCAATATTCAAGCAATGTTTCCCAAAATGGTGGTAAGCAACCATCTATCTAATCGTAACAAGCCCCTGCCATGGGAGTGTGAGGACAGCATGAGCAACTTTGAAAAAGAAACATACATATAAAAGCACAATCTAACAATTTGGGTTTTATAATTTTTGCAGATTTATTATGTCTTTTGAAATAAATCACATTCATTTAAAAACTCTCATGGTTAAGAATTATTAATATTAAGACACAAATGAGCAATATATAATAATCACAGAAGTATGACTAATAAACAATGGCAAAATTTCAAAATATATTAATGTATTACAAAGATTATGGAAGCTCTTAAAACAGCAAATATACATAAAAAAAGCAGTTTTAAATCAGATAATGACAGGGGTGGAGTAACACGAGCAATCCCCTTAATTGTAAGAAATTACGACTAGAAAATTATGAGGCCCAATAATGCAGATAGTAAGTTATTAAAGTTCAAAAATGTATTTTAAAGTTGAGACTTTAGCTATAAAGTGGTGGAAATGTAGAGAAAATAACATTACTGGAAAAGGTTCAGAACAGTTGGTATAAAATACATGTAGTTAATTAATACAGCATGCTGACTTCAAAAGCAAAAAAATCACCTTTTTTAACCACCAAAGAAGCATGTGATGTTCGCTGCAACTCAATGTTGCATTTAATATATGAGCTTAGTTCACCCACTTAAATTTTTTTCTGTTTGTGATGTGAAACATTTTGATTTTAATTAAAAACTTCTGAAAACATTTGCACTCTTTTCTTAAAAGGCCTTGGACTGATTAGTTAAAATATTCATTATATCATATTTTTACCAGATTTTTCTTATAAAAGAAAATCATAAATATAAAAAAATTAAATGACATGCAAAATTTACAAAAATAAAGATTAATAACCTAAAAGAAATTGATTTAATCTTTTATTCTTTTCATTACTCAATCTTTTAATTATTAATTCACAGAAACAAAGTGTCTTCATCATGAACAGTATATAAAACTATAGCTAGAAAATTACATATCACTATACATAATACTGTTGCTCATGATTAAAATATTCCTTTCTCTTGGGTAACACTTTTATAATTGGACATTTGCACGTTTAATTCACACATTTATATTATCTTTCTTATTTTTTACTTACCAAATTAGTTTTGCCATAATTGAAAATTTTATTGCACAAAATATACACTACAGCCATCTAAAACATAAATGTTTATATTTGCATTTGTTTTAATTTAAATGCTTGATAATGTTTATCAGAATTCTTATGAAGGCAGGATTAAAATTCCTTCTTTGTCAACCTGCATCAAACATGAACAAAATGCATGCTGAAGTGTATGTAAGGAATGACAAATCATGTAAATAGTTAAATATGTAATGTTTGACAACAAAAACCTTATGTGTGGATAAAACTCACCAGCATAAAAGGAATTCTTGTAACAATGCTTCATTACACTGTTCTACAGCCCACTGATTGACAAATTCTAGAGATAATCACAATTCAACAAAATATTTAACTTCATAGATATGCATTGTACAGAATGTAAAAACAAGTTAACTATTAAAAACAACTTCTAGGAAGGCACCCTCCCTTGAGAAAAAAAAAGAAAAAAATTCTTCTCTGTGAGCATCTTCATATAACTTGCTGTAGTTGGTGGCAACAGATTTCTTTTTATGAAGCAGCTCACATGTCACTGATATCAAGAATCACTGAATAAGCCTTTTCACAAACTTTAGTACAGGAGGCTGAATGAAGAGGCACATTGTGTCCAACATCACTTACCTTCCATCAACACTCAACAAATAAAAGGAAGTTTGTTCCCCTTTAAAACAAGGACACTTCCTCTAAGTTAAAGAACACGTCAGGTTTTTCTAATTTAACCAGTCACAAGCTGAGCAGAATAATCATCATTGTCATCAAAGTCTCAGTCTTGCTTAAACAGCTTGTTAATTATGGGCCTTCAGCCCCACTGTTGACCAAAAGAATCCTGGTACCAGTGGGAGGTATTCCCTGATGTCCTGCTCCGATAGCTGTTGTAGCCTGAGGAGTCCAGTGGTTGTTGTGGAATTGGATGGCTACCCCATGAGCCTGTCCCACTATTCTGAAAACGTCGTTTGGTATCCCCTTGGTTCTGGTGGCCTGCATCAAATTTTCTCTTACCGGCCAGGCTTCCCCGAGGAACGACCCCATGAATGGGAATTGGGACTGGACCAGCAGCTCCACGGGTTCCCCCACGAGTACCTCGGCCGAGGGCCAGGGGAGGAGGCACTGGCGCCCTGCCACGAGGAGGTGGTGGGCCAGCGGCGCGGCCACGGGGAATACCACGGCCACCACGAGCCTGAAAAATCAGAACAGTTGAATTAGTAGCCTATATATATATCATCTCGTACACTACTATAAAACCATGAAAATTACATCTAAAACCTCTAATGGTAAACTTAATTTTTTACTTTCATTGTTAATGGTGGTAAAAAAATTCCCTCATTATATATTATGTTTTTCATGATAAATGTTTGAACCTGCACTGAGAATTAGAATTACAAAGTATTTTTGATACTGCTGGGTAGGGGTATAAGTGGTGTCAAATGAATCACTATGAAAAGCATTGCTTGCAACCTAATATGAACAATAATTATAACTTGCATTAAAGAAAACTAGATTCAAGCTTCAGGTATCGCATGGATGATTGTATTGTTTTTTTGCTGAGGTCCCCTCACAGACCTCTATGGAAAACAGCTGCTCAAGGGAGTATTTTTTTTTTGCATGCATATATAAACTTTTTATTGATTTTTCTGAAAACCCTTTACCATATGTAGAGCTTTAGGCTAAATACAATTAAAGAATTGTTTGTAGAGTCAAAAGAAAAATTCTGGTTACCCTAATTCCTAATTATTCTAATTACTATCAGAACAAAAATTAGACTATCAGATTTTTTGCCCTATTGAACTATGTATAAAAACGTAACTTACCTTTTCAGTCAACATACAATAAATACACAAGGCTTATTTTCATTTCATTTAATTCTTCGCACTGTTTTTGGTCTCTCAAGATTGTTGCATGAAAAAATTACACCTTTCACCTCTTGAACCTCAATTTATGATTTACTTCTGTAATATTCTTACTGAGCTTCCTACTCATTGGTGTTCTACACCATAATTCAATAAATGCACATGAAATTCTTAAATGTATAAAATGTTAACTTTTAACAATGAAAAAAAAAATACCACCTCCTAATTGAACATATTTTCATTCCATTAAAAAAAATGAGATAATTGTTTTACTTTGTTGTCTGTCTGTCCATATTTAGACATCCTTTTTTTGATCATAGAGATAAATTTAAAATTCTTTTCGTGTTCAACATGCATTGATGAATTATTATGATTCTCACTTTTGGAACATTCCTATAGCTACAAATTGCACCCTCTAACAATGGAAAAGTTGAAAATTTTAAATGACTATTGCAAATGCTATGTTTATGCTAGAAATTTTGGTGGTGGAATGTGAAGGTCCGAGATTTTGTAGGCAACAATGGGTTGCTTCTTTAGACCCAGAGGTGGGAAAATGCAACTTTTTAAAGAGAAAATGGTTTATAGCAGTGGTTCTCAACCTTTTATGCTTCATGTACCCCCTGGAAATGTGTATGTAAACTGGCGTACCCCTTTAGATAAAACTATAGTTATAGTATAACAATGGGAATTAAATAAACTTAGTACTTTGTTACTAGATCTAGTGACTTATGAGCTCTCATGGTATAACCCAAAAAATTTTACCGCGTACCCCACGTTGAGAACCACAAGTTTACAGAGATAAATGAATAATTAATTTTGTGTTGGATAGGTATTTATGAAATATTATGATTTGCACTCTCTGAATCTTCTAAAAGCTATAGCGTGCCCTCTAAAGGTGGAGAAATAGAAAATTGCAATATTTTAAATGAATACTGCAAAATGATATAGTTATGCTACAAATTTTGGTGGTGGAAAGCAAAGGTCATGTAGTTTCCTTTGGCACCAATGTGTTGACCCTTTAAGACCTGGGGGGGATTTTTTTTGAAGAGATATATTAAAAATTATTTTTGTGTTGGATAGGTATTGATGAAATATTATGATTTGCACTTTCCGAATCTTCCTATAGCAATAATTTTGCTCTCTAACCATGGAAAAGTTGAAAATTCCCGAATTTTTAATGATTATTGCAAATGAAGTATTTATACTAGAAATTTTGGTGATGGAATATAAATGCCATGAAGTTTCCATGGCAGCAATGAGTTGACTCTTTATTCATTTCCCCAGGTTGGATGAGAAACACAGCTTTTCTTTTTTCAAGAGACAACTGGAAAATTTTTTAGCTGAACTGTTACTAATGAAATATTATAATTTTCATTTTTCAAATCCTGAGATAGTTTTAATTTATATTGTTAGAGATTACTAAATATGGAAAGGGTGAAATTTTTTACAAATGTTGCAAGTGATCTGTTTAAGATTAAAACCTTAAATTTTGGTGGTAGAATATCAAGAGATATTCCTTTGAGAGCAATAATCTGCTCCCTTTTCTCAGAGGGGAATGAGAAAAGCAACATTTTAAATTTAAGGAGTAGAAGATAAATACTTTTTATATTACTACTACTATTTGCATTTTCCCCATCATCTATTAGCTCAAATTAAAAATTTTAAGGAGTGAAAAAGAAGGTAAACAAAAACTTCATTCTCTTTGAAAATGAGATTCTCATACATAAGAGGCGATATATGTTTCTTTGTATAAAATGCTGAGTTTATGTCCACTTCCAATTTATGTAATGTTGAAAGCAGCAACTTTAGGCAGCAAAATATACAATTGTCCTTTGGTAAACAGTGAGTTTAATCTTAATAGTAGCTCACCTATTTTTAGTATACACTTTAACCTGATTTTAAAATCTTTATTATAATATCACCTTTAAAACAAAGGTTTTAAAATCAGATCAAGGTGTAGTGTATACTAAAAATAAGTGAGCTACTTCTAAGATATAAAAAAGGAATAAAAAAATTAAATATTTTATGAAATAAGATTTAAAAGGATTAGAAATTGATACTGACTACCAGGTATAAGAAAATGATAATTATTGTGTTTTATGTGGAGTTTGAATTATGGCATAAAAATGGTGGTGGCTTTTGTTAGTCAAATTACATCTACATGTTAATATATTACATCTCACCCTAGAAAAATACAAAATGTGATGGGGCAAAAATTTCAGATTAAAAAAAAAAGAACAATATGTTTTACTAAATACCTACTAAATACCAGAGAAATATATTTTACACTATTCTCTTAACACACTGAAAATTTTATTCTCTAAAATTTTATTTTCATAGCAAATTACACAATATTCTCTTCAATTGATTAAACAAAAGAGAACTATATCACATTTGTTCCCTGGGAATCTAGTAAAGTTTTAAACTTGAAATTTATGAAACACAAACATGCTAGTTGGGTTGTTTTTCCTCTGAGTGGCACTTTTGTTCACACAATGACTAAAAGACCAGGACACAAGAGTTCAGAGAAGGTTAGGGAAGGGGATCCATTAGACAGCTGTTTGGAGCTAAGATGGAATCTTCCAATCAAGGTCATCCACTGTTTTTTAATGTACAAGGTATGGCTCTTTTACACATGGGGCCATGTCTAAATGTCCCACTTGATATCAGCTTTTTAAAGCCCAATTGTTTCCCTTTTCTCACTTTAGCACAAAATATTCTCAATGGAGTCAGAGTTGGAATTCAAATCTGGGAACAGATTATGAGCCTGGTGTGGTACTGACTAAGCCAATCCCTGCCTCAGGTGTGCCAGTAAATACTGCAACCTCTCATATGAGTAATAAACAAACCAATTAAAGTTAATTTTCATACCTATAAGCCATATTCATATACCTATAAGCCCTTCAAGACCTCACTATTACACTGTTATATCCAGTTTGAAATTCACATTTTGTGCAGATTTTCTGAAGGTCTGCTAGCTTTTATTGATTTTATCTGCTTGCACTGCCATCTACTGTTTGCTTTACATGAAAGGCAATAGTATATAATTAGTAATTAAAAAGGTGAATGGTGCTTAGTTCATGTTGTTCTACTCTTTTCTTTGCACACAATTTAAATACCAATATATCAGGTAATTTAAGTAATGCAATACAATACTAAAAATGAGGGGTTGCTTTTAGAGGAAAACATTAATATTCAAGAGTCATATTTCCAAGTCAGACAATTGCTATCATGAGTTTCAGGTGATCACACATATTATTTTACTGATATTAGATCACTTTTATAGAATACAACTTGTATGAAACAATGGATAAACTTTATTTTCTAAGTAATTCATTTAAATTCATTATATTGAATAAGCTCAAATATTCAGATATAAGTAACTCATAAATCATATGAATCAATGTGAATAAAACTATAATGTTGACAAAATTCTAATAAAATAAAGGATAGTCCAAGGTATGTTAAGATCAATATTAGTGAAGTTCGGGTATATTTTTGCTTTTTTGGAAGATATTACAAATCGCATTAAATATTTGCAACTTTTTACAGGTGATACATAAATGATAAATATAAAAATACCTGCTAGGCCTATCAAAGTCAAAAGCAGACTTTATCTTTTGACAAACTAATGGAAAAATAAATATCTTTCCAATAATGTGTAAAGATGAAGTTACTGCTACTGGTTTCAAAATGTCTTTTTTGTTTAAATGCTTGTTGCTTGCTAATAGTTCTAAAACAATGAACAATTACATATTTTTGCAGATGTTTAAACTCTTTAAAAGTTTTGCTCTAAATAATATTCTTTTCCATTTTCACGATTCTATATTCTTTTTAAAAGATCATATGTACTTCATATTTCAGCAAAAGTAAAAATATGGAGGAAAAAATGGCATAAAATGTAATTTCATATACATTTTGTAATATTTAATGTAATATTAATGACTTCTGCATTTGCTGACTTTAGTTGTTCATTTACAAAAATATAAACAGGATGCAATAAAAAACAACTGAAACAAAGCTAGCAGCAATGTGCATGATTTAGGACTATGATTTTTTATAATAAAATCAAAATGGTTCAAAAAGAGAGAGTATATATTTATATATAAATACATATTCTCTCTCCATATATATATAAAGAGAATAAGTTTCATTTCTGGCAATAAAGTGCAATTTTAATTGTGATCTTAGCTAGTTGTTTTCAACTTTTTGTGTAACAAACCTCCTAAATAGCAGTTTTCAAAGATCACTTTCAACATTGCTTTCATAGTACTCTTTTACAATGAATCTAAATTTATTTGATTTTATGTTAGCAGCAAAATATATATACATCTCATACTCCATGTGAAACACATTTACGCATTTGGGAAGCCAATGTAGATTTACCATAAAGTGGTGTTAAATTTTTTTTTATACGAAGAATTTCGTATGCACAACACAAATGACACTGATGAAGCAGTGTATCCATAATGCAATGTTGTTTTGAGAGAGGTTTCATTGAAGTGCTGACTAGGTCACTGAAGAGACACTTGCTTTCTCTAGTGCATCACTTTGTCAGAAGGGTACAACTATGACTTCACAAGAAGTATCACGAAACAGTTGTGATGTGCTACTTAGTGCTATAAACAATTATTATATATAAATATCAAAAGAATCAATAAAAATTAGTCAATACTGGACTCCTTCAAGTGAAAGCCATGATTGGGCATTAATTTGGTTAGGCAATGAGCACCAAAAGATTCCTTGATATTTTTCAATGTTTAGAAAAAAATTTATTTGCAAATAAAATGAAAACTAATCTTTATTTCTTTAACATTTTATACTATCTCTGTTTATATTTTCTGAATTATAATTATTTACCTAGTGACATGCACCCTACCTCATTGAAATACATGTTATAATAGTCCTTGCCAGGGGCATAGCTATGATAAGGGCTCCCCTTCCAAAGGAAATCTGAGTTAGCAAAATCTAGATGACAAAATTCGAAGAGACTTGGTAAAAATCCAGGTGAGTTGTGAAAAATTGCGATTTTTTTTAAAGAGGAATTAGAAAAATTTGGAGCAATGTGTCAAAATCTAATGCATGTGAAAAATGAGGTTGTTTTTGTAAAATTAAGGAGATTTAGCAAAATTGAATCAAACTTGGCAAAATCTGGGTGAGTTGGAAAAATTCGATGCAACTTGGTAAAACACAGGTGAGTTGTGAAAATTCCGATTATTTTTGCAAAATTATGGAGTTGGCAAAAATCTCAATTGGCACAAAACTTTGTGCTTTGCACTTATGCCATGAGAGAACAACTTTGGTTGATCAGACTCTTATCAATCCTTCCTTAGCCAAGAACTCCTTATTTCTAGCTCCAGACAGACTATGGGAAACTAGACAAATGCTAGCTTACAAGTGGTCCTAAAATACAAAAATTAAAAATAATAGCTTTTGCAGAAAGAAAGAGGAAAGAAACTAAGTGATGAAATAGTCTTTGATTATATTTACCTAGTTGACGATTTATTGTTTGGTCAGAGGTTTCACAATTATAAAATAGTTCAGTTTTTAGAATTGACCAGTCTGGAAAACCAAATATCCCCAGAAATATTCAAGGCCCACATCAGAAATCCAACCTGGAAATTAACTAAGATAGCCCCAGTTTAAGAACTGCAGTCAGTGAAAAACTTATAGCATGTATTTCAAATGAGGTAGGGTGCATGTCACTAGGTAAATAATTATAATTCAGAAAATATAAATAGCGAAAGTATAAAATATTAAAGAAATAAAGATTAGTTTTCACTTTATTTGCAAATAAAACTTTTACTAAACATTGAAAAATATCAAGGAATCTTTTGGTGCTCATTGCTTAACCAAATTAATGCCCAGTCATGGCTTTCACCTGAAGGAGTCCAGGATTGACTAATTTTTATTGATTCTTTTGATACATAATATTTGTTTATAGCACTAAAGTAGCACATCACAACTGTTTCATGATACTTCTTGTGAAGTCACAGTTGTACCCTTCTGACAAAGTGATGCACTAGAGAAAGCAAGTGCCTCTTCAGTATAGCCAAGTTAAAATGCATAAATGCCATTCATATAAGTTATTCTTTAGTCAACCTATGAGTTAGAAATAGGGGTGGCCATGCATAGGAAAACCAATACCAGGAAAAATTAGAATTTACCCGCTGAGAGAATATCAGAAACAATCTTAGATTCCTAAAACCTTAATTGTATCAGGGCCTGCAAACGGGGCCTCCAGGACTTTGGGCGATATGAGGTGGTGCCCAAGCTAGTAACTGACAGTCTGATTTTCTCCTAAAGCTGTATAATGGCTGTAAGCCAGCCTGAGGCAAAATCATTCCAAGTAGCTGATTGAGGACCAATGTCAGATTAAGGGAGGGCCTTTAATTTCTGCATATAACCCTTTTAATGAAAATGTTGTGTATCCTCAATATAAGATATATTAAGTCTTTAAATGAAAAAGATTGTATAAAACAATATTTCAGCCTCCCCCTCCAGTAGACTTTGGATAATTGCCCAAGTGGCCTACAGATAACAAAAAGTTAGGAGACTAGTGCTCTACAATAAGAATGACTCATTGATACATGAATAATCCCAATACACTACCTGGAAATTAACTGTTATTATGCCGTCAAGAACATCCAGCGTGTTCTTTAATGTGCACATGGTATGGCTCTCCTGCACATGGGGCCACGGCTTAACGTCCCATCCGACGGATGGAGGTCTTTACCAAGCCCCTCAGTGTCCCTTATGATCGTGGGCAGGGAATTTTGTGGAGATAAATCTCAATACTGACCCAGCTGGGACTCGAACCTGGGAACTACAGATTATGAGCCTGGCGCGCTACCGACTGAGCCATCCCCGCCCCAGTATTAAGTAGGCATTCATAACAATTTGGCAAGGTAAATACACATGGACAGTGACAGCCACACAGGAGACTGATCCAAAATACTCTTTTCATCACTCAATACTGCTTTCCCTGACAATTGTGTTCATGGGTTATTTTTGAAAAGCACCAATTTCTGAGTTTATGTATTTTACTTGAAGCTGCAACTTTAATATGCTCACCATAGATTCTACTACATTTTATGTCAGCTGCTTACTTCTTTCTCATTGTTCCATCACACAAAAAAGGCTTCAATTAGTCTGTTTTCATTACATAATTCATTGCTTCTTGCCTGAATTAGATCAAATTTGAATTATGGTCAAATTTGTTATTTCTCAGTAAAAAAAAAAGTCAAAATAATCAATTTTCAAGTTTTGGACATAAGAATTAAACAATATGTTGTTGTAATGACAATATTTTTGTAATAACACAAAACTCACAGACGTATTTAATGCTAAAGTTGACTAGTTCAGATATGCACAATCTAATAGATACAAAGGAGCCAACAAATTTTGTGAATGAAATATTAATCTAGCTATAAGGAATGGATGTTTGTTTTCTTGTGTTATCTTCCTTGAGATCTTCTCTATGGTGTATTAAACTGACAGTCTCATTGTCAACCTTTTATAGCAAGCAGCTGCTAGAGAGGATGTTTATTTCTTCATAACAAAATTACAGTGTAAGAAAGACAAACTAAAAACCTAATCAAACTTCAATATCAAACTTAAATTCAACAGGAATACAAGAAGTTCTAACCAACTGAACTAATACAAAGGAATGGAATGCAAAAGTTTAAAACAAAAGCTGAACCTTTATGAACCTCATGCAGCATATAGGAACTTGCATTACCAAATGAATTATCAACTACTTAAAAAATATTGCATATTGATTTTCTGCATATTATCCCATGCATTAAATGACCATTCATGGAAAAATTATTTACATGCACTGTTCTAAGGGAATGTTCTTAATTGCTTAATAACTCTAAAGATGACTTATTACCATCACAGAACTGTGGGAATTTTGCATTGCTATTTCATGAATTAATTTAAAAATGTACACTGCTCTATAATTATCACTCTTCTAAAAACTTTTTTTCTGCACTAATGTGTCAAAACCTACATATGAATACATTGCAAACCAGGAAAAATGTGTTTGGTGACCAATATTTTGCAAAATGCTACTCTACATGAGTCAACACAACTTTGGTTTCATCACTATGGTAATAAAACTAATAGTCCTTTAGGGAAATTGGACTTGAACCATCAATATATTTTCATTCTGCTAGAAAATATGGGATTTTAACAGAATGATAATAAAACTTTTAGAACTATGTAATCAAAAAGTATAGCTTTGTATAGAAAATCAGCACTTGCCTGACAAACATTTCAGTAGCTGTGCTATCCATAAAAACTGTTAGATTTACCATTCTCAATTTTATCCAAAATGTGCATGTTTTATTCAAGAAAGAACTAATGGAGATCGTTAACTAAATTTGCATGTTCTTTAACACCATACGAGTCATTTAAACCCAGAGGTGAATCATCCATGAAAGCAATGGTTCCCTTAAAATTCTCATTAAAAAAATAAGAAATATAAATTAAATATATTTAAAGGTTTTGACATAAAAGTGAAAGTATTTTCATAACTTTAATAAGTTATTGTAACATAAAGTTTACATTTATATAATATTCTTTGAATGTTTCTGTTATAGTATACTGTATAATTAACAGAAACATCAATTTGTCAGGCTAGTCGAGCTAGGAATGTGTGAGGAATCTCACTTCATCGCTACTGCATGGGTTATCTTACAGTGGCAGTTACATCTTCCATATTCAATCCACAGAACTCAATTAGCAGAAATTTCTTTCATTGGAAGCACTTTTTCCCCATTGCTTTGTATAATATTTCACATTCTTTTACTAACCACTAGAGTCATTGCCACTGTCATCAGCAATGGTGCCAACTAACGAGCCATCGAAGGTAAGCGTATTTTTTTTTAACTTTTTTAAAAATCGAGGTGGAATTCTCCTTTATTGTCCAATGTCCGGCTTTCTCATTTCAAATTACATGAATTCCTTATGCGTTGATAGTATTGTTCTACCACTGAATGTATGTAAAGTAAATTGTGCCCATCGCATTCATATTTGTCAGCTTAATTCCTCCGATTCACATTTGCTGAAACAATTTATAACCTCTTAAACTACGTGTTACTGCTTTCATTACCATAATAACTAAAGATAATGTTATTACTACTATAGGTATAGTAGAAAATATACAAAATAGTTAAAATATTTTGAGTAAATTAACCTACAAGTGCTAATACTAAATTTGTTGAGGCTACATTCATTCTGTATACTGTGAAAAATATACATTGCGATACATTTCACTTAGTTATAAGTTTAATGTTTTTCACTTTGTGTTTTAGAACAAATAAACGATGTTAAGTGGGTACCTACTATATTGGCTTTACATTCATATATGTGTAATTAGATAAATTAAATTTTTTTGAAAATATGTGAAATATATGAAAATTTGAAATTGGAAAATTATGTAAATTCGTATTAAAATATTTGAAAACAAAATATAGGCAGTGATTTGTTTTGTTCAATTATTATTTATTATTTTAAATAATCTGCAAAGCTCTTTTCAAAAAGAGCAGAAGAAAGTTGCGAAATCTAGGGTGTTTGATACTGATAGATGTTTGCATACCTAAATTATGGTAATGTGATAATTTAATGTTTCTCGTAGATCAGAATGTTCTACGAGTTCATCTTCTAATATGCATGACAGTGAAAGTGAAGAAAAAACAAACTAATAAGTTAATGGTTATTTATTCATTTAAAAAAATTGAATTTAGGTGTCTAATTAGCAGATATCCCGCCAACATTTAGAGGGGATGGAAATGCATATGTCATTCAGCAGTCTCAAAATTGAACTCTGGTTTTCTATTACAGCTTTAAATAGGAGAATGGTAAAAAAAAAAAATTCACTGTATAATTCTATCTCCAGTTCTATTAAAGATAGAGACTTTATTTTTGACACAATACAGTATTACCCAAGGAAACCCCATACAGAAAATATGGGATAGATCAAAATTCACTAAATACAGAAAAAAAAAAATTCACTGTATAATTCTATCTCCAGTTCTATTAAAGATAGAGACTTTATTTTTGACACAATACAGTATTACCCAAGGAAACCCCATACAGAAAATATGGGATAGATCAGATAATTTTCTGAAAAGTTCTGGGGTCCCCAAAATTGCTAAAAGTTTTTGAATTAAACTGTAATATAACTGGCACCAATAGCAAACGACCACATTCACTGTTGACGCTGACAACGAGGGACACAATGTCATAAAATATGGCTATTTGCTATAGCTAGTTTTATAAAAAAAAAAGTTATTATTTCCCCTTTTTCATCTGTTAATGCAGGCACTTAGCTAAATTTGTGTTAAGAAATAATTTTTTTATGGTTTATAGATAAAAAATAATATATTGTGATTTGCATTATCCGATTCATCTGTTAATTGAAATTACTGTTATCAATATTAAAGTAGCAAAACTGTAAACTTCATTCTCTTTGAAAGCATTCGATATTGCTGAAGTATTTTATGTTCTTAATAGTTATGTAGATGGCATTACAAAGTAAAAAATGGACTAGAATCCATAAATTTGGGAAATAAGATTTCAAGTAATGCAGGTCAGAGTGCAAGTTGGGAAACTACTCCCCCATTCATAAGTTTTACAGAAAGTTATTTTATAATGAAGTTTATTCTCTTGTGTTATAATAAACATTTCATTGACTGTTCACTTGCACGCTGAAAATATCAGATTTTAATGTATAAAACTTCAGTTTCTCATAAGTTATGAATTACACATTAATTTATAAGGTACACTTGGTGTTTAATAAGCAACATATAACTAGGCTTGCAGTAATTTTCATCTTTCAATTTCTTATTTTGGTCGATAGCACAAACTATGGCAATAGCAAAAAAGCCAAACGAATTTTTTTTGAATAAAAAACCCAGCAATATTAGATAAAATTATGTATTTAAAGTTTTACAATTTTTGCCCATTTGCTTTTCACAGTTCATTTTATAAAAATTTCAGAATTTTTCAAGAGCTGCGTAATATATTTCTTTCCCTGTAGCTGAGTGGTTAGCATGCTTTGCTATTGATCAAAGGGGCCTGGGTTCGAGCCCCGGGTTTTGATGGATGTTTGTGATATTTTCTGCTAAATCCCACCATCCTCCTGTCTGACCTTTGTGGTAAGCAGCTGCTTGAGTAGGGGGGGAGGAAATTTTTTTATATAATTTTAGACAAGGCTGAATTTACAACTCATGCAGGCACACCTAATATTATTAATCACAAAATCATTAGTAAACTATATAATTTTACTCTCCACTCTCCCTAATTGGCAGTCAAACATAACAATTCATCAAAGTTTGCCATACCCAGAATTGTTCACATAGAAGATACAAGCTAACTTGCATGCCGAACTGTTCAGTCCTGAAACTTTCCATTAGACCTGAAGGCAAAACTGACATTTGTAGGGCCCTTAACAAATCTATAAAACAATAATTTATCTAAAATTCTTTAATATATAAACAAATTGTACGTTGTTTAGCTTTCTTCAGTATTCACGAATTTATATGTTCAGTGAACATATTAATAGGTCATAAGAATTTTATGACATTTTTAAAACATATACATGAAATGGGGGGGGGGGGGGTTAATCTGGATGATTATCCCACATTTCCTATTCAAACAAGGTTTACTTATACCGATGTTTTCCAGTAACGCATCCCTCAACATAAGCCACATGATATTGTCTTAAAAAATCAACTTTTAACCTTTAATAGAATACAGGTTTGAACTCTAAAAAATCAATTTAAACTGATGAAAATTCTAAATACAAACTGAGAAATAAAGAATGAAAATACTGAAATGAAGAAAGGTTTTAAAAAAAGTTTGCATGAAATTTTTGGCATGCTTCAAAGTGATTGTTTAGAGTAATATATTATTTTACTAATGTTAGTCAGAATTTTAAACAGCCATTCAACTAATAAGATTCAAATTTGAAAAAAAGATAATGAACAAAAAGCTTAGTCAGAGATAGGCCATTGCAATGATAAATAAAATATTGTGCACTCTCAAAAAGCAAATGGGTGAAAAACTGCAGAACATTAAATACATAAAATTTTATGAATAATGATGGTTTTTCATTTACACAAAAATTGCTTTGGCTTTTTTACATTTTACATAATACAAGTTTATTCAACATTTTTGACATAATAGTGCTTTTGCACAGTAGTTCAATGAATTAAATTTTTGAGATTTAATTTAGGCTAAATTAAATGAGAATCAAATTAATTCTCTGTCAGTTCTACTTTTTGGAAGTATGGGACTTTTCAAAAATTTCGTTAACATTTTACAAATACCAGTTAATGAACAAATTACCCTTAAAAAAGCTGCTTAATCCCAGAAATCTGACAGGAGCCTGTCAGTACAATATGCCATAGAGGTTTGTGAGAAAGGAGAGACCTCAGTCGATAGCCAGGGCTCGAACCCAGGTTTCTAAGGTTAACCAGCATGCTAAACATTGGCTATCAGAACACTGATGAACAGTTTGTTAAAAATTACTTTCTCAGTGATGGTGAGATTGTTCTCTTAACTCCAACCCCTACTTTGCTCCTAGACTGTATACACAGTCGTATCAGAATATGACCATCTAATGGGAATAACCACCCTTGGCCCAGATGACAGTGGTGAGACGGTGTGGCATGGACACAATGAGGCCCTGGAAGGTTGCCAGAGGCACACACGCCCATTAAGACTCCAGCAGAGCATGGAGGTTCCGGAGATGATGTGGTTGTGAGTCTGCATGCCGAACTTGTCGACCAATGGTCCCACAAGTGCTCTATGGGATAGAGGTTGGGCAATTTTGCTGGCCAAGGGAGAATGAAGACATTGCTGTCATGTTCCTGGAACCAGTCACGCACCACCTTAGCGACATGGCAGGGTGCACTGTCCTGTTGGTAGACACCATCACCACCAGGGTAAACATCCAATATGAAGGGATGCATGTGGTCAGCGAGAATGGATAGGTATCCATTGGGGTTCAGGGACCCATCCAGTGGTACCAGCGGTCCCAGGTCATATCAGGAAACCATGCCGGCCTGTACTAGACTGACAAGCTTGTCCAGGTGTTGGTTCTCGTGTGTCTGACACCATATCAGCATCACCCATCACTTCTGTGGAGTAGAAGCCTCGATTCGTTGGAGAAGGCAACCTTTTTTCACTCTTCCATTGTCCAGTGATGGTAATCCTATGCAAACTGCAGGCGGCATTGCCGATGGACCTTGGTTAACATGGGCACTTTTACGCAGCATAACAGGGTTCGCTCTACTGTTATCGGGGACACATCCTGGGTGCCCCAGCGTTCATTAGAGCAATCAATTGCTGCACTGTTGCATGTCGATTGCCCTTTACCAGCCGACGGAGGCAATATTCTCCTCTGGGGTTGATGGCCTTTGGGGCTCCACATTTATGATGTCTGGAGGTACTCGGTGTGCCAGCAGTCCATTCTTGGTACACCCTTACTACAGCACCTTGAAAAACAGCCCATGAAATCTACTGTTTCTGAGATGCTTCCACCCTAGGCACGGTAGCCAATGATCATTCCTTTTTGAACATCCGTCAAATCAATACCTCTGTCCATTGTGCTCACGTTACGCATGTCCTGGCTGGCCACTTATATCTCTGTGTGGTCGACCTTGTCATGCACTCTGTGATGCACCTGGGTGGGTACACTGCAATTCTGTGGGTGGTCATATTATTTTGATATGACTTTGTATATACTACTAACATTTGATTTAAAAAGTATAGAACTACTTTCACTCAACGAATCAGAAACATCAAATACCAGAACACCATTCTGGTTATGATTAGAAAACATTGAGTAGTGGAATGGCAATCCAGTTCAATGATTTGGAAGCAGTGTAATGGAACTGTATTCCATTTTGTTGCAATAGTGCTTTTGTTAATTGCTTCCCCTACTCAATATGTCATGCTTTGCCATTGTTTCAACCAAAAATCTTTGCTCAGTTATTAACCCTTAAAATGCTGATTGACACTGTAGTTCCATAGGCAAATACAGTCTCATATTCGTTGGAAACTAGTTTCGAAGAGAATATGCTGTAAGAGTTTATTTTTGCCTCTCCCCCATAAAAACTGGCCATTTAAAATGTTTTTTATTACTCAGTCCTGAAAATTTATCAACTTTGATAAAATATAAACCCGATAATTTATATATCCAATATAATTGCAAAAAATGGTGAAAGAAAATATTACATCACTGTGCAGCTATTACTCCACCCTTTTTTTTTAACACCCAAGTATTTGGTTGTTTCCTTCCTTCATTTAATGTTTCCAAACTCAAGTTTCAGGGAGAGTGTACTTTGAACTCTAGTAATTACACTTTTTCTTATCTTTTGAAATTCTCCCTAAAATAGCCTGCATAATGGGTTAGTAGTAAATGTAGATACTGACAATGAAATTACCCCATATAACAACTGATGAAACTTTCAACACTACTGTACAGAAAAAAAAATATGGAACTATATAATTTTCCTGTTTCAGGTATATATATCATCATCCTCAAGCAGCCATGGGCTACGGAGGTCCGACCAGACCATGCAGTTTAATTCTCCAAACATATCTGTCCTGAGCTACATCTACTGCATCTGGCCACTGCACATCAATACTAACAAGGTCCTGTTTGACATTGTCTGCCCACCGCATCCTAGGTCTTCCCTTCTTTCTGAGGCCTTTAGGCATACTGTTCATAACCCCATTCACCAATCTATAATTATCCATAAGGGCAACATGGCCAAACCAGCACAGTCTCTCTCTGCACAATATGTTGCTTAAAGGAGGTTGCAGATTCCTTTGCCTAACCTCATGATTAGTTACAAAGTTAAACCACCTATACCCAAGATACTAAGGAAGCATCTAGAATCAAAAGCATCTAGTTTCCTGTTATCTTGTTTACACAGCATCCAAGTTTCACTACCATAACTAACCCTAGAAAGAACCAAACTATTATACAGTCTAATTTTACTCTTTAGGTGTATCTGCCTATTTCTCCACAATCTCCATAGATTCTTAAAAGTCCTGGCAGCAATCCCTATTCATCTCTTAATCTCATGCCGCATATCACCAGAATCTGTTACATAGCTCCCAAGATAATTAAACTGTGACACCTGCTCAAGACTGCAACCATTCAGATTAACCGAATCACAGCCTGCTTGACCAATTTTCATCACTTTAGTTTTCTCTCTGTTTATAACCAAACCTACTCTACTACCAGTTTCATCAACAGCTCAAATGAAAGAGTTCATCTCATCAACATCATTTGCCAAAAGGGCTAAATCATCAGCATAATCTAAATCAGAAATTTTTATATCTCCAGCCCATTTAAGGCCAAAATCTTTCCCTTGAAGTGAATTCTGCATAACATAATCAATAATCAAACTAAAGAGAAAAGGAGACAAAATGCACCCTTGTCGAACACCAGAAGTAATGCTAAACCAATTGCTACAAGCCTTACCAACTCTCACACACGACTCAGTGTTATTATAGAGAGCTTTCATTATGTTAACTAACTTGTCTGGTATACCATATGATCTCACAATCAACCACAAATTATGATCAACAGAGTTGAAAGCTTTTTTGAAATCAACAAAGTTAGCAACCAAAGGTTTCTGAAAATCTAAACATTTCTTAAGAATCTGCCTAAGTGAAAATATCTGATCCACACATACCCTACCACTTTGCTCATCACACAATTGACTATCAACCAGATTCTTAATTCTATTAAGCACAATCATGGAAAGAACTTTACCTGGAACAGAGAGTAGGCTGATACCCCTATAGTTATCACAAGAACTGCGATCACCTTTTTTTAAAATAGGGATACTAATAGCTCTGGTAAAATCTTTAGGAACCATGCCTTTATCATAAAAGATATTCAAAATTTCAGTCATCCAAGCGGTAACTGAAACATTCCCAGCTCTAAGCATTTCTGTAGTAATTTCATCTACCCCTGGGGATTTATGAAGTTTAAGTTTAGAAACAGCCAAAATAACTTTGACTCTGTTATAGGGCCAACATTGAAGCCGCCAATCCATCTATCATCATTGCAAACAATGGGAGTAGAACTAACCACATTGTTTAGAACATCACTGAAATGCTCAGCCCACTTAACAATAACAGAATCCTCACCTTCTATAACCTTACCTTGTTTATCCTTCAATCCCTGTATACCTGTCCATTTTCTACCACATAAAACATTAACTATCTGTTACAGCTCTCTGCTGTTGTGCTGTCTAACTGCTTCCTCGGCTTTGTCAGCCAAGCCAAAGATTCTTATAAGCAGCTAACTGATCCTTTACACGTTTATTAAGCTCTCTGTAATGCTTTCTATTAGGACTAGTAGGGTACTGATTAAAGACATTTCTGTAGTCCCTTCTTTCTGAAATAAGCTGAAGTGCCTTATTCAAATAATTCTGCCTCCTCTGCTCCTTTTTTCCTAAAAGAGTACTGTTAGTTTCCAAAAAAGCCTGTTTAAAACGGCCCCATTTTTCCTCAACTTCAGTAGTAAGCAAACCTGACTGTCATAATGACTAAGTAACCTATCATGGTAAGTTTTAGCTATAACTGGATCTTTCAGAGCTTCAGTATTAAAGGTAAATTTTTTAACTTTAGCACAAAACTTTTTAAGTTTAAGTTGCAAGACACTTTTAACAAGATAATGGTCAAATCCAATTTCAACTCCCCTATATGTTCTGGTATTCCCAACAGAACTAGCCCATTTGCTGTTAATTAATATATAATCAATCATATTCTTATGCAGCCCATCAGGTGAAACCCATGTGTATTTATGTATGTCGCGGTGTTTGTAATATGTGTTAGTTATTCTGAAACCATTGAGTTTACTTACCTGTAGGAGACGTTGCCCATTGCCATTGCAGCTACCAATACCAAAAGGGCCTATCACCCCTCCCCAAAGGTCAGAGTCAGTAGCAACTTTGGCATTGAAGTCACCTAGAACTAGGGTAATATCTCCTTTCCTGACAGAATTCATAATATCCTGAAGTTGTCTGTAAAACTTATCCTTCTCATCCTCATCAGCATCCTCAGTGGGGGCATAACAGGAGATAACATTCAAGTCTAACGCTTGTCTGAAATTTTGCTGTAAGAAACCTTTCATTAATGCACTCATATCATAGAAGAGCATCACTAGCACGTCCACTGAGCAGCAGACCCACGCCTTGGTGATGCTTTCCATCCTCCCTCCCTGTAAAGAGAAATTTAAAGTTATTTTTAAGTATCTCACCTTTACCTATAAATCTGGTCTCTTGCAAGCCTAGAATATCTAGGTTAAAGCGCTGGAATTCCTGCGTGAGGACATCAAGAGAATAATCTCTATATAATGTCCTCATGTTCCACGTTCCTGCAGAGAGAAAATGATTAGTAGGATTTTTAAAGAAACTAGGTTTATTGAGATAGGTAGGGCCAACAATATCAAACAGTCCCCTGATCGCAGGCATGGGGCAAAGACCTGTTCCTCCTCTGCTAGGCTAAAGTCACCGATGCTGGTAGGAACTTCAGGCACCACCTTTTCAAGTGGACTTTTTCAAGAGCGATATGGCCTGCCTGAGACACATTACTCCAGTTTAGGCTTAACGATGCCCAACTAGCTAAGTAAGGTTCAGGTACCTGCAATGGCCTCTGATTAGGATTATCCACATAAGGTATCCCATGCCTCTGTTCACTTAGGGCTGGCAACCCAGAAGCAAACAGAAAACACAGTGGCAGACTCTCCCTCAATAGAGGCCCACCAGTGCAGCAAGTCCAGGATCCATAATCTAGCTCAAATCCATAAACAAATCCAGTCTAGTAGGTATACATGGTCAGCACCAGGAGCCTGTGAAGTTGACACTCTTCAGCAGTGTTGAAAAAAAAGAAAAAAGTGGCCGTAGATGACCAGATCAGTAGGCCATACTGAACCATTAGTAAGGTTCAGTATGGCCTACTGATCTGGTATTCCAAAAGAGAATATCTTTTTTGAAAAGTACTAATGGCCTGCACCACGAGAAGGCGGGGTTGAACATTAGGTGCTAGACCTGGACGGTTCTGTGCATCATCACTAGGGATTGGTACACAGCTCTCCTTCCAGTTTATGCCTAGCTACCATTTACAGACCTGTATATATATATATTTAGAATTAAATTCTCTTTCCTTTAAGATATAACACATCATTTTCTGCTCATTAGTTATTTTAGAATGAGGTTCTAAACCAATGAAAATACTCTTTTTTTATATTTTTTAAACAAGCACTATTAATATGCTTGCTTTTTTTAAATATTTTATTTTCTTAAAATTCACAATTTAATGCTCTTTATTTTGGTATACAACATTACCAATTTCTGTCCATTAGTTAATTCAGTACAAGATTTCTAAGCTGTATTTTTTTCTGCTGGAAGCAGTTAAAAATTAACATGGAAACTAAAGTGAATTCTGCTTTACTAATCTAATGTGTTAAGAGTTAATGATGCTGCCTATCAGATTAAACATATTCATAACCATGTTTAGTGCCCATTATTTCTCTAGTTGCAAGTAAGCTATTGCACTTTAAAAACTGAAGATAATTAAGTTTGAAATAAAGCAATTAAAAATTAACACTGACAGTAACAAAAAGCAAAGTTTATTTACTGACAGAAAAAAGAAAATTATATTTTTAGCTAGATAGGACATAAAACTATGAATTTCTTTATAACATTTGGCCTGAAACAATGAATTGTTAAATGTATTCGACACTTTTACTCATAAAAGATATACTTTGCATAACTGATGACCTATATCCTGGCTATTTTCCTGCTGCTTAGTTATAGAGTGAATGTAGCTCGGTCACTCAATTACTGACAGCAACTTTTAAATTTGACATATCTGGTATAAAATTTGGAAGTGTGTGTCTATTCATTTAATATAGTGCAAAAGCAAGCTTATCTCAAAGTGGTAAAGCATTGTACATTTTAAGCAGACTATTACAAGAGAACTGTAATCACTTAAGACTTTCTTTAGCTTTGTCAAGTCTAAATAAAAGAAATAAAGATAGAACTTAATTCTGTGTTTGATGTGTCAGCTTTTGAAACAGCTATTATTAATGGAACAGATTAATTACATTGTTTGATACACCAAACACATGAAAACGTGCAAAGATCTAGCTTTGCAAATATTCTAAATGTATTTCCTCTATGACAAAAAAAAAAAGGTATATTCCACAACTTTTCCAGGGAATTGCACCATCTGGAATGGCCAAATGTATTCCACAGCACAAAGAAAGAGTCTGTATAGCTGCAAAAGTGGTTCTCATGTTGGAAACAAAAGAACAACTTGCAGATTTCTTTGGCTAAAAATTCCTGAAGAGGGCTGAGAGGCAGAAACTCTGGACACAATTTCAGGATACAGGTGATATCACCAAAAGACCAGTGCAAGGTCACCCAAGAGTAATATCTTGAGATGACTGGTAACTAGTTTAACTGCCAGGCATCACATAGCATTGACAGTTCCCCCAGCTGCACTTGTACAACCCAAAAAAGTAAGCAGAATGCACGAATTTACCTTCAAACAAGTGGAACACTGCAACAAGATATTCTTACGAGTCCAATTCCCCATTGGGAGTTGTGTATATTTAGTGAACAAACAACTAGGGTCCTTGTGTATGGGCAATGTACATCAAGTTATTCAAACATTCAGTAAACCCATGTGCTAATGGCAAAAGATAGAGATGTGAAACCTCAAATGAACATCTTTGTGAAATATAATGTTAGATATCATTGGCAATATTGAAGACAAAAGTGCACATAGGTGTAAAATATTAAAAAATGTTATTTTAAGGAACAGAAAAATAAAATGTTATTAACAAAGAAGAAAATTCAGCTGTTTAAGCAATTCACTTGTATATTTTATATGTTCATTTAATAATCTGATACACTGGAGACAGTTAAATTGTAAAAATTAAAACTAGCAGTTTAACACTGCTTGACATCATTGGTGTGAAAAATGTTTTAAAATAACATGCTACAAGCCTATGCTTTCTCAACTTTTGGGGATGGTTGAGGGAGTTGTGTTATTGCTGATATAAATCTCAACTTTGCAGCATGTTTGATATGAATTTCTTTAATATCCTTACTCTATGTGACAATACAAAAAATTTACCCTGTGCTTCCACCACAAGTTTGCACTTATATTTTAGATTTTGCACTAATAGCTCCAGAGAGATAAAAACAAAACTTTGGCAATTATGACGGCTATTGTAATTCTCAGAACCATAGAATGACAAGTTGTAGAATGATGTTTTGTACAAGCCATTCTATATGAGGAATGGCTCCACTGTGCTGAAATAATAAAACTGGTCACTTCATGGAAAATTTTCCAACATATATTTGCAGAGTTGAAATTTTCAGGGTTTGACAAACATTTCCTTAAATAAATAGAGGCTGACGATGCCAAAAGATAAGGCAACACTAATTATTTCTGGGTTATTCAGGTGCTTGGTGAGTTTCACTCACCAGGTTTCCAAGATACCTGGACCAGCAATTTTGTTTGTCGACATTACCTGAAATGTCAAAGTAAGCCTCAGCAGACAAAAGAAGTTCATCATCATCCTCATCCTCAAGCAGCCATGGGCTACTATTCCTATATTGATTTTTCCCACTTCCATTAACTCTATAAAACTTCAAACATTTGGTCAACTTAGTTTTTGCACAAATGAACTTTTGAGGGATGAATATGCAAAATTAGTATTCAGGAGGTGCCAACACTTCTCTCAAACATTCCAGGATCCACAATATGTTTTTCAGTTAAACATGTGTCAATGTTTAACTTCACTGACATTTCCAATAGGATATACAATCAATTTTGTTTATCAGTACTGCCTGAAAAGTAGAATTAGCCAGTGTTGAAGCAACATCGATGCAAGTTAGAACCTTTATTCAATGTTGTTGATATATGTACTGATCAGTGACGGTCAGGGGATTTTACATCTTTTGTAGAAATATCTTCTTGTTATTTGAAGACAGAGTAAAACTGTATTTACAGGGTCATTCTATTGCACATGTGCTTTAAGTTTCATAACCAAGTGCATTACAATAAACAATTTCACTTCAGAAAAATGCTCCTTCACAGTTCAGCGATTCATGGATTACTTCAAGAGTCCCCTCTACAAGCCTATAAACAGTAACATCTACACTAACTGGTAACAGTACTAATTATCATTTAAAAAAAAAAGTGTTTCCATCATACCCTTTGTATTGTGTTGGCCTTTCTCACTGCATACATATATGAAAAACTCAAACAACCAAAGACTATTGGGATACCATAGAGAAAATTTGCTTTCCAAAACATCTCTATCCAGAGCTAAAAGCCACAGAAGTCAAATATAATAAGGTCTTAATATAATCTGCCTACTTCTCTCATAATATTTATTACTCTACTGTGCCAAACAAAGAGGTAAAAGATATTCACACACAACAAAAGGTACAAGCAACACAAAAACTGTAAAAGACACTACAGAAACAAAAAGTGTATAATTACAAGGAGCAAAAAAATCAGGAATAATAAGAACCCAAAAATATGTCAATCAGAAATGAGTGTTTAGAACCCATTTAAAATCAGAAACAAGTGCAAAATCTAGAAATGAAGTATATTATAAATGATTAAAATATCCTGTATAATGTAAAAATTCAAAAACTGGAGTTAAAAATGAGTCATTATGTAAAAGATGTCCAAGTACAAGGAACTCGGACAGTAAATGATAAGAACCAAAATAAATGTGAAGTTCACAATTAAAAACTGAACACACAATTAAAACATGTTTCATCATTAAAATGGTGTCACAAAACTCACACTTAGGTTAGTTGTTTGCTCCTAAAAGAAAGTGTAAGAAACAAATGGCCTAAGTGGAGCAAAGCAAGTAAACTTCCTTCTTGTGATTCCTGCAAAATCATGACTGCCATGGTTTGACAATAGGCTTGATATCAAAAAGTTTGTTTGCAATCTGTTCTGGGCAAGATTACTGCCACTGTGCCTGGAGATCAATGGTAAAAAAACTGCTGGAAGTCCAGGTATGGGACTGCTGTGGAGATCTGATAGGAGTCTGATAGGAGTGTGGCCAACTTGGCAACAACATCTGCCAAACCATTTCCCCTGATCCCAATGTGACTGGGAACACAACAGAAGAGAATGATGATTGTGGCTACCAGACATTGGAGCTGCTGGCAGATCTTGGAAAGAACAGGGTGAGGCCGATGTCTTACCGAAATCAAAGCCTGTAGTGAGCTAAGCGAGTGGGTGTAAAGCACACACTAACTGTGATGCTTAGCTGCTATGTGGTCCAAAGCAAGGCTGATAGTGTGCAACTCTACAGTGATGGAACACTGCTGTAGAATCTGGTCTGCAATGATTACATCGCAGAATGACACCAATATCCAGAACTGACAGCTCCAGAATTTTTCTGTGTGTCTATCTGAAGGAAAGGGTATAACTAAAGGCTAGGAACTTACAAGAACTAAAGGACTCAATTTGAAGAAAATCTTAGCATACAGCAAGAAACGCTGGCATCAGTGATTGAGTGTGTGATAGAGTGAGTACAGTACAATATGCTTCTGTGGCATTCACTTAATGTAAGTGATTTTCAAGACATAATTTGAACAAAAAATAACTTCTGCTCTTTCATTTCCAACTGACATTTTCTGTAAAAGTTACCTTTTTTCCAATAGTGTTTTTAAAATACAGTTATGATTTTTGGCAGACCCTGCAGATAGCATAAAAAGTTGGGTGTAATCACTTTTATTAATCAGTTCCCAAACAAGTTTTATATATTTTCATAACATTTTAGCTATTGTATTAACTGATGATAAATTACTCATAGTTTATTAAGTTTTGTCTTATATAACTGTTATCAGTGTTATACTCTTAAAACACTGGTTGATGAACTGACTAAGCACCTGTAGTAATTCAGATTATTCTCATTCACTTGTAATATTAAAACATCACTGTGACCTTACTGTGCATTTTATGGCTGTATGACTGGATAACTGATCTTAAGCTCTGAGCTATAAGCTATATCATGCATCTCAAGTAGCTCATGCTGCAGCATGATCTGCATGACACAGAGTGGTGTTTAAAATTGCCATTTTATAAAGATTCATACTTCCATGTTAAAACAGCTAATGACATTCCACAGATATTCCCATAGCACAGGAGTTTAATAATGAGCTATATGATAAAAAAAATCCATGTGTGCAGGCCAAATGATCAGAAATCCATGTTTATAGGCCATGTGAATTTTTTTTATTGATAACAGATAATATTTTCCTTTTGCCAGTAACCCTTCATAATATCACAGATTCAAAATGTAATTATAGGGGAATTAAGAACAATTATAGATCCAGTTAGACAGTGGCAGTGATGGCCAGGTAGTTAATCCTTAAGAGTTCATGTTTTTTTCTGCTACAATCTCAGGTGGGCCACATGTTGGGCATCTATGCTGTAGCAAACAATATGACTCAGAATAAAGTATATCAAAATTTAGCAACACTACATGTGTAGGGGGGGGGGGGGGGGGGGAATGTTCTATTGATGATGTAGTGTGGCCCTGGACTCCCAACAGGAAGGTGGTGTAAGCAGCTTCATCATAATGTTAGTCAATATTAAAGAAAAAACCTTTGTTTTACAGCATTATTTTGGTACATATAAAAAAGGGCAAGAGGGGGACAAAGTGTGATTGGCTTGTGTTTTGAAAGTTTAAGAAACCACCTCCAGCTGACAGAATGGTGTTGTTGCTGGTGAAGACATTCCAAGAAATTGGAATAGCGATATCTCAGTGGAAGCAGTGTTCGGGAAGGAAACAGATCGCCACAGCCAACAATGTACACACCAGCAAGTATGGGGAAGGTGCTCAAAAAATTTTCATCTTACCACAGCGAAATGTAAAAGAACTGGAAATGAAGAGAATATTTGTGCAAAGAATGGTCCATGAGTTGGGGACTTTTCTATATGTTTGAAAGTTAAGTAGAGGGTGTGAGAACCAGATATGTTACAAAGATGTTTGTTTTGTGCTCAGATTCATGATTATGAAGATTTCTGATGATTGTCACATATTGCTGCAGGAAAACATCAAGAAAAAGATGAGGTTCCTGGGTTTCCAGCAATCAGACGAGGTTGTGGAACATCCTCATCACAGTGAGAAAGTTGCCATCAGGTGTGCAAACTTCTAGGCTTGGTCTTATCAGACCTTACTTCATTGAAGATAATAAGGGTAAATATGTAATCTTCAATCAGACACATTACTTACAGCTGATTATCAGGCCCTTTCTGCACAATCTGAAACATTCTGCCGAGTAAGAAATTTGTCTTTGGTTCTAACTTGACTGAGCTATAGTGCACATGACTTGGAATATGTTGTAGGTCCTCCAGTAGCACTTTCCTAATTGTCTCATCTCCAGAGGGTCAGATTATCCATTTCCTATACCTCACCCCATCCAATGCTTAGAGAAAAGGTGTATTGCAATCCAGTACCTTTTGACATTGAACAGCTGAGGCCCAACATCGAACATGTACTGCACTTTACACCACTTTAATGCATCCAGGAAATGTTTCCCATCTCAGAAATTAAGCCAGTAGAATGTCTTGGTTCACATTCACAGTATATATATATGTGTGCATATGTTTATCTGTTTTATTTCATTTCCATAACTTAGTGTGTTTTTATGTTCTGTTTAATCTGGGACATATTAAGCACAATCCTGAAACTTATTTTCATTTTTCATACAATTTATTCTGGGCTATACTGTATATAGTGCTCAACAAAAGGGAAAAAAACCCATCATTCTGGTAATACACTAGTTATCAAATATAATTTAGCTGTAAGCCTACTTGATTGAATATTTTAAAATGACTTTATTGTGACTAGTAAATTATTTTAAAGAGTATTATTTTATTCTAATTTTACTTTAAAAAACACTAAGTAGACAGAAAGTTGTAGAGAAAAAAAAATTTTTTTGAGTCCAATATGAAGTAGACTACAAAAAGTGTATTCTGGACTAAGATGAAAGCAAAATTTGGTGCATTTTGGATAACTCCTTTCACTCCCATACAATGGCCTTGATATTTAAAAATGCAAAAATTAATTTTTTTTATGAATTTTCTTATATAATAATAGTAGTTATGAAAACTTTCAATTAGACCTCCATTTCAACTGAGAAATAATAGATTGCTCCAAAATCTTTCAACTGTGAAATAGCCTCAAAAATAAGTAAAAAAAACGTTGAATTTTGTAATTTTCCTGCCTGCACATTGCACATGCATAGATTTGAGCCCTCTTTCCACAACTCTCACCTCAGATACTGCTATTTATTACTATATGCTCCAAGCCTTCAACATTTTTGCACACAGAGTGAAACTTGTCCGCTCAGGTGGTCTTCCCCCCCCCCCCCCCATCGATAATGTTTTCGCAATCTTCCTTAAATGAGTGCATGATAACTTGGTTATATACATAAAAATGAAGTATATTAACTGGAACAGAAAAAAAAGTATAAACTATGGTACTCACCAAAAATATACAAGGGATGCCAACCAAAAATCAGCATTGTTAAACCAGCAGGAGAAACAATCATTTGTTAAAAAATAAATAAGGTGGGAGTCAGAAAGGAAAAAAAAGTTGCAAAAATATTAAATTAGTTGGGCACCCCCCATTTGCTTGGCTAATAGGCTAGAACTTTAGGTTAATTTGGTAAGACATTCTTCTTTTAGTGGTGGTTGTAGACTTACTTGGGTTGTCAGTTTGATCCCAGGTAGGGGAAGCCTATCTTGGCAGCGTGCCTTTTCCTCTTGTACCTTCCGAGCAGAGCTGCCCAAGTTTGATTTGGCTGTAGCAGCTCATCACCCATAAAGCCAACTCAGCTACTATGGTTACAAAGGTGATTCATTTTGTGATCTTTTGTGACCAAGTGAATGCATATCTGTGCAAGATGTTCACTCAAACCAGATTACCTTGATGTTAAATGCACCTTGATGAGTGAAATGTCAATGTATTTAACACCAGACTAACACAATATTACATATAATGAAATTTTATCCCATCTCCGGTCAATTGACTATGTATTTCTATGTAAAAATGTTTCATTTTAATGAATACCATTCTAACAAAAATATCAGTTTAATGTAAAAAAATTTTTTTATCACAGTATGGAAAAATATCACTATAATAAATATGCAAAAAGAAAATCCTTTAACAATATGTACAATGTTTATATGTTTTTTATCTTCATATGCTTTGGTATTTATCATCTCACTACACTGCAATGATTGTGAAATGAATGTGAATGCTGTGAAATATCTATCCAATCACATTGCTACACATCATGTGTCATTGTAATTGCCAGCACACATTTGGTTTGGCACATGTAACCTTATCTTAAACTGGCCTGACAGGCTAGACTTTTAGGTTAATTGGTAAGTTGGTTGGTTGGTTGTTTGGGGTTTAATGGCGCATCGGCAACAAGGCCATAATGCGGCAAACAAAAGACAATATAAAAGATAAAAGACATAGATCCCCGTAACCAAAAGTTAAAATATATTTTCAACATTGTAAAGCGATAAAATAACAAAAAACAAGTGTATATGAACAGAGTAAAACAACTGTAGAATTATTAAATAAAATAATCCCAGGTGTAAGAGACCTGGGGTAAATAATACATAAAGGTAAGGTAAAATCAAATTCGGTTAAAATATCCACAATATTTCAAAAAGGTAAAAACTGAAGATAAAATGCTATGATCAGATAAAAGATGTCCGAGTGTAAGAGGCTCGGACATAAAATTATGGAAATTAAAAATCATACGTCATTCAAAGTTAAAAGCAGAGCATGAGATTAAAATATGTTCGATTGTTAAAACGGTGTCACAAAACTCGCACTTAGGTACATCGTCCACCCGTAGAAGAAACGAATGAGTAATAAAGGAGTGACCTAAGTGGAGCCGAGCAAGTACAACTTCCTCCTTGCGATTCCTGCAGTAGTTAATTGGTAAGACATTCTTTTAGTGATGGTTGTAGACTCACTTGGGTTGTCAGTTTGATCCCAGGTACGAGATGCCTATCTTGGCAGTGTGCCTTTTCCTCTCGTACCTTCTGACAGAGCTGCCTACATTTGATTTGACTGCAGCAGTAACATTTGGAGATTTGGATGGGTTTCTTTCATATGGCCAATGTTAAAGATCAAAATTACCTTTTGAACCTTTTGAATTAAGATGTTGATTCCCTGCTCTGTATCTAGATGGCAGCATGGATAAGAGGTGTATAGAAAAATTAGATTTCATAAGTTTGGCCTGTAGATGATAGCACAAAATAATAAGAATGAAATTAAAAATCAAACAAACCTGGATTCAAGCCCCAGGAAAAGCATTGGTTTCTTTATGCTATATTTCTGTTGAAAATTTGCCTTCCTTTCTCTATAGCATATTACACTGACAGGTTCCTGTCAGTGTAAAGCACTCAGTGTAAGCCTCTGTGGCAAGCAGCTGCTTGAGGGGTAATTTTTTTTTGAATAAAATGAAGCAGGCAGGATGCTGTTTGAAAGTCAACAAAATTAGGAAGAATAACAGAGAAGACATATATAAAAAAGAAGACGAAGAGATTAATTCTTCATTTTGACATCTAATTCAAAGTAAACTGAGGTTGGATCCACAACATATGGCCTGAATGGGTTTTTTTTTTAGTAAGACCAATGCTTTCTTCTGTAAACGGGGTCATCATCATCATGTGGCAATGTCAGTAGTCAGGTGTGAGTGGGCTCTTCATCACAGCAGGATCTTGGAAGGTATTGTCAGGAAAACTTGTTCCTCAGCTTCTTTCATGAAGGATCAGATAGAATAGCATGCTGCAATATGCTGAAAATGTTGCCACTTTCTTGTCAAGCATTATCACAGGGGATGAGTCATAACTACAGCCCTGAGATAAAAAGAAGTCCTCACAAAGAAAGATGGTATCATCACCTCAGCTGAAGAAAGCAAAGCAAGTATAGTCAAATGTCTACAATGCTGACTACCTTGATGTGTGAATCACGTCTGGTAAATCATGAATTTATCTTAAATCAGACTTAATCATCTTAAAATTAACTTGAATCAGACTGTTTATAGAACTGTTCTCTAATACCTTTAAGATGCAATTTGTTGGAAACAGCCCCTCACAAATGGTCTTCTGGTACCTGGCTTCAGCATCACGATAATGCAACATGCCATATGGCCTCCCGAGTGTCGGGAAATTCTTGACCAAGCAAAGGTATACTGTAGGTTCCCACCTGCCAGATTTGCTCCCTGTGACTTCATCTTTCTAATGCTAAAGAGCAGCTGAAGGGGATACAATTCCAAGATGTCGTGATGATATAACTGAATATGATGGCAGCTGAAGCCATTTCCAAACAAATCTGCCAGATAAGTATTGAAAAGTGGAAGGATTGTTGGAATTACTGCAAACAATCTGGAAGATTGAACTTTGACTAAGTGCTTTAGTTTTCCTATAAAATGTTTCATCCCATTTACTTTTGATCAGCCTTTGTACAAGTCCTCTTAAATTCTAACCAATAATACGATAAAATTACAATTTTACTTTTGAAATTTTGTTAGCAATTGTATGAAAAACATCATTTAATCAATATTTGAATTTTGAAATTGGCACTTTTGCTTTGTGATGGTAGCAAAAAAAAATAATAAATTGAAGTTTACAGTGTGGGTCCCAACTATGCCACAACTGAGAAAGAGTGGACTGAAAACTAATGGACTTGATATGATCAGATGGAACATTAAGCTGTGATTCATGTTCAAGAGAATCATATGCTGTGCATATGTTAAATACACTGCACTGCCACCAGAAAAGAATAGCCTGAAAAAGTTGAAAATTTACATGCATTATGACAACATATACCTATGTCACTGATTTGCATATGATGCTGATAGGTGAAAAAAAAGTAGCCGGGCAGTTGTCCCTATGACGTAAATATATCACAAGTGCTACAAAAAGTGATGTGAACAACTGCTAACGAACAGAAGTGCACGAGGCAGACATCTGAAGTAACCATGTCCTTATGGCACCAAAGACAATGTTACATGCTTTGAAAGGGGCCGGACTATTGGAATGGCAAAAATTTGATTGTTCAATCGACAAATTGCAACACATATGGATCAAAATGTATGAACTTGTGGACATTGTTGGTGACAATGGATAACAGAAGGTTCTGCAACACAGTAGCCAGGTTCAGGTGCCCATAGGAGAATGCCAGAGTAGGTGGACCATTAAACCCAGTGATAAGTTAAACATGACAGAACTGCAATGGTACAACAGATACTGCATGGTACAACAGATTACTACTGCCATAATACCATCCCTGCCTTCCAGAACAAGCTTATGATGACTACAAGATGTGTGCCTTTCTCTTCCTCTGGTTCCATCCCATCATCATGCGTATCTCCAGTGGTGCAGATAGAGAAGTTACTGGGAACTAGAGTGACATCATGTCATCTTAGTGATGAATCATGTTACAAACATATATGTTTATATATTCTTTTAAAAATAAATTTTAAAACTGTAGCTAGATATACAATTCACTTCTGGCAATTATGGAATGTTCATTTTGAAAGAGAATGAAATTTGCAATTTTATTTTACTTTTGGGTTTCCTAACAGTGTAAATTTGAACTAATGGATTATTCGGCAAATGTGAATTAGTTACAACAGACGGTCACCTCTGGTTGTTATTCATGGCAGTTTGATAGCAACAAGGTATGTTGAAACTGTGCTACAACCTGTGTTGTCGCCATATCTACGTACCATGCTAACACCATATCTTAATAGGATATTCACGGCCACATACAACTCAAGGCTCCCTGCAATGCCTCTGTGATGCAGGGAATCCTGTACCACAGAGACACTACGGGACCTGTGTGACATCTTAGAAACTGGGTTCAAGAAAGGATAACATGTAGTTTCTCCTTCCTTGGCCCTCAGAGACACATGGGATACAATGGGGTAGTACATTACATCCAACACTCGTCACCTAAGACTGTCACCGAACTGACTGCAAGGGTGCATGAAGCACTGGGTACATACACAGGATCACATTGATCACCTGTTATACTTGCACCTGTGATATATTGCCTCATATACTGTGGCCATATACTGCCTACTGATGTACCTTTCGATTTGTAATTAAATATTGGTAGAACTGTCCACCTCTGTAATCAGTGCTTTTTTTATGTGTACAGCTACCACCACAACCAATTTGGTTCACTTGCAAGCATTCCTTCTAGGTGGATTCTTCATGGATGGCAATGTATATAACAATCTTATAGCTTTTGACAAGAAACTCCCATAAGCCACAGCATAAAAAGTACAGTTAAGGAGTATGACACTCTAGCCTTTAACACTGCAAATATTATATTTAAAATAAAAGCCAACATATATATGTGTGTGTTTAATATTCAAATCACAAACTGCAACATATGTTCAATCCCTTTTATGAAAGAAAGTTGATCTCAATCATACATCAGTATTAAACCAAAGTTAATATGCATCAACTAAATTAGACTTTAGGAGACCTATTCTAAAAAAAATAAAATGAAAGGTTTAGTGTGGTGCATCATTTCAATAACAAAAAATTGGCCCGCTACTAAGATATCATGTACACAACTTTTACAATCGCATGCTCCATATTTTTACATTTATCAATCATATATATGTATCAGTGATGAGGTCTTCAACTAATGTTTGGAGAATAGTTTACTTCCACTAACCCTTAGCTTATTTGAAAAGCATATTTAAAGAACTCTAAGGATAGTTAATATTTTTCTTAGAGGAAATCAGAATCTTTTTTCTCATTAGCATCTCTTAAAAAATCTACATTTACATTTCTTTTACAGATTTAATTGTGAGATAAATATATGCAATTTTTTGAAAAAAATTACTGTGCAATGGCAATTTAAGAAAATGCACTTGCCATTTTTCACTAAACACCTAACCCCATTATCAAATAGTGGCATGGTTTCATGGTTGTAAATTCCGAATTTTTACACCGGGATATCTATAGCATGAAAAGGTGAAATTACTCAAAATAGAACCAATGAGAACTGTATTGTAATTCTTGTCTCAGCATTTTATCAACCAAAAAGTTCAACCTATTCAGGATGGAATGACAAATAACTAAATAATCAATAAGTTTTAATAACTTCATCATTACTTCCCTGGTATATCAAATAACACATTTCATGAACAGAAATGAGTTTTGCTCACAAATGTTTCTGCATTACAGTGTGAAATAACTGATCCTATTATACAAATGGCAGTAAAACTGTAAATTATACATTTCAACCCTATAAACAGCACAGAACTAAGAATGTTTACAAAGAAAGCATTGCAAATTTTACAAGTTTAACTGAAAACTGTGGATGCATGCAAAGAAAGTTATGCACATAATAATTGTATCCTTATAGCTCTTTATGGGAGATCAATCTATCTAGAAGAATAAAATATATAATAGTGTAGATTTTGCAATTTATTTTCCTAAATATTGAATTTTTTCCCTTGAAATCTGCTGGTATACTACATTATTGTAGAAGAGATTTAAGGCAGATTTCAGCTTTATTTTCAGATGTGATATACAAAGTGTGAAATGGTAATTATCTTTCTAATCCCACACTTCTACAGATCGAACTTTAAATAGATAACAGTGGTGTCTATGTTTGATATTCTTAATTTTTTATGCAATCACAGAATGAAAAAGAACATTTCATGAAACTGATAAAATAATGTTGATAATACTTAAACGTGGAGTATGCACCTCAAACTAATGAGTTTAAAAATTGTTCAAATCATTACATTTGAGAATAATACATTTTTACCCGAAAGACTCTCTTATAGACTATCAACTTGTTACAAATCGACAGTTTTCCTTGAAGCTGATAATGAAATTATTAAACATTAAGATGTTAATGAGAGAACTAGTCTAAAAATGCTTTCTAGACCGACTATTATGGAGTTCAAGATGGCATCTGGAACATGGTAAATCTCATAAAATTACTGATTTTATACAAAGTGTTCTTTAAATTCTAAAAATAGCAGTGCAGTTCAAAATAAAGAATGAAAACACTCAAGGAGCAAGTCAAGCACCATAAAAACAATATATTTTTTTTTGTATTAATGAGAAAACAGCCAGAATGAAATCTTATAAATCAAGCAAAGTTTTGATGTTGGTATGGCATTAAAAACAAACAAACAGAAATCATTCTGGATCGGCCAAGAAGTGGCATTCCAAGGCTGTGTTAACGATGCTGAGGCTGTGTTAATGGTGATGATGCAACAGCAATCACCTACACTGAAAGTTTCACAGATGCACTGTGTGGCAGCATTTTCAGCATGGTCAACCAAGTTATTCATTCAAGTATTTTTATTTTTTTTCACATGATCTTCTACTTTTTGTGAATACCTCTATACTTTTGCTTTAGTATCTGTATTAATTATTCTAAACGTTTCATAAGCTACACAGCCTTATTGTGTGCTAGTTCTGCATTATTTTTTCTTATGCTTTAGTCAGGATTACATAATTAGTTTTATATTCCTTCTTGAACCAATCCAGTTATTTTTCAGTCACGAATATAGACAAACTGCATGTTCATATAAAATACTTATTTCCTGTTCCTTAAAAATTTGTCTGTACTTACTTAAGTTTCTAATAATCCTGACAGTTGCAGTGAATATGTACAGGTATATTTTCTAGGTTAGTTATGACTGTAACAAAAGTTTAAAACATTGTAGTGTAAGCCTAATAAAAATACAAGTTAACATCCTAAAAAACACTATACCACTCAACACAAGTAACTTGCAGATAAATTGTTCTAATCAGGTGCTAGCTGAATCAGTGTCACTGAAGTTCAAGAGATGAGTAATACATGTTGACTCTATTTTACTAATGTTAGTGAATTATTCAGAAATTTGAATGAGGCATGTCATGTGTTGGTCAAACTACCAAGTAACACAACAGATGTCTTTGAAAGGCATTTTTGCACAATTCAGCATAGTAGGCAGATACATGAACACTAAAAAACATTAATTAGCCTCAAATAAATTCTGTTGCTGAAATGTATTGTTTCTAAAGCTCAAAGTCATACGAGATCTGCTTAAACCAAATTGTTTAGGAAACAATGAAGAGTAAATTTTGGACCTAACGGGTGTGAATCTTACAACTATTAATTAAATGCCAGCCAGATTAACTATAGCAACTAATAATTCTTAAAATTAAGTTTCTTGTAGTTTTGCTCCATAATTCAGTATTGATAGAGATGAACTAGGATTTCAAAAATTGTGTAGAATGATGTTACACAAATGAAAGAACTATTTTTCCATACATTGTTTCTTTTTTCTGGAATACAGCCTATTAGGTGTGAGTTAATTGATAAAAATACAGACCAAATTGTCCAATTAGAATGAGAAATAGCTTACAAACAAAATCATACTCATACTGTAAGAAAACTTTTCTATTAAAAAACGATATATCATTATAAATGATGAGCTTTCATGATTTCAAGTGAATACAATTGCAAGGGAAAAATTCTTGCTAATAGTAACAATTTTGGTAAAATTTATGCTGGCAACATTATTTGAAAGCAATGATCACATGCTGAAACAAGTCTTACATTTAGCAAATGTGCACAATACACTTTCCTTCCTTTAAAAAAATGATTATATATTTAACATAAATATTCATGCACACAAATATATTTACTTACATGCACGATATATATATATAAGATACTAAACACACACAGTGCTGTTCTAAATAAGGCATGAAGGTATAATAGAAACATAAATTTGCACTTGTGAAAATCTGAACAGGTACTTACTCCATTCAAAATTTAGCTTCCCCTATTCATAGGTATTGATAGTATCCAAATTTTTAACTTAGTTATACATATAGAAAATTCCTTTACTACTGGCATTAAAATGAATAAAAGAATTTCAGATATATGTGTATCTGTTACAATAGATATAATTCAATATATTTTTTGTAATGTAAGAAGCTACAAAAAAAAAGATTTGATTTCAGTCAATAATTTAATTGAATAAAACACGAATAAAACAATATGCTTATTCAAATTTTCTAAAATAAAACAATACATCAACCTTAGTGAGAATAAAAGCATTTATTCGCAATAAATGCTTTTATTTTGGTGTATGATACAATTTATTTCTATTAATTATTTCAATATAAAATTTCGAAGTTGTTTTTTCTTTTTGCCGCAGTTCAAAATTAATCCAACCGCCAGAATGAATTCTGCTCTATATACCAATAAACCACCACCACTTTGAAGTCTATTCAAATTTTTAGAGAAAAAATTGTCTTGAACCAGGTGGGATACGAACCTGCGACCTCCTAATAACGTCAGGTGCTCTGGACATGTTATCAAGCATCTGACATGTTATCAGGAGGTCGTGGATTCATATCCCACCTTGCTCAAGACAATTTTTCCTCTAAAAATTTGAATCGACTACAAAGTGGTGGTTTATTGGTAGATACCAAATATGTAGAGTTTATTCATTATTTAATTCTGCTCTATGAACCCATCATGCTGAGGGCTAATACATGTTGCATAACTAGTAAAGAATTAAAAAAATATATATATATTAATTCATGCTGTATTACAATAAAAAACAAAAAATAGAATAAGCTATTGTTCAGTAGATTGTAATGCTCCAAAGATTATTAACTTTTAAAGTTGAACCTTTTGTCTGATCCAAATTTATTCAAATTCTGGATAGATGTATTGGGTGCCAGGCAATAATAACTTGCCAAATAAAGTTCAAATAGGGTTCGTTAAGTATTCATCAAGCGTTACTTATCCAGTAAGAATTAAAAAAAAAGAGGATTGTCAAGTTTAAATACAATAAAAAAAAAATCAACTAATGTTGCCCAAGGGAAAAAAATAGCAAAGTTTCAAAAGTTTCTAAAACAAAGTTTATTTTCAAAAAATTCAACTCACCAAACTAAATGGTAGAATACATTAGCAACTCAAATCTATCTAAAGTAACATCATCTACTTCCACTAATAGCACTCTCCATGGCCCAACACCATCACCCTACTCACAACACACTTCTCTCTCTCTCTAACTAACTCTCTCTATGACCTCACGTCACTACTATAAGAAGCGGCGTACTAAGCCAGCATGTGTCTATTGCATGCCAGGAAAGATATTTGCATGATATGATAACCGTGCTAGCTATGATGCAAGTGAGGTTATGTCCTACACTCGCATTAGCGGTTGACAATCAAAAGGTCAGAGTTGCACATGCGCAACTCCTACGCTTGGAAGAGGATTGCGATGTCCAAAAAATGAAATAATCCCCAAAATGATAAATATAACATAAATAAAGTAAAACTGGTTAAGAAAAAGTAAAAGTGAATGGGTGGGCCATCACAAGATTAACAACAGTTACAACAATCTGTGGTTCAATTTCCAGCAAAGATTAGAGTTGTCACTTGATTATTAACAAATGCCAACAGGCAAACAGAAGTCTGCCATTATTCATTGAACTAGTGGGTCATGGAGAAAAAGACCTCATCTAATTTGATTTAGATAAAGAACTTCCAAGAATTTTCAAATTAAAGTATTGCACAAAAGGCTTCAAAAATTAGAGTATTATTGCATCATCAATGTATTTGCTGGCAGTACTCAAAATGATGGATAGACAAAATTTTTCCAGAAAAAAAAACATTTCTAAAAGAGAGTAATTAATAAAAGAAAAATTAGCCACCCTAATTGGTTGGGTGTGCATTGCTCCCATCTTTGCTCTTAAAAGCATTTTTAGTTTACCTTCAGACCTGAGATATTTTTACACAAAACATTCAAGATGTAAAAGGATATGAAAAAAAAACTGCAAAAGTTATCATAGAACATATAAATTTGCAATGTGAAATGGTCCAACATAATTAGAACCCTTCTCTTGGTTGCTTGGATGCGGAGAAAACGAATCTTAGTTTGAATCCCAGATAAGGAATGAATATTTTCTGTCGGTTTATGCTGAGGTCTCACCATTCTTCCATATCCCTGCTAAATTGCAGTGACAGCCTCCTGTCATACCTCTGCAGCAAGTGAGCTGCTTAAGGGGTAATTTAGTTTAATATTTTAAAGTGAATATATAACAGCCAGGAAACTGCAAATATGCAAAGCAGGAAGTATAAAGCAGATTCATATAATAAAAACACACGTCATGTTTTTTTTTACTTACAATTAAGACTGTGAATTTTTCACTGGGAATCAAAAAGTAAAACATAAGAAACAATCACTAAAAAAATGACAAAACTTGTTCACCTTAGGTTCCAAAATGGTAAAGCTCACACATCTGATGCCAACATTAACAAAGAAACAATAACCGGATTCATTTAGCTGCTTAAAAATATGTCAAATGATTGACTTTAGGTTCAATTTCTATTCTTAAAAAAAAAATAAATAAATACCCCCTCAAGCAGCTGCTTGCCACAGAGGTCTGACAGGAGTCTGTCAGTTTATATGCCATAGTAGGAGATCTGAGAGGATGGCAGGACCTCAGCAGAAAAACGACACACAACCATGCCTTACCGGGGCTCGAACCCAAGTCCCTTAGATCAGTAGCCAAGCGTGCTAACCACTCAGCCATGGGACAGCATTACATTATTAGACAAAAATTAAAAAAAAAATCGAAGCACCTCAAAGCAAGTGTCTTATTGTAACAAAATGTATCATGTAAGGTGGAGGAAGAAATAAAGAAGTGATTACAATATCACTGCAAAAGGATTTTTTATTTCAGAAGAATTGTAACTTAACTATTACATATTAGTACAGGATTCTTTATTTAAGAAGAGTCTAGCTCAACTATTACAGATTAGAACCTCATAAAGCCACCTCTGACTGTGATGCATGCTGATATAGAGCATGGCATGGATGGAGTCAAACTCTGATGTTCTGTGACAGATTGTGCAAAGAGTCCTGTAATTGCTGCAAAGGTCCCCTATATTCCATAATGGGCACAGCTGATGTCTCAGACATGCTTAATAAGAGAAAGATCTGGGGGACCTGGCTAGCCAAGAGATTGCTGCAACACTACAAAAGCACTCCAGGGAGAGGCAAGCCATGTGTGATCAGGCATTATCCTGCTGGTAAATAGCCCCTGGCAGACATGAAAGATGACAGGTTGCAGGATCTCTTGAACACATCACTGTGTGATTAATGCCCCTACTACCATGACGTGGAGCAACCATATCACTTGTGGTGGCATTGTGCCACTCCACAACAGAGTCCAAATGAGAGAGCTGCCCAGTCCTCCTCCACATACGAATGAAGTGGTCACCGCTTCAAGGCAGAAACTGGATTCATTACTAAAAACAGTGTGATGCCAATCAGAGGCCAGCCATAATTCTGGGACTCCAGATGGAGCTACCAATGTAGGGTGGGTTCTTTTACACAACTAAAAGACCTTCTTGCTCAAAAGTTAATTTAAAATAATTTAAAAATTCTCTGTCATTGAGCAATAAAATTTCAGAGTTTATCCTTCAAACTATTTGGATGTTGAATGTTCTTAGGAGAAAAACTCTCAGAAGCTTTTCGGAGCAAAGACAGCGCTCCGTCTTCAGTGAAGTGATGTTACGTACTGACTTCAGTACGAAACATCACTTCACTGAAGACGGAGCGCTGTCTTTGCTCCGAAAAGCTTCTGAGAGTTTTTCTCCTAAGAACATTCAACATCCAAATAGTTTGAAGGATAAACTCTGAAATTTTATTGCTCAATGACAGAGAATTTTTAAATTATTTTAAAAGGTTCTTTTACCTCTGAGTGTCACTTTTTCTGCATATCATGGGCTAAATGGCTAGGTCACATGGACCCCGAAGGCTCAGAGAAGGTTGGGGGAGGAGACCTACTGGAACAGCTGTTGGGAGACAGATGGTAGTCTCCCATCAAGGCCATCCAGCGTGTTCTTTAATGTGCACAGGGTATGGCTCTCCCACACACGGAGCCACGACTTAATGTTCCATCCGATGGACGGTGGCCTTTTCAAGCCCATCGGTGTCCGCTACTGACTGTGGGCAGAGCGGTAAGTCTCAACGCTGACCCAACTGGGAACTACAGATTACGAGCCTGGCACACTACCGACTGAGCCACCCCTGCCCCCTACCAATGTAGGGTGGTTAATGGAAGATGTTGGAAAGGGCAATGAGAATAAAGTCCTGCGGCTGGAAGTTGTATAGCAATGGTGCAAATGATACAGGATGCTGCAAAAGGGCTGCTACATCTTGCTAGATGGTGGGCAGAGAAGCTGTTAGAGCAGTTCAGGCTTGTCGTACTATGAGACAATCATCTCTCCCGGTTGTACGTCTGGGCTGACCAGAATCTATGCAGCATGTATGCTGCCCTCATATACCCACTGCTACCATTCACTGCTGCCATTCACTGCTGCCTCATACAACAAATTCAACACCATTTCACTGCTGTTGTCATTCAACACCATTTCACTGCTGCCTCACTACAGCTCAGATGGTGGTCGATTCGTTGACATGACCAGCCTGTTTCCAACAGTCCAGTGATGTGGCCCCTCTCAAATTTGCTCAGTTGTTCATAGGGTCTTCTATGATGGAATCAAGGAATGATTAGGGCAACTGAAGTGAATGCAGCCAGAATGTTCAGAGCAAGCATCTGACAGTCCTTAACTCAGCAACTTGGTGCATGATTCAAATGCACTCTGGGAATGATCTGGACATTCACTAGCAGTGTAACTTCAGCCATTTGTATGCCTGGCCAAGAGGTATTTGCATACTGGTTTTCGCAGATTATTTAATCGGGGTGTGTTTTTTTTTTGTCTAAGAGTGTACATCTTATCAATCAATAATAATAAATTCATACAGAACATATGCATAGTTTTTATCTATAATTCAGCAATAAATTGACAGAATACTACTGCATTTAGGAAAAGATCACTATCGTCATGATTTGTTGAGACTGACATATAGCAGACGGCTATGACTTTGTTGGGTTACCTCTGAGCAGCACTTTTTTGCATGCAATGGGCTAAATGGCCAAGTCACAAAGATCCCAAGTGCTCAGGGAATCAACTGGTCAGAATCAACAAACTTTCAAAATAGATCAAAAGACAGATCATGAAAACATGATAATCATGTAACTTTTCAATAAGATAAAAAGACAAAGAAAAAAGTATGTCATACAAAGTACAGAACTTTCTTTTATGATGCCGAAAGATAAATGAACTTTCTTTAGTGTTGCCACGGGACAAGAGGGGGCTATCATTTATATTAGATTACATTAAATATGTCAGTGTAAAAGTTACATGGATAAACCAATGAGTCACTAAATATTTTTGCATGGAATAATTACATCACCATTTTAAAATTCCTTGACTGAAACATAATGCATCCGAACAATTAGTGGATTTTCAACTTCTCATTTAGAGGGCTGATCCATGAAGATTAGGGTTAATATAGCTGAGCATCAAGAATGTTTAAAATCTGCATCCCAAGTCCTAATTTTCTATGCTGATTGTTGAACTTTAGTTGCAATAAGTCTCTCACGTCTCTGAAATGACTTCTAGCATTTTGGTAACCTTTTCTTAGCTAGTTATTGCAGGAATAACTCTGATGTCCTTTTAAATCTTCCCAAGCTATCAATGCTGGTAAGCATCTCTAGCACACCAAATGAAACTGATTTCTTAAAAATAGAAATTACTATTTGAATTTTTTTACACATCTCATAAAAATAGATAATTCATACTTTTATTTATATACTTTTAAAATATATATCTTTTTCCATTAAGATATGATTTAAATTGTTCCAGCATTCTGATTGTCATTCCATGGAAAAGATGTACAGTAATTTTGTTTTCCATTTATTTTTGTTGCACCATGTTGAAGCAACCCTCTGATTTAAGCTCATGAGTTTGCTATTGTAATCACACTTTTTCTCCAAGTTTAGAAATTCTCTCAAAAATTAACCAAAAACTTTTTAAAATTGGAGGATTTTTAAAACAATTTTGAACCATGTCTCATTCTTTCAGTTTTACTCTTTTTTTCCTGCTTCCCCATATTTTAGAATTTCGAGAATTATTTTTATGATTCATCCCAGTATTTAAGCACATAACTTCCCAAAAGTGAAACTAAAACTGCCATTCTTCCCTTCCTGGAATCAAGTAACACTGCATTGTGATGTCACTTAGTGTACCTTTAGAATGTCTTTGGATATACGTTGTGCACATGATTGTTCACACCAGCTTTCATGTTGTGAATACTGGAGGAAAATTGCATTTTCTCAGTAGCTTTTATTGAACTTTAGATTTTATTTCCATATATTTATTTTGCTTCCATAGAATTATAAATAACAATATTTTGGAATTAGTTACGATATATCTTCAGCATTTTTTTTTTCTGATGAGGAAGTCTTCTAAATTTTAGCTTTGAATATTTTTTTGGCATTGCTTTTAATTATTTGTTACTTTTTTTAATTTCTTTATTTTCGATAAAAAAAGTTGATTATTTATTGTTTCCTGAGAATAAACATGGTATTTATACAGAAGCAAAAAGGATTTCCTTGGTATGGGAATCAGGCCTCCTATAGCTGGGAGATGACACAAATTCATCAAGGGCTTTTCACTCCCTCTCTATTGTACACTGAAGGGTATTTTAAAGGAATTTTTAAGTTTATGAGTTTATATTGAATGATTTAAAAACTGGTTTAGATCTTCCAGGGTTCAGCCTGAAAAACTGGCTTACATCCAGAAGTCAAACTATTTTATTACTATGCTCAGCCAAAAAAAAGTTAACTTCAAAACTTTTTTGCCAAATACCAATGAAAGGAATTATGGCATGTTATATGCCAATTAATCAGCATTTAATTCTGGATTATATGAAAATGAAATATTTAAGAAAAAAAGACAAGTTTTATTTAAATAGGGCTTGGGTTAGCGCGCTTGGCTACTGATCTACGGGACCTGGGTTCGAGCCCCGGGTAAGGCATGGATGTTCGTGTCGTTTTTCTGCTGAGGTCCTGCCATCCTCTCAGATCTTCTACTGTGGCATATAAACTGACAGGCTCCTGTCAGACCTCTGTGGCAAGCAGCTGCTTGAGGGGGTATTTATATTTTGTACTCATGAAATAAAAAAAATGCATCTAAATAAATATAGCAAATATAATAAAAAAAATAAGCAAATTAATTATAATGTTAAAAGGATTTAATTATAATGCAGAAAGGCTACTTATTTATGAAGGCGAGAAAATTGAATTTTAACTGAAAAAAGAAAATTGTCCTCTTTCCCTTTTTCCCCCTTGGTAACTATACTTTGAGAAAATTCCATGCTTCTCACTAAATGTGCTGAGTCAACTTTAGAATTAAAAAAAACAACAGAAATAAGCTATGTTATATTACGAAAAGAGCATTTAATTGTGGTTAAGAAAAATAAAGACAAGGAAGTAAAATTTTATAACTTTTTTAATTGCGAAGTTCTTTTTTCATTTCAATTAGATTAAAAATAATTTTTTCTATAATTACTAATATATTTTATTGCTTTAATATAATTCATAATATTTCCATTATTCAAATCTTTCATTTACATTTTTCAACTTTTTTTGGTCATTTATGCAAAAATTAATTTAGATATCTTGCCGACAGGCAAACTCTAAGGTAGTAGTGTTACAAAAATTTATTTTGCTTTAAAAACAATTTAAATAACAATAGAAAAAAAAAACGTAATTAAAAAAAGGAGTAAAGAGCTTTGGAAAAAATAAATTAAAATATTTTAAAGCAAATATAGTTATTTTAACCACTGAAATTAGGATTCAAGGTCAATTTGAACTATTGCTAAGAAGAGTTAAACTTTTCGATTTCCATTTTTTAAGATACATAAAAATTAACAGCTAATATTTACATATCATCTAAATAAGGAATATATTATTAAAAATCAGATTTCAAAGTATAAAAATACTCAATGATAATCCTATGTACAGCTAGCAGGAGCAAATCCAGAAATTAAACCACTTTGAACTGCCTGTGAACATTGAAATATGTTTAAAGTAGGAAAGAGTAAAATGAAAACCAAGAAAACAATTTACAAGCTTGGTGAACACTTTAAAATTGCTACCCCCCCCCCCCCCAAAAGGTTAATTTTCATAAGTTTTAAAAATTTTTGGGGGAAAGCGAGTGGCAACAGTTCAGATTGTAATCTTAACTGTAAATTTAGTGGCAGGAAAGCTTTGCTTCACTGGGAACAGAGAATACAGTGATTTCATAAATATCCAGAAATAAACGTTAATTTGGTACATAACTTATTTCTGTTCATTAGTAATTTGGCATAAAATGATATGAAGTTAATTTTTCATTTAGACAGTAAAAAAAAAATACATGGCAAGTAGTGTAAATTCAGTTTTTTTTTCATGCTGGACAAGGTTCAAGAATATTTAAAAATTGCTTGGTCTATAACCTTAACACAGTCTTATGAATTTAGCAATTTAGATTACTGTGCAACTAAAATAACTTGGGATAAAAAAATTAATTCAATTGGAAATCAATTAGTTAAAGATTTATATTCACACTGATAAAAAAAGGAAGATGGTTGGAGACAACACTTCATAATCTTTGTTAGCATCACTGTTGCTCCATTTTTGCTACAAGTTTTTATTTTCACTCGTCCTAAATGTATATCATAAACCTGCATATCATCATCATCCTCAAGCAGCCAAGGGCTATGAAGGTCCAACCAGATTATGTAATTTAGTTCACCAAACATCACTCCTGAGCTATATCTGCTGCATCTTGACACTGTAGACCAATTCTAACAAAGTCTGTTTCACATTGTCTGCCCACTGCATCCTAGGTCCTCCCCCTATTTCTGAGGCCTTCACAGGCACACTGTTCATAAAACCTTACCCACTAATCTATAGTTATGCATGTGGGCTACATGGCCAAACCAATGGACTCTCTGTCTCTGCACAATATGCTGCTCAAAGGAGGATGCCCACTAGTTTGCCTAATCTCATCATTACTTATGAAGTTGAACCACCTAATGCCCAAGATAATGCATAAGCATCTAGAATCAAAAGCATCTAGTTTCTTGTTATCTTGTTTACAGAGAGTCTAAGTTTCACTACCATAACTAACTATTATAGTCTAAGTTACTAAACTATTATAGTCTAAGTTTAGTCTTTAGGTTGTTTTTTTTTTCACTCTCCATAGATTCTTAAAAGTCCCAGCAGGAATCCCTATTCATCTGTTAATCTCATGCCGCATATCACCAATATCTTACACAGCTCCCAAGATAATTAAACTGTGACAGCTGCTCAAGACTGCAACTATTCAGATTAACTGAATCACAGCCTGCCTGCCCAATTTTCATCACTTTAGTATCTCTCTGCTTATAACCAAACCTACTCTACTACCAATCTCATCAACAGCTTGAATGAAAGAGTTCATCTCATCAACATCATTTGCCAAGAGGGCTAAATCATCAGCATAATCTAAATCGGAAATCTTCGTATCTCCGGACAATTTATGGTCAAAATCTTTCCCTTGCAATAAATTTCGCATAACATAATCAATAACCAAACTAAAGAGAAAAGGAGACAAAATGCACCCTTGTCGAACATCAGAAGCAATGCTAAACCAATTGCTACAAGCCTTACCAACTCTCACACAACTCAGTATTATTATAGAGAACTTTCATAGTGCTAGCTAACATGCCAGGAATTCCATATGATCTAACGATCAACCACAAATTATATCATCAAAATCTATAAAGCTATAATCACAGGCTTTTTAAACTCTTAAACATTTCTCAAGAATCTGCCTAAGTGAAGAAATCTGATCTACAGATCTCCTACCATTTCTGAATCCACACTGCTCATTACCTTTTTCCGTTTTTAAAAATAAAGATAATAATAGCTCTGGTAAAATCCTTAGTAACAATGCCTGTACCTCATAAAGTATATTCAAAATTTCAGTCAGCCATGTGGTAACCGAAACATTCCCAGCTCTAGCATTTCTGTAGTAATTTCATCCATCCCTGGGGATATATGTAGTTTAAGTTTAGAAACAGCTAAAATAACTTCAGACTGTATTATAGGGCCAACATTAAAGCCAGTAATGCATCTGTCCTCATTACAAATAATGGGAGTAGAACCAACCACATGATTCAGAACATCTCTGAAATGCTCAGCCCACCTAGCCATGACAGTCTTCACTTCACTTTCAATAACCTTACCATGTTTATACTGTATACCTGTCCATTTTTTCCCACACAAAACATTAACTATCTGATACAGCTCTCTACTGTTACACTCTCTAGCTGTTTCCTAGCTTTCTCAGCCAAGCCATCTAGCCAAAAATTCTTATCAGCTGCTAACTGATCCCACACTTATTAAGCTCTTTGTAATGCTCTCTGTTAGGACTAGTATACTATTCATTAAGGACATTCCTGTCTTACTAAAATAAGCTCCAGCATCTTATCACTCATAATTTTGCCTTCTTTACTCCCATTTACCTAGAAGGGTACTGTTAGTTCTAGAAAAGTTTATTTAAAATGGTCCCATTCTTCCTCAACTTCAGTAGTAAACAAACCATGACTGTCATAATGATTAAAAAACCTATCCTGGTCAACTTTAGCTATAACTGGATCTTTCAGAGCTGAGGTGTTAGAGGTAACTTTTTTTTTAACCTTAACACAACAATTTTTATGTTTAATTTGCAAGAAACTTAACAAGGTAATGATCAGATCCAATCTCAGCTCCCCTATATATCTGGAGCCAGTGGCAGTACCAAGCTGAAAACACTGGTTCTCATCCGATCACCGAAGTAAAGTAGCTTTGGGTGTGGTCAGTACCTGGGAGGTGACCACCTGGGAACACTGTGTGCAGTTGGCAAAAAATCTGTTGAGGAACTGCCATCCTCACAGATCCCTCTACTATGGTGTATTAAACTGACATGCTCCTGTCAGACCTTTGTGGCAAGCAGCTGCTTGAGGAGGTATTTTATTTATTTATTTATATAATCTGGTATTCCTAACAGAACTAGCCCATTTGCTGTTAATATATAATCAATCATATTCTTATGCAGCCTATCTGGCAAAACCCATGTATACTTATGTATGTCAGTGTTTGTAATAAGTGTCAGTTATTCTCAAACCATTAAGTTTACTTACCTGTTGGAGACGTTTCCCATTGCCATTGTAGCTACCAATACCAAAAGGACCCATCACACCCCTCCCCAAAGGTCAGAGTCAGTACCAACTTTAAGCATTACAGTCACCTAGAACAAGGGTAATATTTCCTTTCTTGACAGAATTCAAAATATCCTGAAGTTGTCATATAAACATTTAAAAAATAATCTTAGAATAACAGAACTTTTTGCAACCTGATTTAGCACAGCACTGTACATTAGATGTATATATATATAAATTGCTTTTATCTACATAACAAACATGCACATATTTGTGTATTTCATTAATCATAAAAGTGATGAGAAATAACAATAAAAAAATCAAAAATTCTATTGTGTTTGACAAACAACTATTTTACAATTTTAAAAATTAATAAAAATCAAACAAGTTATAATTATTTCAATATTAGACACACATTTTTTCCATTTACAGTCATACCCTGCTTAACATCTATTGATTTCGAGAAAACATGATTTAGTCAAAACACCATTACAGGGGGCAGTTAATTCCATAATAATAATAAATGGGAAACATTATTATCATTAGGTAATTTCCTGGGCAGCCAAAATTTGAGCCATAAAAGCTGTACATAGATCTTTAATGAGATATGATTTTTTTAATGATAATTTTGAAATATGTAGAATATTTAAAACATATAACTAAATACATTAAAAATTAAAATGTATTAAAACATCAAAATGTCTTTCTTCAAGAACTTTGCTTTTGCTTTGTTTATGGGTATTGAATTAATGTGATGAATTCCATTACCCTGAGAGAGATTTTTTAAAGGTTCTTTAGATGATTTAAATAGGCTCTTTGGTCATTGTTATCATCATACAGGCATGCATTGAATTTTATCTATACAGGCTACAAAGGAATCTCTGCTGCCTGTATGGATAAAACAGCCACATAGCTGAAGAGTGATACAAGGACAGAAAGAGATTAGCGAATTATATAGACAACCAATTTGTATGTGTGTGTTTATATATATAGTATGCAGTGTTAATGTTGTGAGCATAAGGAAAAACATTTACAAACAGACAATAACATTCACATTGCTGAATATGTGACGACTTACCCCAAATGGAAAAAAATTTATTGCATATGGGGGTGGGGAGGAAATCGAACCTGCAACCCTCCAGAAACATGCCAGAGAGCTGTACTGTTAAACCAACTATTGAATGCTAATTTGCTTCAATGATGTGAATAATAAATCTTTCACTGAGTGTGGTGGACCCTGCACCATCTATAATCAGGAAAAGCAATTTATTTTCCAATTGTTGCTAATGATTCAGATATTAATGAGGAAGTTACTCACGTTTAAGCATTATTTATGAAAAATCCATCCATAGTAAATACACAGATTATCTCTCTAGATATATAATTCAATAAATACTCAAGTGAAAACAATTATTGCTGATGAGGTGTATTCGATTCCTACCCCATTGGAAATAATTTTTTGTCACTTGAGTATTTATTGAATTCTGTATATACAGGTAATCTGTGTATTTACTATGGATGGATTTTTCATAAATAATGCTTAAACATGAATGCCATCTTCATTAACATCTAAATCATTAGCAACAATTGGAAAATAAGTTCTCTCTCCTGATTATAAATGGCACAAGGTCTGCCATATTCAGTAAATTTATAGGTCACAATGTGGAAGTAAATTATCGTCCAATGGGTGGTTTAATGGTAGAGCACTCGCATATATCTGGAGAGTTGTGGGTTTGATTCCCACCCTATCAATAATTTTTTTTCACTTGAGTATTTATTGAATTCTATATCTACAGGTAATCTGTGCATTTACTATGGATGTGATAACTTGCTTGACACCAGTTCAGGTTATTATTGGCTGATACCTGAATTGGGTTGCAGCTGAATAAATGTTACAGTGAGGTATGTTGTAATGACATTACAGCAGATGAATATTGTTGGGGGGGGGGGGGGGGTAGAGGGGGAATGTTAACTCGGGTATGACTGTATCTGCTTGCAAACACTGCCTACATTATTTGAGTATATAGAATTACAGAAATTTGAATAACTATTTTATGCAAATACATACAATACTGAGAAATTAATTCTGTTAACTGTAAAATTTCAAATATATTGCTTACTGTTGTTTTTATAAACAGAAGGGAAAAAAAACATATTTTAAGAGCAATTACACTTATGAGAGATCAATCTCTGTTCCAAATGATTAATTACATTGAAAAGTCAGAGGTAAAAGCTACTGCAAATGAAAAGGAAAAAAAATCCTGAAAAAGATTCTCAATTGATTTATTTTACACATATCTTTCAATACTAGCATTCTGAACTTAAAGATATATTCTAAATGGTAGCACATTTGGCAAGTGATCAAAGGGACCTGGTTTGAGCCCCAGATCTCTTTGATCGCTTGATTTATGATTCAAAGGTATCTGAGGTATGGAAGTTCCCTGGTGTTATCTTTTGGCAGAAGTTTTGTCCATCTTGTAGACCTTCTCTATGGTGTATTAAACTGACAAGCCTTTGTGGCAAACAGCTGCTTGAAAGGTTATTATTATTAGTATTCATTTGAATTTAGGTCATAATGTAACCAAATATGAAGTAGCATGGCATAATTTTTATTTGAAACAGCAGAAGCTTTTAGTTGCAGATTTCCATTGTTGTAAATGAATACTAGAATTTTATATTCACTTATTGCTGCATTTTTATTGACGAGAAGAATATTCACTTATGAATATACGCTCAAAGAATACCAATTAATACCAATTAGCCAACAAAATGGCATGAATTTAAAATAAAGGTGAATAAGCTCATTACACTGATGGATAATGCCTTTAATATCAGTTATGATTTTCAGCAACAGATTCTCAATAATTATTTACTTAAAACTTATATGCAAAACACAAAATAAATTGAATGCTTCCTTTTCCTTTATATTGGTAATCATTCAATGCAACTCGAAATTATTAGGCTATGTTAAATATCAGATATTTACATCTGTATATGCTTAGAATTAAAGGATAATGTCATGTCTCAAAATCTTTAAAAGAAAATGACATAAAATGTGGTTCACATGTAAAATTAGCAATGCAAAAGGAGAAAAATCTATGAACTTTTATACAACATGAGTGTGAAAATTAGGATGGCTATGCTTGTACCTTATTTTTGTTCCAACCAGTCCAGTGTTAACTTGGTAGCAATTTGATTTCACCATGTCAAAGGAATAACATATGATTGTGTATGGTCAAGAGTGATAGTAATTACAGAAGTTCGTAATTCCTTTACTGAGGTATCCAAAAACTTAAATATACCCTAAAATGTTCTTTCAGGATTTTGGAAACAATTTTAGTGAAAAAGAGAGGTCAGTTGTAGGCCAGAACAAGGTTGTCCAAGGGCCACACCTGCTCAGGAAAATTACCAGTCTTTAAGAACAATATATAATATCTGTAAAATAATGGTAGGGCTTCAACAGGACAGGCTCAAACAAGACATATTTGAGCTTGCACCCCAATGTGAAGTCCCTTTTCTGACATTTTACAGTCATTGCATTGTTGAAGGTGCCCAATGTGATGCTTACCTCATTTACCAGCTTAAGAAAACCCTGGGCTTCAAGAACCAATATGTAGGGAAATGATATACACACACAGTCGTATCAGAATAATATGACCATCTACCATAGTATATATGTATGGTAGGTGGTCATATTATTCTGATATGACTGTGTATTCCAAAAAGTAATATTTTAATTGAAAGCATAACTGAAATAGTTTTGAGCATAATTAGTGAATTTCCACATGTATACTGTTTGTGACCCTGCATCTGCATATCTCCAATCAGTATTCTACTTCACTTGCATAATTACTTTTTGCAGCTACATAATTGAACTTTTTTCATTATTAGACACATAATTATGAATACATAAAATGAATAACAACAGATCTGGAACTACAAAACTACTAATCTATCTTCGACTTCCCATGTAAAGAGTGTAATAATCAAGGAAGAGCAGATGGAAAGATCAATGGCAGTGGAAATGTGTATTAGAGAATGTAAATGAATAGTGACTCCACTGTTTCAAAAGGAAGGGATTTCCAGGTCATTGCTTTCATTTACGAAACAAGTTAATGTTTTCCTTACAGCCCATCTCTTGGTTTACAAACATTTGTTTTATGAATTTTCACAATAATGAACAAAACAAATGTATACCCATTTTACAGTATATAAAGAAATTTTTGCAATAATGAAGAGAATGTGTGTAACACAGAGTAGGAGATGCAGACTCATCATTTTTGAACAGCAGAAGTTTTTTGGTATGAGAAAAAAATTAAAGTTTATAACACAATCCAAGTAAAATTTGCACAATGTTTCAGACACAAAATTTTTTAGCATTTACACATTCCACTGTAGTTTGCAAAATGAAACTATAACCACCCCTATATTATTTTGGAAAATCATGTGATGAATGAGTTTACAAATCAAACCACTTGAGTACTACTCTATAGGAATCTTTTGGCAATTATGAGTTAACCTTGCAACCTATGAGAGCCTATACTGTATCTACCTACTCCATGGTTCAACAGTGTGAATACCCCAAATTTGCCCTTCCTACCACAATATCTATGCATATGATGTCAACTTCTTTTGGGGAGTGTTAAAAGCTTGCTTTTGTGGTTTCTTGTTTTCTTTGGGCATATGGTATTTAATAGATGATATCAGAAATCAAAAGACTTATTTCATTGCTTATGTATTATTGAACTTCAGACTTTTTCACCAAAAAAATTGCAGCTTTATGTAAAAAAAGAGTACCGATTTATTAGGTGCACTTCAGAAAACTAACTAAATACTACTCTAGATAATGAGAACTAGCCGAAATTACTCTAGCACTGATTTTATTTGAAGAATTCTTTAATATTCTAGTATATATGGGGAATTTCTGGATTTCTAGAGCTGAAGAACTAGTCATAATTTTTTCTAATTGAAATTAATGGGAAACAGTTGTTTGATTTATAAATTTTTAAATTACAAAACAATTTTAAAGGAAAGAATTACATTAATAAATTAAGGAATAAGTGTATATTCTCTTCAATACACACTGCTCTACTAAAATATTAGAAAATTTCCATGTTATGTCAATGAAAATCTAATTTCAAAGCCCATAACTTCTAAAATATGCATTTAATGGAAACGTAACTGAAGATAAAGATTAAATCTATTTAAATGTCTATTTCCAACAATATTCATTCAGTATTTAAAGAATTAGGGAACTGGAATATTTAACAATAAATTATCTTGTTTCATAAAAATCGTTCATAATTGTCTAATATTGAAATAATCATGCAAACCTATAATGTATATTTAATTTATTAAATGTTTGAAACAGTAATAAATAAATTACCTTTGAAGCTGCTGCTTGTCAGAGGTCTGACAGGAGCCTCAGTTTGATATGCCACAGAGAAGATTTGTAGGGAAGGAGAGACCTCAGCAGAAAGGCATTTCATTCCATTGATCAGTACCCAAGAGCATTAACAACTTTGCCACTGGGACAAACTTATTAAAGTTTTAATTTCTGAGGTAAATTCCCAACAAAAATATTTACTGATTTATTGATGTTACAGTCAACAGGTAACTATGAACATTACTTACTGTTTAAAGCTATTGTGACATATTCTAGCTTCCATAAGTTTTTAAATACCAAATGAATATTTTTGAAAAATTGAGAATAGATTTGATTATTATAGCCTTTATCTTTAGTCACATTTTTCCATTAAATGAATAATTTAGAAGTTATGGAACTCAAAGTTTGAATCCCATTGACATAACATAAAAATACTCTTAATCTTTTGGTAGGAAAGTGTATATAAGGATCCCAAACCATCTCATTGGTATAAACATTGCACAAAGAGAATGGTGCCTGCCGATATCTTCCAACAGAAGGGGCATGGTTACTAAGAGACAAGATTATCAGGTCTGCCTGGGTGACAGTTACCAGAGAAAGATTATACAGATAGGTAATAGAATTTATGACAAAATCTGATGCTTCGCAACTCAAGGATGCACATTTTTTGGGAGATGCCATGTTTACCACTATCCACCATTGAGACTGAATAGTACTATAGAAGTCAAGTCCAGAACTTCCAAAACCCTAACTATGATCTTTGTCGTGGGATGCCACAAACAAGGATATAAAGACCCAAGTTGCATTCAGTGCCCATGACGCCTAGATTACACAGACAGGTAATACGATTAGTGACAAAACTCAAATGCTCTGCAATTCAGAGACTGCACTACATCTATCGGGATAATGCCACATTTTACCACTACCCACTGTTGCAGCTGAACAGTACTATAGAAGTAAAGTCCAGCCTTTGGCAAAACCTATCCACAAACAACTGCTACATCCTCAAGGATGGTGGTCAGAAGTACAGAGCAGAATGTGGAATAATAGTTTATGCCAATAATGACACTCCTATGAATAGTACAATCCCTATTTCTCTCAAAGTAGGAAAAATAACCAGAAACTATGGACCAGCCTGCAAGCACATGTAAATACTCATGTGATTGCAGGAGGGCTTGATTTCATTCAGATTTTGATGCAATTCATGATAATTTCAATGTATTGAGTGTGGCCATCTGAGATCTGAGAGGTTTGAGAGGATAGTGATTTTCTGTTTAAGAGAACCTTTGTGCATGAAGTTTTTAAAAAGTGTGGCCAGTCAATATCCATTTTGGGGAAAGAATCTGGCCAACCTGAATCCAAACCCATCACACAAGCAGACTGGTTTGTTTTTGGACCTCAGTGGGAGTTCCTTTGGCTTTGAGGGCCATTACAGGGAGTGTAATACCACAATGAAAAATTAATACTTTGTACCTGTGACTGGAAATGTTGCACCCTTGATAACATTGGTGGTGAGAACGGGGAGCAGGTTCATCTACATGTTGCTGAAAGTAAATTCTGATATCAGGTCGCTGTAAGGGGAAGAAACACAAAATGTAGTGTTATGGTTTCATTAAACAGCTCATTTTTGATGTAGATCTGGACCTGCTTTGAAACTATTTACCCCTCAAACAGCTCCTTGCCACAGATATCTGACAGCAACCTGTCAGTTTAATATGCCATAGAGAAGATCTGAGTGATGGTATTATCTTTGCTGGCTTCCTGAATACCATTCCTTAGTATCTAAATGTGCTATTATTTTCCCCTTCACAAAACCCCACATTTAAGCAAACCTCTGATTTGAGCTCACGAGTTTGATCTGAACTGTTGCCAACACATATTTTGATAAAATTTCTGAAAGTCTCTCAAAAGTTAACCAATATTTTTAAATAAGCAGATTTTGGAAGTAGATACCAAGTAATATATATTTAATTTCACCTTCTGCTTCCTGTTTCAAACCTATTTCAAAATTTCTAGAATTATTTTGATCATTCATTCCATTATTTCCTGAGACTGACACTAAAACTACGAAATTCCAGGAATATACTGTTTAAAGTGGAGCAGAGCACAAAAAGTAGGTGTACAACAGACAAGATGCTTGTTGTTAAAGATCTACAATTAATTGGAAACATGTTTCATGGTGCTTGCAGTCCTAGACTGAAACACTGGATATCATCTATTTATTTAGTTAGTACATTACAATTTTTATTTTTCATTTTTATTTTCATAGATTTATTTTGATTTTATATCCATTATTTATATATACCACAATTGAATTTTGGAATACTTCACTGTTTATTTTTTTGACAAGCCTTAAAAAAATATTTGCAGCAATAAATTGTTGCAACATTACATTATTTGTTGTTTTTTATTTCTCAGTTTTTCAATAAAAAAAACTTATTTTTTATTGTTTCCTAATAGTAGATGAGGTCTTGAATATGAATAGAGAGGATTTCTTTTGTTCAGAAAGCAGTCCTCCTAAAAATTTATTTGACAAAGAAGTTCCAAAGTAATTTTTTTACCTGAGCACTGAAAAATTGTAATGGTCTGTGGTTTCATTTTAGTTTTTAAGGTTGGGAACTGGAAGGGTTAAATAATATTACAGTAAGAGATATATTATGATATGCTTAAAATGCACAAAGATGATATATATATATACCAATCTGAAAGTTACAGCATAAAGCTCTAATAACAGGAACATTTACTTAATGGTAAATTCCTTTCCCCGTGGAAGCTGAATAACAAAGCATTTACTGTAATATCTGTGCATTATTCCAAGAAAATACATAAAAAATGTTCAAAATTATTTTTTTTTAAATAAGTCTTTTTAAAGAAGATTTAGTGTTCAGTCAGAGGTGGCTAAAAAACCAAAAGTGCCTACTAACACAGCCAAATGAGATGTACCTACTCTTAAGAATGCAATGTATAACATAATAATCAACTTATTTATGAAACTTCACTCTTGGACAATTTCAGCAATCCATATTACATTCTACTGCATAAAACAAAATCAATTGCCTTATGGTATATAATACTTCACCCTGATTATCCATCCAACAGGGATGCCATGCAAACAATATGGCCTGCCAGAGTTATAGTAGAATGAAAAACTGACTAGAACCATTTCTGGTAAAGCAGAAATGTGTCTTTTTGGAAAAAGTTGTTTGAAAGTCATTTACATTTTTCTTTTTGAATATCAATTTTAGTAGAAAAACATAACTTCAGAAGTCTGCTCTAAAATTATTTGGACAACATCAAGTCTTTTTGAATTTCAGAGAAGATTATTAATCCCATGCACAGAAAAATGTAAATCTCAGCATAATGAATAATGCAATTTCCTTAATTGAATTTTAAAATAATTTACATTTTTGTACAGAATAAATTACAGAATAAATGATATTGCTCTCAAAATATGCTTTTCTTCAAACTTACACATATGTTTAAGTATAATACAATTTCAAACTATTCCTAAACCATTCCAAAATGCTTTTAAGATATTTTTAGAAAATTTTTTTAAAATAAAAACTGCTTCTGAAAATCCTAGTTAATGATTTTATTCTTTTAATACTGACACACTAATAGATATAAATGCTAACCTTGCATTGAAAATTAATATACGAGAGTTGCATAAAGTTTGCCATAAAACATTGAAACCAGCTGGAAGAAGAATCTCATAAAATGTTTTTTCACTATTACTTTAGCAAAAAAATTTAACATTTCAAACTTTGGCTTACATGCAGCTTTAACTACATGTATATATATATATAACTGCAAACACAGAATAAAAAAAAGCATATCAATTTTGATATTTATCACATAATATACATAAGAAATGGATCAATGGAATTGTAAACAAAATAATGAAAATATTGTTACTTCTAAAATAACTAGCATTTTTACTACTTTGAGTTAATTTACTATAAAAAAGGATTGATATATCAATAAAGCATACATATACCAAAAATGCTTTTCACAAAACATTGTTTGAAATCAAGTAATTTTTTATGTAGTGAAATACATTTTTATTGAAAATATAGCAGAGAAAATGCCTAGTAAAAAAACTCAATTAGAGAGACATGGACCAACATACATTGTACAGTTTGATGGATCATATACCCCAATTTTGAGGCTTTCTCAGTCAATACTCAGTAAAATTGATGTTTAAATTAATACCAATTTAGCACAACATAATGTAAAATTATTCAAATACATGCCCAGTTAAAAAACAAAATTTTCAACCTGTTGATAACTCAGATATTTGCTGAGTACCTTCACACTATAGACAGATGAAATAATCATAAAAGAATGAAGTATATAATATTGAAAACTACTTTCAAAATTTTCTATTGATTTATGATTCAGAATTAAGAAATTTTTCATTATGATTATTTTATGCCCCTCTATCAATATCACTGCATCTTTTTCCTACTTCATAGATCTAGTTCATCTTTGAACTTAAGATGTGTTTCTACATAAGGCATCAGTCAATGTGTCAAAATAAAATGCCAAGTCATTATGAATCAAATAGGCACACTAATGAATGGAAATACTCAAAAGTAAAATAGAATAAGAAATCTTCCCTTAGCGCAGTTAATTTAGTGAAATTAATTTCATAAGCATTTGGTGAAGGTACCATTTGATTTCAGATCATCAGATTAGTATGGTTAATTTTGGCAATAAGGAAGTTTGAATTTAACATGGAATTATGGAACAATTATATGGAAAATTAAAAACTTCCAACAACTGAAAAAGAAAACCAAAATAATAAGTTATTACAACTATTATGTAAAAGCATATGCTGATATCTACACAATTAGTATTTTCAGTGACCCTAAATAGCAGTTTATGATTTGCATACTGACTGTACAGGGATGTATATTTCTTTGGTAAAATAGTTGTACTCAGCAAGTGCTTCTATTCCCCTCTGTAGAAGTGATCACTTCCTTTGGAAGTAACATCAGATATAAGTTATCACCCCACAAACTTAATGGAGTTCCAACCATGTACGGAAACAAAGATTTTCCACAAGAATATATCTGTGAAAACCAGGCATTACTACATAAATAAGTCAGTGTTGGATGAAAATAAACATATCATATGGAACAACCCATTCAACCTGCATGCATCAAACATAATTTACATTTGAAACTAAAAAAAATTGCAACCAACAAAATCCAGTAAAAATATTGATTACATTTTTAATCTTAAAATGGCTGTGATAGCAAAATAAACCTAAAAATATGCATTAAAATTTCACCTGTATAATTATTGCTTTGCAATAATTGCAAATTTATTACACTCTTCATAACACAAATTTCACTTAATAAAGACTGAACATTTGAATGAAAACTAGATTTATTCTCAATTTTCCATATTTTCACACTAAAGTTACACTTGATATCATAACTACACTGCAAATATAAAGAAAGACTGATGACAACTTATGATCCTAACTTTACAAATATCACCATACAAAATTTTTCAACAGGTATTTTAAATTTCAAACTGATTACCTACTTAGAATTTTTTTAAAAAGTTTTCATAACATTCCACACAGGGGTATATCTAGTTTATATATGTACCCCTCACAGCCATGCAAGAAATAGTATTTTACACCTTTTAAGAAATCATGTACGATATGTATACAATGCTACAATGTGTCCTGTAATGCCTGCAATATGTAGGCATTACAAGACACATTGTGGAACACGTGGGTACCATGGACACCATGCAACATCTTGTGGAGCACGTGCTCTAGTGTAGACAGCTGTATTAAGAGCAAAAGGTGGCCCCACGAGGCATTTCGTAGACCTTGCTAATGCAAAGCCAACTCAATGTATAAGCTATTAGTAAAGAATTAAGCAATAGTCCTTTTTTTTTCTGAGTGGTTGAAGACCACTAAGAATTATCCTGATGGCCTCATGGGGGTTTGTAGGTTGAATGAATGAAGGATAAGCTTTAAAATTTTATTGCTCAATGATAGAGAACTTTCAGTTATTTTAATTATTTTGAGCAAGAAGGTCTTCTAATTGTGTTTGTATTATATCTAGGTCTTCAAGAAATATACTATACAACACCTTACAAGAAATTTCCTTGACATATTTTTTTCTTTAACCCTTCCTGGGTCAATGACGTCAACAGATGTTTTTTGTAAACAGAAACTTGGATTTAAAAAAAAATTAAAATTTTCTTACATACTCTGAAGACTATGTAATTCCATGAACATTATAGCCAGTGCATTTTTATGCAAATTGAAGCAACTGCAGTAAATGACAGCGCGGGTGAAAGTCATAAAACGGTATAAATAACACCTGATACTAAGCTCTGTTAATCAGTGTTATTCTTGTTCTTCAGATGGGAAAGGCAGCGAGTTTGACAAAGGCCAAATTGTAATGGCCAGACGACTGGGTCAGAGCATTTCTGCGAGGCAAGGCTTGTGGAGTGCTCATGGTCAGCCATGGTTAATACCTTCAAAAAGTGGTCCAAGGAGGGAAAAACCACGAACCGCAGCAAGGTGCGGTTCGTGGCAAGCTGCTGGTTCGTGGCAAGAGGTGAATGAAGGCTATCCCATACAGTACTAGCCAACAGAAGGGATATTGTGGTGCAACTCGCCTGTAATCTGAATGCTGGTGACGAGAGTAATGTGTCACGACACACAGTACATTGGACCTTGCAGAAAATGGGGCTGCACAGGCAGCTCCGAGTGCTCATGCAAACCTCTGTTCACTGTCGAAAGCACCTACAATGGGTAAGTGAGCAACAAAACTAGACCTTGAATGATTGGAAGGTTGTCTGGTCCAATGAATCTCATTTCCTGTTGCACCATGTGGATGGCCAGGTACGTGTGCATCATTTACCAGGGGAAGTGTTGGCACCAAGCTGCATAGTGGGATGAAAACAAGCCGGTGGAGGAGGTGTAATGCTTTGGGCAATGTTCTGCTGGAAAACCCTGGGTCCAGTCATTCATGTCAGGAAACTATGACATCTACCACCTACCTAAACATCATTGCAGACCAGATATATCCTTTTATGGCAATTGTATATCCCTCTCGTCGTGCCTTCTTTCAGCAGGATAATGTGCCATGCCACACTGCCTGGATTGTTCTGAGAATGGTTTGCAGAACATGAGGAAGACTTTCAGGTACTGCCCTGGTCACCAAATTCCCAAGAAATCAATCCAATCGAGCATCTGTGGTTTGTGTTGGAACAGCATATCCAATCTACTGTGGCTCAACCAACAACTTACAAGAGTTAAAGGATCTGATGGTAATGTGTTGGTACCAGATATCGCAAGACACCTTTAGAAATCTTGTAGCATCCATGCATCACTGAGTAAGAGTTGTTTTGGTGGCACATGGAGGACCAACATCATATTAAGCAGGTGGTCATAATGTTTTGGCTCTTCAGTGTATATCTTTTAAAAATACGCAATTGAAGCTAAAAAAAAATAAGTTTCTTTTTTCATTTGATGAATATTTTATTAAACTACAATATAAATAATTTGATAAAGCTTCTGATTGCTATATTTTATTATATATTTTTCCTTAAATTTTCAAAAATCTCCTAAAAATTAACAAAAAACTACTATTTTTAAGAAATGGAAGATTTTGGAAGTAATTACAAAGTACGCATCTCTTTTTTACCCATTTTACATTCTTTTCTACCTTAAACCTATTTCACTATTACTAGAATTATTTTTTTTATCATTTATTCCACTATTCTATGCTTCTTTCCTGCCATTCAGATCGAAATTGAAAGTAAAAATAAGCTTTCATATTGCTCAATGCACAACATCACAATATGAGGAAGTAGCAGTGATTGCTCACACATGTGCAGTAGTGGGTGAACCATCTGCTAAGTGTTAGTGCAAGTTGTTTACATCATGCAAATTGATGTAAATCAAGTAGGATATACACTCCCTTCATAAAGTTAGCATTTCATTTTCTTTTATAATTAAACCTTAGTTTTTATTTCTATGGATTTACTTTATTTCCATAAGTTATCTTTTTTTGTTGTCATCTCCGATCAATATCAGAGTTATGCTATACTGGATGGCTGCTTACACCTTTTTTGTTGTGGATATTTTAACCTTGCATTAGGTTGTATGTTATTTTCAACTTCATAATTTCTTTATTCTCTAGTAAAAAAATTCGATTTTGTATCATTTGCTGAAAATAAATGAGGTCTTGTAGGATACAGATTGGCATGGAAATCAATCCTCATGTGGGAGGCAATTTCAGGAAGGGTTTTACTCCCCCCCCCCTCCCACTAAACTTATTGTGAACATTTCACTCGCCCCTAGAAAATTTTCATTAAAAAAATTACTAGTTTTTTTACATTGAATGATTTTAACCCCACCACCACCTCAATATTGTGGCTCTCTGATGATACACTCTGAGCCACTCTGATAACTTTTTTTTTTTGCTTTGGTGCACACAAACCTTTCTGCACTTAGCCAAGATCACCAAACTTCAATACCCAAAGAAAATATTCATAATGTTCAGGAAAAAAAGCAGCCAAGTAAGTTTTTTTTCCATTTCATAACCAGTACAGAAAATTAACCATGAATCCAATTATCCCACGAATGTGCGAAATCCAAGTCGCTTTGCATAACACTAGTCGTGTTAAAATATGCAATACTGAAAAGAATCGTTAGAAGAAATAAAAATCATGTTTCAGGTTAAATATACTACAGGAAATAAAAAAAGCAACACTTGCAAGAAGTTATGCAAATGTGACAAAATTTAAGGAGATGGTAGTATATGGAAATGCATGGAAATGATTAGGCTTGCATGACAATCAAAACGATTGGACAGGCACGAGCTGACACCACAGGTGCAAAGCAGTGAAACACAGACAAAGGCAAAGAAAGCTCCCCGAGTGACAAAACGTTGTGGAAATTGTTCTAAACTGCTAAAGATGCCGTTATGCAGACGTTGCCAGCCATTCAAATATTAACAGACTTTGAGCGTGGAAGAATTATCAGCCTTAGAGAAGCTGGTTTGTCAGAGATGTGGTCAACTTTGTTGGCCACAATTCTAGCACCATTCTACACATATGGTGCCAGTGGGTTCAACAAAGATCCAGCAGATGCTGACAAGGATCAGGAAGATGATGTATGATCACAGAGCGACAGGACCTCCATTTGTGATGCATGGCATTGCGCGACAGATTCACAACTACGATGAAACTGCAAAGGGACTGGCAACGCATTGAATACCTGCCAGGCAGATAGATGGTAAACAACAGGCTTTTACAGTTTTCACTGCAAGCCTATTGTCCAGCACTGTGCCCCTCACATCTGCCCACATGCAAGCACGTCTTCAGTGGTGTTGCGTCAGACAGAACTGGAATGAACAAGAGCAGAGTACCATGGTGTTTAGTGACAAATCACATTTTGGTCTTGGTCAGCACAATGGTAGACAATGTGTTTGCAATCATCCAGGGGAACGGAACGCCACCCAATGCGTGTGACATCTTCATACAGCCCAAGCACCTGGTATCTTCATGTGAGGTGCCATTAGTCGGACATCTGTCAGAACTGGTCAACATAAGGGGATCTCTAACTGCCCAATGATATGTAATACAGTAGCTGTTCCATTTGTTCAGCATCATGGAACCTTTTACCAGCAAGATAACACTTGTTCCCACACAGCCTGCATTAGTCTGCAGTATCTACAAATAATCTAAAAATTTATCGCAAAACGGTCAGGTACTACCATGGCCTGCATTCTCACCGGAGCTTTCACCTATTGAACACATCTGGGACATGATGGGCCAAAAGCTCCAACCACTGTCACTGAAATGGAACAGTGACTTCATGCTATTTGGCATTCTATCCCTCAGGAGAACATTATAGAGTGTATGATAGCCTTCCCCACAGTGTTCATGAATGCACTGCTGCATGGGGTGGTTCAACATCACACTAATTATACAACTTTACCATGTAGGTAAAGTGGTAATTTCCTATATTTTTCTGATAATGTAATCAATCACACATCTCAGTGTATGCTAACAGCTGCCTGCATTTCAATAAAATGGCATTAATCCATCCAGGTGTTGCAATTTTTTTTTTTCCTGTGGCCGAGTAGTTAGCGCGCTTGGCTACTGATCTACAGGACCTGGGTTCGAGCCCCGGTTAAGGCATGGATGTTCGTGTTGTTTTCTGCTGAGGTCCTGCCATCCTCTCAGATCTTCTACTGTGGCATATAAACTGACAGGCTCCTGTCGGACCTCTGTGGCAAGCAGCTGCTCGAAGGGGTATTTTTTTATTATTAGTGCGTTATATTATTCAGGAGGAAATTTCCTTTTGATTAATATATAATTTAACTATTTTATTTTCATCAGGTTTTCCAAAATTAAGTCTTAATTGTATAGTTCAATTTATTTTTTCACCATATTACATTGAAAAAGGCTTATTAAAATCAATATGTTTGTAAATTTGTTTAATCTGAAATATAATAAAAATAAATACCCCTTCAAGCAGCTGCTTACCACAGAGGTCTGAACATGACCTATTTCTGTTGATTGGTTATTTTTTTTAAATTCTAAGTTGACTTGTTTATCTGACTGAACAATTGGTCCCAGTACTATACTTTGAGAAAAGTATAGTACTGGGGGGGGGGAATGAGAAATGGAGCAATTTTCTTATTTCAAGTAAAAATTTATTTTTGTGTTATTCAGAAATAAATAAGCTTTCTATTCATGTGCATTATAATAATATCTGTCTATTAGTGTTTTTAAATAAATTTTTGTGTTGTCAGATGCAAATTTTTACTGTACGACTCTAAAAAAGTACTATTAAAATATAATTAGTCATCTTTTTTGCTAAATATTTTATTTTCAGAAAATCCAGAATTAAATGCTGATTAATTTGGCATATAACATGCCATTATTCCTTTCAATAGTTATTTGGCAAAAATGGTTCTAAAGTTAATTTTTTTTGCCTGATCAGAGTAAAAACCTGGACCGGGAAAGGGTTAATTTGCAACTAAACTATGAAAGTCAAGAATTTAAAAAGGGAAAACATTTTGCCATAGATTGTAGCAATATTTCAGGAACTTGGTAGACATAAATAGGTCATACACGGGGAGCTGAAATTGGATCTGAACATTACCTTGTTAAAAGTGTCTTGCAACTTAAAAAGTGTTGTGCTAAGGTTAAAAAATTTATTTTTAATACTGAAGCTCTGAAAGACCCAGTTATAGCTAAAGCTAACCATGATAGGTTACTTAGTCATTATGGCAGTCATGGTATGCTTACTACTGAAGTTGAGGAAGAATGGGATCATTTTAAACATGCTTTTTTGGACACTAACAGTACTCTTTTAGGAAAAAAAGGAGCAGAAGAGACAGATTTATCTGAGTGATAAGGCACTTGGGCTTATTTCGGAAAGAAAAAACTGCAGGAATGTCCTTAATACCCTACTCGTCCTAATAGAAAGCATTACAGAGAACTTAATAAACATGTAAAAGATTATAGTTAGCTGCTGATAAGAATCTTTGGCTTGATGACTTGGCTGACAAAGCCAAGGAAGCAATTAGAGAGCACAACAGCAGAGAGCTGTACCAGATAGATAATGTTTTGTGTGATAGAAAACGGACAGACACACAAGGATTGAAGGATAAACAAGGTAAGGTTATAGAAAATGAGGATTCTGTCATAGCTAGATGGGCTGAGCATTTCAGTGATGTTCTAAACAATGTGGTTAGTTCTACTCCCATTGTTTGCAATGATGACAAATGCATTGGTGGCTTTAATGTTGGCCCTATAACACAATCTGAAGTTATTTTGGCTATTTCTAAACTTAAACTTAATAAATCCCCAGGGGTAGATGAAATTACTACAGAAATGCTTAGAGCTGGGAATGTTTCGGTTACCACTTGGATGACTGAAATTCTGAACATCTTTTATGATAAAGGCACAGTTCATAAGGATTTTACCAGAGCTATTATTATCCCTATTTTCAAAAAAGGTGATCTCAGTTCTTGTGATAACTATAGGGGTATCAGCCTACTCTCTGTTCCAGGTAAAGTTCTTTGCATGATTGTGCTTAATAGAATTAAGAATCTGATTGACAGTCAATTGCATGAAGAGCAATGTGGATTCAATAGTGGTAGGGGATGTGTGGATCAGATATTTTCACTTAGGCAGATTCTTGAGAAATGTTTCGAGTTTCAGAAACCTTTGGTTGCTAGCTTTGTTGATTTCAAAAAGGCTTTCGACTCCGTTGATCGTCATAATTTGTGGTTGGTTATGAAATCATATGGTATACCAGACAAGTTAGTTAACATAATGAAAGCTCTCTATAATAACACTGAGTCGTGTGTGAGAGTTGGTAAGGCTTGTGGCAATTGGTTTAGCATTACTTCTGGTGTTCAACAAGGGTACATTTTGTCTCCTTTTCTCTTTAGCTTGGTTATTGATTATGTTATGCAAAATTCCCTTCAAGGAAAAGATTTTGGCCTTAAATGGGCTGGAGATACGAAAATTTCTGATTTAGATTATGCTGATGATTTAACCCTTTTGGCAAATGATGTTGATGAGATGAACTCTTTCATTCGAGCTGTTGATGAAACTGGTAGTAGAGTAGTTTTGGTTATAAACAGAGAGAAAACTAAAGTGATGAAAATTGGTCAAGCAGGCTGTGATTCGGTTAATCTGAATGGTTGCAGTCTTGAGCAGGTGTCACAGTTTAATTATCTTGGGAGCTATGTAACAGATAATGGTGACGTGCAGCATGAGATTAACAGACGAATAGGGGATTGCTGCCAGGACTTTTAAGAATCTATGGAGATTGTGGAGAAATAGGCATATACACCTAAAGAGTAAAATTAGACTGTATAATAGTTTGGTTCTTTCTAGGGTTAGTTATGGTAGTGAAACTTGGACGCTGTGTAAACAAGATAACAGGAAACTAGATGCTTTTTATTCTAGATGCTTCCTTAGTATCTTGGGTATTAGGTGGTTTAACTTTGTAACTAATGATGAGGTTAGGCAAAGGAGTCTGCAACCTCCTTTAAGCAGCATATTGTGCAGATAGAGACTCCGTTGGTTTGGTCATGTTGCTCGTATGAATAATTATAGATTGGCGAATAGGGTTATGAACACTGTGCCTACGAGCCTTAGAAACAGGGGGAGACCTAGGATACGGTGGGCAGACAATGTCAAACAGGACCTTGTTAGAATTGGTGTGCAGTGGACAGGTGCAGATGTAGCTCAGGACAGACTTGCATGGAGAACTAAATTGCACAGTCTGGTTGGACCTCTGTAGCCCATGGCTGCTTGAGGATGATGATGTACACATCAGTTGACAGAAATTTAAATTTTGCAAAATATATAATTTCATTCATATTTTAATCATTATATAGCATTTGTTTATATTAATAAGAATGTTAAATGCTTTAAAATCAATATTTTATAAGCCAGTCATTAGTTTTAATGACTGCTTCGCATCTTTTTGCATAAAATACACTAATAATCAGCAATTGTTTCAGAAGCAGTGCTTCTGTGACAATTAGGAAAAATGAGGTTAAGAGAAAATAGCAAAACATCAATTAACCCACATGTTTGAATGCTTCTTTTAGGAAATTTCATAACTAATTTTTACAAGTTCTTGATAGGATTAAGGTACTGAGACTCTCCGTGTCTTTCCATTCTTTTAATGGCTCTATTTAATAATAATGGTTAAATTAACTACTTCTGAACAACCTTTGCACAAAGGGTGTTACCATGCTGAAAAATCCAAGTTTTATCCCCAAAATATTTCAGGCTATTGGCAAAAAATTTGTTCTCAATATTTTGACCTGGTTAGTGCATGCTTTTCCCCTCTTTGTAATCATCTTTTATCATTATCAAGCTAACAATCCTATTTTAATTACTTATCTGTGATTGGTTGGCATAATAAAATAATGTGGCCAGCCAAAACCCTTTGAGGGCTATAAATAGGTCAATACCTACCTGCTTTATAGGGTACCTGTGATTGTTATGATGGGTAAACACAACGACCTGAGTGAGCAATTGTGGGCAGATAGTGCGAAGAAGATGGGGTGATCCATATCCGTGGCTGCAGAATCTGGGCTTTCTGCATGTGACCATCGCAAATGTGTACCAGGGCTACACCAACAGCAAAACTCACAGCCATTGGGGGAAAATGTGACTATAACAAGGCCATTGATATTCAAGGTGAACACTGCCTCTCTCGTAATTGTACTGCCAGAATGGCACAGATGATAATGCTGGCATTCATTGGCAGGTTAGCTATGAAGATCCGTGCAAAGACTATGATGGTTCAACTGGGCTATGGCAGTCAATGTCCACATTGAGCATACTTGTTAACAGTAAGTCACTGGACTATGAGGCTGCAAAGGGAAAAGGAACATTACCAATGGACCGTGGAAGATTGGAAATAGGTAAGCTTAGTCTGATGAATCGAGGTTCCAAATACAACACGCTGATGGGAGGTTGTGTATGTGGCTTTGGATTGGATTGTTTTACTTCCGAGCGGCACTTTTTTGCACACCATGGGCTAAATGGCCAGGCCACAAGGACCCCGAAGGCTCAGAGAAGGTTGGGGGAAGGGACCCACTGGAACAGCTGTTGGGAGACAGATGGTAGCCTCCCGTCAAGGCCATCCAGCGTGTTCTTTAACGTGCGCAGGGTATGGCTCTCCCGCACATGGGGCCATGGCTTAATGTCCCATCCGACAGACGGCGGCCTTTTCAAGCCCATCGGTGTCCCCTACTGACCGTGGGCAGGGCGGGGAATTTTTGAGGAGATAAATCTCAATGCTGACCCAGCTGGGACTCGAACCTGGGAACTACAGATTATGAGCCTGGCGCGCTACCAACTGAGCCATCTCCGCCCCTGTGTATGTGGCAATAGACCACATGAGGCCATGAACTCCAATTGTCAATTGAAGGTGTTATGGCCAGTGAAGGGAATGTTATGCTCTGGGCATGTTTACGTGGACCACATGGGAACCTTGTACCTATCGAGACCACCAGCACCACACCCAAGGTTATGTCAACGTACTCAGTGACCACTACATTCGTTCACAGCTATCCATTTCCCACAGCAGGATTTTTTTTCTTTCGACAAGACACCAAGTCTCATTGCTCCTGTTTAGTGGGAGACTGGCTGGAGGAGCATTCCAGCAAGTTCACAACCCTTGAATGACCCTCTCTCTCTCTCTGGATTTGGACCCTATCAAGTACCTGTGGGATGAAGTGTAATGATGCATTCAAGCCTGATCCCACCACCACCACCATCACCAGCAACTCTCAGCACACGTAGTGCTGAGAGTTGGATCCGTGTAGGATAGCTGTCCTGGAATCACGGGCTGCAATACCATCTGAACATTTTAAGACCTGGTAGAGTATGTCTCGATGTGTTGCTGCTGTTGTGAGGGTGAAAGATGGAACCACATGGTATTAAGTGGGTGTATGTAATAAATTGTCCTTCCGGTGTAATTTGATGTAAATAAGAGTCCGTTCAATTATAGTATCAATTTGTGGCTGTATATTTCTTTTAAAAATATCTGAAGATGTATTAAAAATATTTTAAAATAGAAAAAGTAAACTCAACATACAAAAATATTTCAGAATAAAAATAAAATTACTGTAAAGTTGATAATTTAATGAGCAGAAATAAGATGAAACACAAAAAGTGTAAAAACACAGGTGTTCAGAAGCATCGCTATATTTGGGCAATTACAGTGGGCCAAAATTTGTTACAACAGTATTAATAGTAATTAAACTGTTGTCAACAATAAGCTAAATGCAGAAGTTCTGGAGAAGAACTAATCCATCAGCATAACCATCAGCATGCCATGGAAGAAGTATGTGCACTGTCCAACTGGTAACAGACACTCACCTGCTCTTGGTCCATCCACAATCTGCTCACTCACCATGATAACACTATTATTTATATTACATATATTACAACTTCTGTTTATTAACCCTCAAGTGTCCACGTTGTCTGTGCACATTTGGAGAATTTGAATCGAGAGGCCAAGGACGTATTGTATCCATTTTTAGTACAACAAAAAATATCAATTTTTTTAAAAATCAAAATTGCCGTAATTTTTTTTTATATCTTATAAAAATATATAATTCAGGCTTCAAAAATAATTTTGTTTTTTAATTTGATTAAACTACAATATAATTCTATAAAGCCATCTGATTGCCATTTCTTAGAAGCACTAAACGGTATGCCGATTTGATTGTTAAAATTCCTATTTGCAGAAAAAAACCTTCCGTTTTAAGCTCATAAGTTTGATTTGAACTATTATCAACAAATTTTTCCTGAAATTTTCAAAAATCTAAAAATTAACAAAAAAACTGCTATTTTTAAAAACGATAGATTTGGGAAGTAATTACAAAATACATACCAATTGCGGTTGCAGCATTTAATTAGTTATGCTTCACTGAGGAAAACAACACGCAGATGGCTGACACATGCAATCTCCATTGCATGTGCTATAAGTGTTGTTTACAGTTTTGGTCCAGCATATTGGATATCCTTTGTAAAGTTAGTATTTACTTTTTTTATATTTAAACCTTAGTTTTCACTCCAGTAGTTTATTTTTGGAAATTAACATCTTTTGGGTGATCGATAAGTATTGATTTTTTTCATAGTTATGTTACATTGTATGGCAGGTCTACAACTTGTTGCTATGGTTATTTTAACATTGTATTAGGCTATGTGTTAATTTTTATTTTATTACTTTTCCAGTAAAACTTTGATCTAGTAGTATCATTTTCTGAAAATAAATGAGGTCTTGGATATGGAAGCAAATTCATTTCTGTAGATTTACTTTCGTTAGTTAGCGATCTTTGGATCATCTGATTTATCCACCTTTCCGAGTTATGCTAGATTGGAGGCCGGCTTAAAAGCTGTCACAGATATTTTAACATCCCATTAGGTTATATGTAATTTTTCTCTTATTATTTCTTATTTTTTTTAGTAAAAAAACTAAGCTTGTGAAATTTTCTGAAAATGAATGTTTTGGATACAGAAACGAAATAGACTTCCTTGCTACGGAAATTCAGCCGTCATGTGGGAGGGCAATTTCAGGAAGGCGTTCCCTCCGCTAAACTCACGTAAATAGCTTTACTCCTGGAAAAATATTTATTTTTTAAATTAAGTTTTTATGTTTATATTGAATGATTTTAAAGGCAACCCACACCCTCAGTGCCTTTCTGTGATACTTAGTCAAGATCGCCAAACTTCAACACACAAAGAAAATATTCATAATGTTTAGCAAAAAAAGCAGCCAAGGAATATTTTTTGTATTTCGTAACCAGTTCAGAAAAACCCGTGAATGTGAGAAGTTCAAGTCACATTGTATAACACTGGCCATGTTTAAAATATATGATACTGAAAAAAAACTCTAAAAGAAATAAAAATCATATTTCAGGTTGAATATTATATTATTCAAGTTTCGATAATTTTTAACCATTTTATTCATCAGATTTTCCAAAATGAAGCCTTAATTGTAGAGTATGATCTTTTTTTTCACCATATCACATTGAAAAGGCTTATTAAAATCAATATGCTTGCAAATTTGTTCATTTATTTTCATAAAATTGTAATTAAATTCTGTTTAATTTGATATATAACATGACCTATTTTCATTGATTGGTTATTTAAAAAAAAATTCTAAAGTTGACTTGCTTATATGACTCAGCACAATTGGCTAAAAGCCTGGAATTTTCTCAAAGTATGGTCAGAGAAAAAAATGTAAATGATGTAATTATTTCTGTCTACATTGTAGAATAATTTTTTTTGTCATTCAGAAATATATAGTCATTCAATTCATGTGCATTGTAATCATTTCTTAGTTTTTCAAATAAATTTTTGTGTTGCCAGATGCATTTTTTTACTACATGACTCTAAAAAAGTCCTATTAAAATAAAATGTCTTTTGTGTTAAATACTTTATTTTCAGAAAATCCAGAATTAAATGATGATTAATTTGGCATACAACATGCCATAAATCCTTTCATTAGTTATTTGGCAAAAAAGTTCTAAAGTTTTTTTTTGGCTGAGCACGGGGAGAAAATAGCTTGGCCCCTGGATAGAAACCTGTTTTTCCCGCTGGACACTGGAAGGGTTAAATATAAGAATTGCATGTTAAATAACCAACTTTAAAGTTAACTTTTATGATGAAATGTAAAATAATTTTCAGCCTACCATGTTTACAATTTGCATTATACATTTTAATGGCAAAGCTCTTATATATTCAGAGATGTTAAAAAAGTTGTTTAAAAAGAGTGAACTGTAGGGACATCTATTAGGAGGTGAATGAGCCATTGAACTATGCAATTGATTTAGAAACATTTTTAACATTGTTGTCACCCATACAAAATACTGTAGTTCAAAATGGTGAAATACAGTATACTAGTTTTGATTCAGATATTGAATTTTTGCATTTTTTTTAATTCTGCATTCAAGGATTTTAAAAAATATTAAAACTGCAGCAAAAGTTAATCTTATGTTTATTAACTAGATAAAAAAAACTTTTACATATTTATATGTTTTACATGCAATTTTGTTTCGAAGCATTTTATAGCATATTAATGATCTTATTCTATAACAACAAAATTTGCTTTTCGCCAGATTAATAAAAGGAATATTTTTGGTTTTTGGAGAGTGTCTTTCATTATAGTGCATTATAAGTGAATTTTATAGATGTTCCTAAAATTAACAGATTAACAATCTCAATGATAGTTTGAATGCCTTCACAATTAAAAGAGTTCCAACTGGCTCCAATGCTTTGGGAATTACATATTATAAAACTGAAGCACAGATTATTAAATCAATATACAAACAATATGTTAAAGAGAATTTCAGATGGCTGCAATTCGTTATGTGTATAATTTTATACTACAGAGATATGTGAATGAATAGGATGATTATAAATGGAGCTTGGAAGCTTCCCTTTTTCAACTGGAAATTAAATTATGTAATATAAATGCAGATTTTTTTTCTTGAAAGACTAAAAAAAAAATCACTGTAATACCTTAAGTTTTTTTTTCTGCAAAATATTTTCTATTTATATTTCTAAGCATTGTAGTACTAATGCAAAAAAATACAGACGGTGAATATCTAAGGTGAACATATTCTATTATTAAGATGAATTACAGGATATGTCTGATCTTTGTAAGTCAAAAACTGAACAAATTGATTTTGTAGCAGAATAAACTTTTTCAGCAAAAATTTCATATAGCTGAAACTTCTCTATTATTTGAAAAACTAGGTGGGAAAAGTTTTAGCTTCTTAGTTTAAAAATAAACCCTTAAAAAAAAGAACACTACTGCCATGGGAGATAGTAGCAGTATTTTGTGACAGATTCAAGCTCGTGCACTGACATAAAGACAATGTGCACTATGCCAACTTTTACCCTGCCAGAATCCTCTAATAAAAACTTCCAAATCTTGCAGTAAACATGGGGAGAAAATATAAAGCAATAATGCATTATTATGGTGGAAAAATGATAAAACTAAGAATAAAATTCCTGAATTTTTCTCATTTCACATCAAGTAATTAATAAACCATTCTGCCAAAGTTCACTGTGCAGCATTACTAATTTGTTGCCACTGTAGATTCAAAGTCTTTAACAGGAGAAATATACTTTATTTCTTAACCAAAATCCTATATATATTTTATATATATAAAAATTATTATGCAAAAAAGTTTTTTTCTTAATATCTTTTTGTTGCATTATTTTGAAATCATCATACCAATGGCATGACTACCCCAATTCTCATGTAAAAAGATTGAAAACTTATTAAAAGCATATTTTGCTTGTCAATATTTGAAATCTACAATACAGTGAAGTTTTAATGAGCTTTTAGCCTATTTTTGCTTCATACATGAAAAGATGAATGTAGTTTCTGTAAATGGATATTTTATTCAATTTACTTGATTTTACACAAACACAAAAAAGCCCATCTCCGCACACTCAATCATTTTCATGAAAATAAATATGTTGCTGTTTCCTCTATAACTTATATCTGTTTACAATATCTTTTCCATCAGTGCAGATAAAGCTTAAATCTATTAATGCCTTAATCATTGAATGAAAGTATTGTTTCTTAATGTTATATAAAATCGGTATTAACAACCAGTTCATAATTTCACTTAACTCTTTCAATGTGTAAATCAACTGTTTCATATTCATTAAATATATACACACACACATATTACTAAAAACCATTCTTATACCTCCATGTTACTTGAATGGAAAGTTACATTTAAAGCTCTATAACTTTGAAAATATGTTTAATGGAGAAATTTAACTTGAGATAAATTAAAAGATCTCTCTAATCTCTAAATCTCGATTTTCAACAATATTTGTCTAATTTGCTGCAGTTCATCACTGGTAAGTGATGCTGCTGTTAAATGTTTCAGCTTCCATAGCTCTTTAAATATTGAATGAATATTGTTAACAATTGAGATTTAGAGAGATATGAGAGATCTTCAATTTATACCTCCAATAAAAAAATTTCATAAGTTAGCCTAATTTTTAAGTTAGGGTGCTTTGAATGTGGCTTCACATTTCAATAACATGGAAGTATCCAAACACTTTTAGTAATAAAGTGCATGCTGTGGAAATTGAGAAAATTAAGTTTGTAAAGTGTCTGATGTTGCTGAGGTTAACATTATTCTTTGCCCAACAATTTATCACATATATATTATAATAATCTATTTAAGAACATTGCAATATAATTTAAATTTGTTTAATACATTTTATCACTGTAAAAATTAAAGACACTTCATAACAATTGTTTCTGCTAATATGAATTAGTACCATATTGCTATGCATAAAGCTTTTATAGTCAATATACAATGTCTGTAACAGTCAGAGCAATTTAGTATATCAACCAATTGTTTGGATCTAGAGAAAGTATACATTGATGAGTAGAAATCATTGGAGCAGGTAAGTAAATGTATTCTGGTAATAAAAGCTGATGTTAAAGCCATGAATGAGCTGCCGTGTTGTACGGGAGTCCTCCTCAAAAGTAATGGGTAGAGTTTCAAGTATACCTTAATGAGGATACGTTAAACTGCATCCAGTTTTCCTGTAACACTAATGGATTAAAATTATGGTGCTTTAAAACTCTGCTGAAGTGCATATAAATGCTGGCTAACTTAGCACAAATAAGTGTATAATTAAAAGCAAACTATCTCTAGAATTTCATACCCCAGAGCCAGTAGTGTCACTTCCTCCTGATGATGTGCTAGGGATGGGGCATGCAACACACTGAAGATAGCATAAGGAAGTGTATCATTAAAATAAACTGTATCTAGGATTGCATTATGTGTAATTCAGCAAAAAGTCCAAAGTAATATATTTTTAATACAATGTCACAGGAAACCTCTTGGATGCAGTTTACTTCTCATCAATGTATACTTGAGACCATTACTTTGAGGTGGACTTGCTTGCAACATGGCATCTTCATCATGGTTTAACATCATCTTTATTACTGGAACACATTTATCAATAGCTTTATATGCACCATGGATTTGTACTTGCCAATGCATTCTTACTCCACTTCTACTCCATATGCAGATTTTTGTTGAAGCATCATGAATGCTCCTCAAACATTGCAGCTGACACATGCTGGAAAAAATTCTGCATGGCAATATTACGATAGTGGCCAAGTGGTTAGCACACTTGGCTACTAATCAAAGGGACATGGGTTCGAGCCTCAGGTAAGTCATCATATTTGGGTTGACTTCCTGCTGAGATCTTGCCTTCTTCACATTATATCCTCTATAACATAATAAATCGACAGGCTCCTGCCACACCTTTATAGCAAGCAGCTGTTGAAGTGTAATTTATTCATTTATTTTTACTATCATAAACAACTGTTAGGAAGTGCTTTTAATTAATCTTTAGGGAAAAGAACAAATTTAAACTATTTAAAATCTGTAGAAGTATAGTATACATACAAGGAATACTAAATCTATAATACTGCAGTGAGAATTTTTAAGCAATGTTGTTTAAAATTGAAATATAAAATTAATTCAAACAATCTAATAAGATTGCAATATCTGAATAATATTTAACTTTAAATTTCTTCAATGCATAAAAGTTTTTATTTTTAAATTATCATACGATGGTTATTAAAATCCTCACAATATTCACATTGCAATGAAACAATTGTAGTTGCTTTACTTAAAATTGTGTAAGTAAACAATCAGTCAATTCTGTTCTATTTAAGTTAACCAATAATAGTTTCTTAGAAGAGAGACATTATTAAAATACAAACCTGCTTGAAATACAGTAAGAAAATGTGCTACATTGAAAAAGCATATTTCTTCTAAAACTCTAATGATACAAGGAATATTCAAAGCAATAGTTGAATAATTCATCTCGATTTTTATAATTTTTCTGATATATACAGTGAGTGATCATTGAATTATGACCAGTCAACCCCATGTTATGTCAATGGGACACTAACTTTATAACTTTTAAAATAAGCATTTTATAGGTAAATAAAGAAGTTCTAAAAGTAAATTAAAGATCTTTATCAAATCTTTCTAAATTTCAATTTTCAGCAATATTCTTTCAGTATTTAAACAGGTATTGCAGATTTAAACATTTAAAAGCAGCAATGTGTTCTAAGAAATTTATCAAAAAATTAAATAAATATTAAAGAAATTATTTACATGCACTTTTAAAATATGAAGTTACTTATGAAATGGTTTGAAATAATTCTACTTTTTTCCAGTTTCAATGAGCTTCAAAGGTAAATTCTTTTATTTTGCATTGTTGTTGATAAATGTTTGCATTTCCATAATTCTTTAAATACTGAACAAATATTACTGAAAATAAATATTTAGATAGAACTGATTCTGATCTTTAATTTACCTTTATCACATTTTCCCATAAGTCTTATTTTAAATGCAAAATATGCAAAATTAGTGTCCCGTTGACATAACATGGGGTGGCCATAATTCAATGATCACTCAGTGTAGTTGTTTTCCTTTGGTTGCAATGAAAGGTACATAGTTTGCAACATTTCTTATTCCCCATTTTAAATATCAGTTTGGAAATTATTGATGCAGAATAAAGGCCAATTTCTTACCTAATAATTCATGATAGGTTTAGAACAACTTAAAAGAAAACTGAAAGCATTACGTATTATTTAGTAAGGAAAAAGGGAACTCTTAAATCTTGGTGAATACAGAATTGATTTGTTCTCAAACATTATTATAAAATATATCTGTATATTCACTTTGTGTATGAAACTCCTAGAAAGAAAATGTGAATCATACATTTCACATAACACAAAAGCTTACAGTCTAAATCAAGGTGTCAGGATAACAGCTTTTTGCATAAAAACACAGTAAATTTTGACAATTTTCTGCTATCCAAAAATTTAGGTATTTGGCAGCAGTATATATATATATACACACACACACACATACATACTGTTTTAAAAAATGTGAGATGGCACTTCCAACTGGTCCCAATGGCAAAGTATAACAGTAAACAACCACAAGCGTAAGCACAGTTAATGCAGCACCAATACAAGAAATCAACAAAACATTACCATATCCGAGCTATTTTTTTTATAATAGGAAAGGTATATTTATGTAGAGGTGGAAAATTCCTCATACTAGCATGTTATTATTAGCAGCAAAAGCAAGAGAGAATGGAAAAAAGAATAGCAGCAGTGGGTTTTGCCACGTTCTATCCCTTTGTGAGCTCGGATATGATAGTACTCGAGGAAGGACAGTGTCTTTCACTCAACTAGTACTATAAGACACTTGACCAACCTCAATGAGTTTTGTTCCAAGTAGAAACTGATGCTAATGATGAATTATCGAGGACAAGACTCCAGCAACATAACCCACCCTCTCAGGTCCACCACGAGCTCGACCCATCGGTTCCCGGGGCCGGGGAGCTGCTCCATATCCGTAGTCATAATAGTCATCATAACGGCCATAATAATCATCATAGTAGGGGTCTGCATAGCCTCCCTGATAGTCACCATACCCGTAGTAGTCGTAGTCATAATCTGACGAAGAGTAATAAGTATGTTTGTTCCAATTTTACAAGAAAAATTCAAGGTGACTTCCATAAAACACTAATAGAATAATTAAAAACAAGACTTTGTGATATCAGTTTACATGCTGGGTTACATAAATACAGTGGGGGTAAAAACAATAAGGAGGATAAATAGCAGCGATAGAGTGAAACAGAACAAATACAAAAAAAATATTAATTTCTTACCATAATTACGAACACTTGGAGGTGGCAATCTGTTTCCTCTTCCTCTAGGCGGAGGAGGTGGAATACCCATCATCCTGTAATAATATTCATTTATATATAAAGTGAAGGTTTATCGTCAAAACAGAATAAACCTTATTAAAAGTGTAAAAATTCAATATAAAATTACTGATACAAAGTATATTTGATATACTGAAAAATTCATGTATTATTGCTTATGATTATTTACTGCTTGCATCAAAAAACCTAATTTTTTTAATGGAGGAAATACAAATGCACACATTTCTTGTGTCTTTGTAGCTATTTAGCTACTGTGATGAAATCAGTGTTAAAAAATTTCCTTATATAACGAAATGTTAAAATTTTTTAATATAAACTGCTTGACATAGAAAATGCCACACCAGGAAGTATTTGTCAGAGTGCCATGCAAATTGGTGAGTACAAATCGACAGTCGGGTTATGGAAATAAGTGCAGTTGTGAACCAATCACGTGAGAGGTAAGGGAGATAACAGGGCAAAATGGCTCAATATAGCTATGATTGGTTGTCCTCACATCTCACATCCTCACACCTACATATAGTATGAACCACTGCATTGGACCACTGCATTGGAGTGATATCTATGGTGAAAGCATGTATAAAGAGTAAGAATGCCTGGACAATGTCATTGGGAATCCTACCATCACACAGACACCTTTACCAGAGGCTTTATCATACAGCAGGTTAGTCCCTGCATTGAATCACGGCGGAAATGCATTGTATTCCTCGATTGTCACATTCGATGGAAATCTGTAGCAGCCCCACAATCCACAGTGGACGACATTTGATGTGGTGTACAGGCAGCTATGAACACCTGTATGACACGGACTGTGAATCGCAGATTGGCTAAGGCAGGTTTGCTTTCTTGCCAGCCATTGCGATGACTGTCACTCACTGCAGCACGTTGTCATACAAGGTTGCAGCAGTGCTGTATCAGACATGTGGTGGGACGGATGGAACCATGTCAAATTCATTGACAAGTCCTGCTTATGTCTCAGCGCTGAGGATTGCTGATTGTGAGTCCGGAGATGATGTGTCACCAGGGCTGATTTTGCTGCCATCCATGATCATCATATGGCTAGCCTGGTGTCATGGTTTGGAGTGTTATCAGTTTCAACAGCCGTTCACTGCTCGTACACGTGGTGGGTACAATCACAGCATGACAATACATCGATGAGGTGCTGCAGCCCATTTTGTTGCCATATCTCTGTGGTATCCCTGATGCTCAGTTTCAACATAATGCCCACCCGCACACTGCCAACATCAGCACACAATGCCTACAAGGTGTTTAGGTACTGCCTTTGCTAGTGAGACCACAGACTTCTCCCCAATTGAGAATGTGTGGGATGTCATTGGCAGATGACTTCACACCTCTGCACAACCTCCCCTCAATGTTGATGAATTATGGACACAGGTCAATGATGCATGGTTTGCAATACCTCAGCACACCATCCAGGGACTTTTCCACTTGATGCCATGCCATGTTGTCAAATGAAGAATGTAGAGCCAAGCATGGTGGTTGTACGACTTACTGACTCAGGCCAAATTATACTGTCTCTTTGCCCATCGCATTCACATAATCCCTCAGAAATTAAATCACTTCTACCCCACCTACTTGTCTACATGAGGTAAGTTTCATCTCATTTTGTGCATTCCTTTGTGGTGTGATATTTTCTATGTCGAGAGTGTAATTTTCCTATCAAACCATATACATTAACTACCTTTTTATCCACATCAGTGAACAATTTACAAATTAATTTGAATGAAGTATGTGTTATTGGAAAACATCATGAATAAACTTCTATTCCTTTTTACTGTTCCTTTCGTACGACAGAAAACCTGCAGCTCCTGTAAACAAAATGAGATTGTCAAACATTGGTAACCTATGGAGTACTGAAATGACTGTTTTGATGACAATGAGAGTGGTCTTCCTGTTTCGAGGAACTGCATTTTGAATAAAGGTATTAATACGATAAAATGAATTTTCTTTGTGGAAGCACTAAAAGTTCGAGAATATGAATGAAACATTTGGAAACATTGAAAAATTGCTTTTAAAATGTGTTTGTTCCTACCATAATTTGCATTAATGCTAGCATGAAAATGAATCTAACACTTTATATCTAACATTTATATATCAAGTGACAATGATAGCAACAATATATACACACCTCTCATATTCGTCTTAAATCATCATGATTCTTGACATAAGTTTCACATCTAAATAGTCAAACCTTGTTCAATGTTGCTCCATATGATGCTGCTTTGTTATAATGCTATTTATTCTGAAACCAACTTTTGAAAGAAAAAGGTAGTAAATTGTCTTTCACTGCATGAAGCTTTGTGTAGTCACAATACAAACAATGTTCACTCTAGTAGCTGTTAAGTATTTGCTTCACTCAATTGAGCTGTGTACCTTTGAGCTCTTCTACCTACAACATATATTAAAGGAACTGATTGAGATAAATGCTGATGGTCAAAATCAGCAGTTAGGGAATTTTGGAAAATCTTATAGCATTGAAGGCCATCATATTGATTCAGACTGGGATGAAGCGTCTAACAGTTGCATAAGATCATGGAAGAATATATGGACAGAGGTTTGTAGTGATTCCAGCAACTTAAAAGAAAATAGAACTCTGGCTGTTATGACACTTCCATCTCACCAATCTACTAGGGATGAATGAAGTTGACAATGGCAATGTGTGAGAATTATTAAAATCTTATGAGATAGGTCTGACTAATAAAGAATTGATGGAACTAGAACTTCACTTTTCTAACAAAAATCTGGAAAATTCTATATTGTCTCTTTACGTTTATGTATTATTTGTTTCAGTGAATACTTGCGATTGTTTAACAAGGGATGAGTGTATTGTATGTGTGAAAGTGCAGACTATGAAATCAGATGACTAGATTTTCATGAAAAACAATCACTGATTTTCTTACTTTAATTTGTAAAAGTGCTGAAAAATCAATTACAAAAGGAAGCCTGTTGTATATTTTTTTCCATATTGCCATTATTTCTTTTTCTTATTGAGAGACATATACTGAAACAGGTCATACAACACCATGTCTAATTCACTGATTCTTTAAAACCATGTGGTTGATTGCATATTTGATAACTTAATGTGTACTACGAGTAATGGCAAAAATTATTTTTAGTACAGTATGCTTATTTCATGAATGGATACTAATAATGTTACTTCATAAAAACAATTTTCTTAAAATAAACATGAAAATTTTAATTGAAATTATATCTCTAACTGTTTGTGTAAAAAAAAAGTAAAATTCAGCAATTAAATTGAATCATTTTGAACCTTCTACATAAAAAAAAGTGAATTATATGCTAGTGTATATGATATTACCAATACAAAGCATCAAAGATATTTCAAAATATTATATTTAAACTAAATAAAATTGCTGCTAAATAACCACTAAAATTAAGCAACTTACATAGCTCTTTGTTGCATCATTTGCATCATTCGTCTTTCCCGATTTCTTAATATTTCTTCTTTCTTTTTTTTATCTGATGGAGGCTTGGCAAGGGAAACCTGCATTGCAGCACCACCAACTTCTTTACCATTTAGAGCTTCCATAGCTTTAACAGCGTGATCCCTTTCATCAAAATGTACAAATGCATAATCCTTAATTTTCTTTACTCTGTCAACTTTTCCAAAAGCTTCAAACATTTCCTTTAATTTGTCTTCCGTCACCTCTGTTGTTAAATTTCTGGCATATAATACTTTAACCTAATTATACAGACAAGAAAATTATATTATGTAGCTTATTACTCAATTTGACATACAAAACCATGGCTGGTATTTAACAATTTAGTTTTGTACTGTAAATAACTGTGCAAAATAAATAATATCTAAAGTAACAAACATATTTTAGTTAAATTTTTTGACTTGCATGTAGAATGAGACAATGAGTAAATATCATGAAACAATGCTAAAAAAAATCCAAAATTAATTGCTATAATCACCATTTGAGTAAAAAAAAAAATACAAACTTTTATTTTATGCCAGTGCAAAAGAATGAGACAATGAGTAAATATCATGAAACAATGCTAAAAAAAAATCCAAAATTAATTGCTATAATCACCACCTAAGTAAAAAAAAATACAAACTTTTTATTTTATGCCAGTGCAAATGATTAATCAAAGCTCATGTTTCGAAATGAGATAAATTACCAATATTAATATTTCAACAATATTTATTATTTAAAATATTTATAGAAGCAGAAATATTTAACAGTGATGTTTGTCAGTCATAAGAATTTATTTCAAAGGTCAAAAAAAAAACTGACATCAATATCTAATACACAGGGGTTGTTCAAAAAGTTTTTAACACTTATCTGTAAATTTGCACTCATTCCCCCAAAGTTAACAAGCTATGACTTGTTTGAAAGCTTGTCTAAACTTGTCATTACATGTTAAAAATAAAAGCGTATCATAATCTTCCTCTTTGCTGGCAGTGCATGAAGTGGGGAAAATTTTACTAAAAAGGTACTGCTAAAGGCAGGAAAAGATTTTACATTTTCAAAAAGATGAAGCTTGGGAATGACACGAAAAATATTCATGCCAATTTATCACAAGTATATGGGGATCATGCTTGTTCATATGGCACTGTTAGGTGATGGATGCACAAATTCAGAGAAGTGCAGCAGAGCTTCGAAGTCATCCCTCGTGCAGAAAGACAAAAGGAGGTCATGAATGAGAGAACCATCTCATTAGGAAAACTCGCACATCACCATTCAGGTAATAAGTTTAGATGTCAGTGTATTGTTTGGCAATGTGGAATCAATTATTCATCAACATTTAAAGTTCCGAAAGATCTGTGTCAAATGGGTACCCCACAGATAGAACAGCAAAAAAAGGGCTAGTTTACTTGTGTATGGAGATGCTGGCAATGCTTGAACCTAATGGCCCCAAACAGTTAACAGACATTGCCACAGGTGATGAGATGTGGTTTATTACTACACAACTCCCAAAAAAGATCAACAACTACGTTTAGGTTGTGGAAGATGAACTACGTCCCCAAATCTTTCCACAAGACTTACTTTCACTCAAGAAGAGGATGTTCACAATGTTTTTCAATTCCCAGAGTGGTAGCCATGTACACCCTATCTGAAAAAAAAATGACTGTAAGTGGCCAATACTGCACCAACACTGCTTTGCCCAAATTGGTTAAGGAGATGAAGAAGCAGCATCCAACAACAGGTGTGTCAAGGGTTCTCCCTCTTCGTGACAATACCAATGCTCACAAAATCTGGCAAATTACAGTCTATCTGGAGCAGGAAAAAAAATGAAACAGTTACCTAAATCTGTATATTCACCTGATCTTACACAATTTCATTTTTGGTTGTTTCCAAAAATTAAAAAGCATCTCAATGGGAAGCTTTTTTCAAGAGTGCAAGACCTTGCAAAATGCATTCAAAGTTGCAGAGTATTCTCCAACAGGAGTACCACCAACCGTTCCAGAATTGGCATATACATCTACAACTTTACATAGATGTTGGAATGTTCTTTGAAGGACAGTAAAAGTTTTGTTGAGGTAAGTGCAATGGTTTTGTTCTGCAGATGTAAATATGTATACACACACACACACACATTTTCAGCAATGTTGTGCCATCATTTAGCATGTTCAGGAAGTGATGTTTCTCTTGTAACCTTTGTAACATCACAAAATAAATTCATCTTCTTATGCTCCTAAGGCATTTTGACTTTCATGATGTATTATATGTTTATCTTAAGAACATCAGTTTATATGAACATTTAACAACTTCTCTGCTATATCAGTGAAAAGATTTATGTGTATATACACCCAATTCTGTTTTACACGTTTTTATTTTTTTTTATACGATTTTGATTTAACTTGGTTTAGAGAAAAATTCCAATTCTCTTTTTACACTATTTATTTTCATCTAACATGGTCCAATGGCAGCTTTTTAAAAATCCCCATTTGAATTTAATTCTGAAAAAATATTCCTATTCAAGAAAAAATTCCTAAAATTTACATCTATAATAAAGATGCCGCTTTTATGGTCACATTTTTTGAAGTAGTTTTAACTTTGAAAATGTACTACAGATACACATTTTGTGCATTAAAATCCCCAAAATAAAAATTACACTAACATAACTACACAACAAGTTTTCTCTATTTTATTCTCTATTTTTATGGAAAAATTGTACAAAACCTACTTCATTCAGAATAAAGTGGCAACATTGAGTTCTGGGAATTCCCCTCAATTTTATCTTCAATACATACGTTAGTCTTGGTCTCTCATTTCGCATTTAAAGTTAGAAGTGTTTAGATGTTTAATAGAAGAAACCAAAAAAATTTTTTTCTTTTTTGAAGTTTTATGTGTGTAATATAAATTTATTAAATTTTGTTGATAGGTAACTTACAATTTTTCATCATCTGATTTGTTAACTACAATTCAAACAGATGGCATTACAAATATATAAGCAGATAAAATAAATGGAACCAACCACATCAGCTCAGTTAAACAAAAATTATTAATTTTCTGCAAGTACAGGTTGTTTTGCAGAATTTCTTCAAAGACACGAGTTTCATAATGCAAAGATAAAAGGTGAAGTTGCATCTGCAGAGGAGTTGGCTGCTAAAGAATTTTGTCCAAAATTGGCCCAAATCATTGAAGATGGTGGATACACTCCTGATCAAGTTTGAATGCAGATGAAACTGATCTTTTTCGGAAAAAAAATGCCGACTAGAACCTATGTAGCAAAATCAGAAAAAAACTGTTGGTGGCTTTAAAACAGCTAAGAATCGTGTAACCTTTCTATTCTGCAGGAATGCTTCAGAAAATCGTATGCTAAAACCACTGTTCATCAATTGATCCCTAAGACCACAGTGAATGAAAGGTGTTTATTTGGATAAATTGCCAGTGTATTGGATGGCAAACAAAAAAGCCTGGGCTACAAAATAATTTTTTAATGAATGGTTCCATAAATGCTTTGTTCCAGAAGTTAAACACTATTTGAAGGGAAAAAATTTCGAATTTAAAGTTCTATTGATTATAGACAATGTGCCTGGCCATTCTGTTTTGGAACACCCAAATGTGCAATTTTGTTTTCTGCCACCTAATACGACATCCTTAATACAACCACTAAACCAGGGTATAATTGCCACATTTAAAACTTACTATGTAAGACGAACATTCCAATACATTTTGGATAAACTAGATAAGGATAAAACACTAACAGTTATTGATGTGTAGAAATTTTCATTTTAGATTGTATCAGACATGCTGGATTGACATTATCAGAATTAAAACCATCAACTTTAAATACATGCTGGAAAGCTATTTGGTCAGAATGTGTAAAAAGCAGAGATCCTGTACCCCCAAATATGACTGAATATCCTAATATCATCCTTTAGCAGATTCAGTTGGCGGAGAAGGATTCAATGATTTATCATTTGCAGATATTGATGAATTGCTAGTTGAAAAGTTCTTAGCGAATATGAAATAATAGAAGTTGTCCTTGAGACTCTTGATGAAAAAAGTGATGAAGAGGTTCCACTCGCTGCAGGTTTAATTAAAGAAGGGCTTCAGATGGCTAGTAAATTGAAAAGTCATTTTCTTACACATGATCCCATTGTTGAACAAGCTGAGCGGTTTAAATGTGAACTGAAGTCTTATATGGCACGTTATCAAGAATTATACAAAGATATAGTAAAAGCAGGATTTCAACAACTGATTAGAGTTCATTGTCAAAACTAATCAAACTTCAGAATCACTGGAAACAAGTGATAATTTGGTTCCCCATGCCATAGAGAGTATTTCACAATTGGAGTATGAACAAGATGGCCAAAATGTTTCAAACAATGAAAGTGATTTAATTTCAGTCTTATGCAAACAAATGTGTCTATTGTCAGAAAGTGACAACGAATAAAATCTAGTTAATAAGCATATCTAAGTTATATTTTTTTGCACTTTTGTATTCTTTAATTAGTGACATATTATTTTCCTTATGAAGGATAAATTTACTTTATATATGCACATATAATTATCTTTCTAAGTTTATAAAATAAAAAGCGTGTTTAAATGAATAAAAAACAACTAAAGATTTAATTAAAGATTTTGATATGATTTGTTTGAAAACAACTTATTATTTGTACTGGGTTTTCACATCTGGAACCAATCTTCTATTTTTTCATATGCAATGTATTTTTTTTTTTACACGTTTTTTTCGGGAACCTATCTATTGTGTAAAATCAGAATTTGGTGTATATGACTATTGGACACTGAGTTAAAATATTTATATATCTGCAGATGCATGTCAAGAATTTTTTGAACACTCCTCATACCACTGAAATTTGCTTGATGGAACTTTACTGTTACAACTTTGATCATTCTCCTCTGAAAATTTAAAGCAAAACAATTTAAAGTGAAAACAAAGAGCACATACCACATTTGACAGTACAATTATTACACTACTATTCTAATGATCAACGTAGTCTACATTTTGCTAAGTGATTCATGGGACTGAATGTTTAGCCCTTGAACTATTATTTCTGATACAACAAATGTTATAATTTGTTAGGCTTTGTTCCTTCCAGTGTTCCATCATCAGCATTGTTACTGAATTGCTAACTACAGCCTACTACTATAAACTTTTTGAAAGTATATCTGGGACTTTATAATACTGAATTGGAATTCAACTTCTACAGTACTAAAACCGTAAGAGGGCTTCAAAAATTACTACTTAAGGACAAGGCCAGACTTTGATCTTCTGAGGCTCTAAGCTACGGCACATTTGAGAAACCCTAAGCTATACAAATTTAAGAGGCCTCAAATATTCAGAAGTTGAAATATGCATATTTTTTTTCTGATTGAAGGGAACATTAAAATATAAACATGTAATTTATGTGGTGAAAACATTATTCCACCCTTGGTAAGCAAAGATCAACAGTGTCTGTGCAACAGATTAACCCTTACCGTGTTGCAGCCTGAAGAATCACTTTCATCTTTCCCATTCTAGTGATTAGAAACTGAAGCTTCGCTCCCGCACAAGGTTGTGAAAAAAAAATCTTTTTTGAATTGAAATCTGAAATTTTTTTTCAACTGTTTCTAATTAAATATCAAAAATAACATTTAAATCTAAGATATAATTTTTTACCTGTTGATTACGCTTGAAAAATTATGATAAAGTTTAAAAATAAATCTATCCGAGTCAGATGCGCATGTTCAGTCACCTTCAGTCACCATAAACAGCATCAAGTAGCGCAAATTCAGTTCATGCCTCTGTTGTACCGTGCTTGGATTATCAATCGGCTGCATTTCCCGCTCTTTTCTGCTGTTTATATCTCTACTAGAGTTGCAATGCTTTCTAAATTTTTAACGTAAGAATATTGATTTTTTTTACTACCAGAAATTGCGTCATCTAAGAACTACACACATCAGCTTTCAAAATATTTTAGCAGACTCCATTTTATTTTAAATAATTTTTTTTATTTACTTTAAGGCTTCTAAAATTATTTTTTATTGCTTCTCAAATGGATACTGCAATTACAAACAATAATTAATTATGAAACGATCGAAAGTGAAACTGCTAGCGATCTATAATGATGGCAATCAGAACAAGCATTAGGATTACTGAGACTGTGATTTTTCAATGGTAGGACTTTATTTATCAGTATTTTTAAATACATTTAAAGTATATAAACAAATTAAGGTCAGGAAATTGCAATTTTTAACCAAGATTTCTGCCGGAATTTTAAAATTAATTAACTTTTCCGTAACAGTTATGCAGTTTCATAATAAAGAAACCAGTTGTATATTTTTCATTTCTTATTTAAATTATCTAGTTTTTAAAAGCAATTTTTTTTATGACACTGCTTTACTTCAGGCTTAGAGTTTACCAATCATCAAAAGTCTAAGAATATGCATTATGCATAAATGACTAAATAATTTAGAAAAAATGAAATAAATGAAAAATTTAAGCAAATAATTGAAATATTATGAACTGTTTATATTAATAAAATAATATAGAGAAAATGGGAAAAATATGCATTTGAAATTTTACTAAAGATAAAGTGGGAAAAATGCAGTAAAATTTTACAAGTTTTAAAAAAAGCTTAAAAAATTTAACTTGCCATTTTTTCTTCAAATTTTTGTCATTTTATTAAGCACAGTTAAGTGCTCTTTCTTTTGGTATAAAATGTGACATATCTCCATTCATTAGTTACTTCAGGATGAGGAGGTTCTAAAGTAGTTTATTTTCTGAACACACTTTAAAATAAATCTGGTCACCACAGTGAGTTCAGTTTCCCCACACTATAAGGATTATATATTGAAAACTTTTTTCTCTTAACACAATAAAATTTCAAATGTATTTCTTTGAGGCCCTAAGCTATAGCTTATGCTTAAGTCTGGCCCTGCTTAAGTAAAATCAGTTTCAGTGTCCCCCCCCCCCACCCCCCACCAATGATTTGGAATTAAGAAGCAAGGTACAATTTTAAGGGGAATTGCTCAATTTTTAAGGGAAGAATATTATGAGTAAAAAATAATAAATTGATAACAGTGCAACAATTAACCACTAGAAGGATGGGTGGTAGGGTGTACAGAAATTCCAGACTAATTTTCAAAATAAAATTTGGAAGAATTTCCAGTATTATGAATACTGATATAAATTTTACCTTGAAGATTATGTTGAATCTTAGAATTGAGCAAATAAGACAATAAAGCACAGTTTTCCAACTTTTCATGTTGAAATGAATATCCTCTTCTATTTGAACTAGAAAAACTAGCTTCAGTGCCTTATTTGTTCAAATCTAAGATCGAACAAAAAAAATATTCAGGAAGAAACAACATGTATTAGAATTCACCACAGTGAACAACAACTTAGACTTTCTTCTTGTGGCTATTGAAACTTAATTTTTCTGAGAAAAACTAGAGAAATCAAGTATTTTTCCCCAGAAATCAACTATACCATATTTTATCTGTTGGAGGAATGTGGCAAAATGCTTGGACACGATCCTCGAAATATTCCTGTAGTTTTCCTGCACAGTTTTCAGTCCCATGTCACCTAGTAACATGGAGCTGAAAGAGTTCAAGAGTCCAGTGCCATCTGGATACACAGTCATCATGTAGGACACTATTTGGTCCAAGACAATGCCTAGGTAGGATCTGACAGTGAGGGTATGTTCAATAGGGATGAGGAGACTCAGTGATTGATGCTCATGAGAACAACCCCAATATCCTGATACCACTACCAGACTGTTCATCCAACCATGCAGGCTGGTTGCAGCTGTTTACCTGTGTAAAGTCCAAAATGGAATAATCCACTGGCATAATGGAGCTGGAACTTAAACTCATCAGACCAAGCGATTCTTTTTTATTCATCCAATCTTGGTGCTCCTTGGCCCACTGCAGGCAGAGCTGTCGAGATGGTGGGCCAACATGGGCACATGAACAGGCCATCGCCATGCACATGAAAATACTCTTGCAAATGGGTCTATAGAATGGGTATCATCTGGATTGTGCTTGGAAACATTTCTCTCTCCATCCTGTTATACTCTGCTGTTAAAAGGGATCACAAGCTGTTTTGTTCTGAACAGCTTATGCTGTCAATAAGTTATGGTCTCCCCTTTCCAGCACTTTGGGTGGATGCGTGTCCCTCTTTGGACATTTCAGTCACATCTTGACTATGGCAGCTCTCGAACAGCCAGCAATGCTGGTCCCCCCACCTTCTTCATGCAAACACTGAACAACAAATTTTGTCCTTTGGTGTGTTTTGAAAGTGCAAACAGCAGTTTCTAATGTAAATCGAGGTGTCAAACACGAAAATGACAACAAAAAATTTTGATTGGCTAGAATTTTCGAGACAGTCGCTTATTTGTATTACAACATTCGCTAAAGATTGCATATTGGTCTACAACAACTGCAGCCTCCTCACCTGCCACTTATATACCAAATCTTGAGAATCTCGCATACTATTCCAGCAATAATCTGCTGACATTTGATGGGCTCTATCTTCCTGGATATCTCTTTTCCATTGTAGCAATTTCCTGATGAAAATGTTTCCCCATGGTCATCACTCACAGTATCAGTTTTCCAGAAAGAAATCCAAATAAGAACTTAATACATACTACACCCAGTTTGTGATACGAGGACAGCAATTCTTTCACAAGGTCCTTATCATTTTCTGCCTTTTTATTACCTAAGAAGCCCATTGACATCTGTCAGAAGGCATGCCATGCTCTCCGTTCATTACCAATGATAAGATCAAATACCTCATCATGTAGTTGTGAGCGAATATCTGGACTGGTAAAAACACCCTCTTTTATCTTTGCATCACTAAGTCTTGGAAATTTCTGTTGAAGGTACAGAAAGTCAGTTTGTGTCTAATCCATAACCTTAACAAAATTCTTTATTAGGCCCAATTTTATGTGTTAAGGTGGCAACAAAATCTTTCTGGATTGTGCCAGCAGATGATGCTGTATATTTTTCTTCCCTAACTCCAATGATTGCAGAGAAGGCCAAATCCTCTTCCCATAATGATACTTTGTCTCTGCTATTTCATTTGCAAAGAAAGCAACAGCACTTTGTACATCTGAGCTGTAGTCCAAGAAAAAGAACAATGTCTTTTAAGCACAAATATGCCACTTGCATTTGTCATAATTTATATATTGAAGTAACTGTTTGTTTTATCATATTGTCATAAGTTTCCTTCATAGTAACAGCATGACCTACTGAAACAGAAGGCAACACATTCTCATTGTGTAAAAGAACGACTTTCATACTAAATTTTGAGGAATCTATAAATAACCTTCATTCTTCTGGAGTATGTGGAGGGATGTAAATAAGCCATCAACATCTTTGCTAGCAACCAGGTTATCTGCTATGGTAAACAACAAAACCAGATCTTTTTGGTGGCTACGATACACACTTACTTTCAGATTTCTATCAAGGAGATTCCACTGCTGCAGTCTGGATCCTAGGAGTTCTCCCTTGCTCTTAACAGCTCCAGATCTCTAACAAGATCATTCAAGTCATTCTGCTTGATCTTGTGTGGTGAATACAATGTTGTGGGTGTGAAGTTGGGATCTACAGATCCTATTTCCTGTGTTCCTTTCATTCCTTGTCTTCCCCCTCTGAGTTCACATCTTATCTCTGGTAGTTCTGGGACGGGCAGGTTCACCCCATGTGGCACTTGGCTGATAGCTCTGTGGCATGCAGCTGCTTGAGGGGGTATTTTTTACTTTAGTACCACTTCCCAGTGGAGGTATCATACAAAACTAACAGTCATTCACATGTTAGATAGTTCCCACATCATAGGAATGGTGAATGGTCTCAACCACCTCTCCCCATTTAGCCAGCTGCGAAGATGTGTTGTACAACTATTACACACTATATGCGGAGCCCAACTGCTCTGTTGATCTCCATTCTTACACCAAAGTAAAGGTGATAGGCCTTTTTTGATGACAGGCATTGTTATTTCATGCTTCTGTGAAGCAAAAGTAACTCCCCACAAATGTAACAAAAATGGTCTGCAACGTTCACACAACAAGGCATATTGCTCACATATATCGAATCACATATATCATTATGAATTATAATATATGTGATGCATATATTATAATATATGCATCACATATATTATAATTCATAACAGCATATTCTTCATGCCAAAATATTATGACCACCTGCCTAATATGATGTTGATCCTCCACATGCCTAATATGATGTTGATCCTCCACATGCCAGCAAAACAGCTCTTACCCGGCGAGGCATGGATGCTACAAAATTTCTAAAGTGTCTTGTGGTATCTGGTAACAACAAGTTACTAGCAGATCCTCAAACTCTTGTGTAAGTTACATGGTTGAGCTACCACAGATTGGATATGCTGTTCCAACACAAACCACAGACTGGATTGATGTCTGGGCAATTTGGAGGCCAGGGCAATATCTGGAAGTCTTTCTCATGTTCTGTGAATCATTCTCAAACAATTCGGGGAGTGTGGTATAGCACATTATCCCGCTGAAAGAAGGCACTACTAGAGAAATATACTGTTGCCACGAAAGGATGTACTTGATTTGCAATGATGTTTAGGTAAGTGGTAGAGGTCATAGTTTTCTGCACAAGAATAACTGGACCCAGGGATTCCCAGCACAATATTGCCCAAAGCATTACACTTCTTCCACCAGCTTGCTTTCATCCCACAGTGCATCCTGGTGCCAACACTTCCCCAGCATTTACAATGATGCACACGTACCCAGCCATCCACATGGTGCAACAGGAAATGAGATTCATCAAACAAGATGACCTTCCAATCATTCAAGGTCTAGTTTTGATGCTCATGTGCCCATTGCAGGTGCTTTCAATGGTGAATCAAGTTTAGGATGGGCATTCAGAGTGGCCTGTGGCTATGCAGTCACATTTTCAGCAGGGTTCAATGTACTGTGTGTTAAACATAGATGATAATCACAGTGTTACCTGCTGCTCTTTTGGCGTTGATAAATCAATAAATATTTTGCGGAAAAAATTTTCGCCGACATACAGGATTCGAACCCGCATCTCTCCAGAAACATGCCAGAGTATTCTCACAGTTGAACGAATGCCAGCTCATCTTTTTTCCACTAATTTTAGGACTTAACTCTATCATCGAGATTTTCGGGCCAACCATTGGCACCAAATTAGCGGAAAAAAGACGAGCTGGCATTAGTTCAACTGGGAAAATTCTCTGGCATGTTTCTGGAGAGATGCAGATTCGAGTACTGTGTATTGTGACACATTAGTCCCATCACTAGCATTCAAATTACAGGCGAGTTGCACCACAATATTCCTTCTGTTGGCTTGTACCATATGGGATAGCTTCACTGACCTCTAGCGTCAATCAGCCATGGTCGGATCATGCCTTGCCAGCGGTTCATGGTTTTTCTCTCCTCCAATCACTTTTTGAGGGTACTAACCACGCTGACAGTAAGCACCCCATGAGCCTTGTCGTCTCGAAAATGTTATGACCCAGTTGTCTAGCCATTACAATTTGGCCTATTCTCAAACTCACTTAAGTCCACTGCCTTTCACATCTGAACAAGTATAACACTGATTAACAGTGCTCAGTATCAGGTATTATTTATACCATTTCATGACCTTCACATGCACTGTCGCTTACCTGCAGTTGCTTCAATTTGCATAAAGACATGCTGGTCATAATATTTTGGATGTTTAGTGTATAGCAGCAGCATACACTCATGAATGGTAACTGAAGAAAGGTAGCTCCCCGGGTATTGCATTGCCTTGAATGATGCAACAGCTACCAGGTACTGCATTGCCACGAATGATGCAATTGCTCCCTAGTATTGTGTCATCTTGGCGCTTCGTACAGCATGCAAAAGACTCAAATCAGTATACACTATATGTGGATGCAATCTCCTATATATTCAAAACAAGAGCCAATCACCAATTTTAATGTCATAATCATGTATAGCACCTTGAAATTAGTAAAAAAAAGACTTTTCATTTCCGAAAAATTTTCAGTGTTGTACAGTGAAATCATTCCTCATTCATATTCTGCAAGTCTTTCCCTTTCCCCATTGCACAGGCTTTGTACTGATGAACTGTCGTGCCCTGCCTGAGATGATTGTATATATTCTGCGCCTGTCAGTGATGTCACTGCTGCATGCTGTGGGACAAGTCCCCTCATGGAGACAGGGGTGGTCATAATGATCTGGTCCACAAGTGTATATATGAAAGCATGATATATTGAGGTAAAATATATCAAGTGGTTACTGTAACAAATATCAGAATGAAATTTAATTCACTTTTCTATGCAAATATTATAATTCATAACAGCATATTCTTCATGTAGAACATACATAAATTATCATCATATTATATAAACAGCCCTAATACCAGATGAACAGATGTGAATGATGTCATTAGTGATATAAATTCTTATTGTGGCCCAATGGATACTTGAGTGATCAGTTCCAAATTTGGTGTGGTGGTCCCACTTAGATCTAGCCAAGTTTGGCTAAGATATTGGATTCCTAGCTCCTGTGGGTCAGGAGTAAACCTACTGAAAGTGTTCAAAACTTCTTGGAGTGGTGCTGTCACTAACTTGCGAATGGAATAGTACATTATCGACAACAGTTGTGTATAGTACACATTGATGGTGAAAAAGGTTTGGTATAATTTGACATTTGCTCAACATGAAAATTTGTTCGATAGAAATATGTTCTACCAATATTTCATGGAAATAAAACAAAAATATCCCCTCAAGCAGCTGCTTGCCATAAAGGTCTGACAGGAGCCTGTCAGTTTATACAGAAAGTCTGAGAATTGATAAATATTGAAAGGCCGCTAGAATGTATGCCAATGCCTTGATAAAGTTTCTTGGTTTGTCACCGGGGAATTATTAGAGAAAGTGTGTGTGTGTGAGGGGTTAAAAAAGGTTATAAAAGATAAGGCTTAGTTTTATATTAGAGTTAGCTTGTTTTCCAAATTAGGCACTGTTTACATCCTTTTAAGTTTTTACTATTCTATGCTATAGGCATAGCTTTGTAGAAGAGGGTTTATGTTTGAAATATAAAACTGGAATATTTTCCAGTGGACTGAGGTAACAGTGTTCATTGAAATACAATCAGTCACCTGATGTTATCTCAATGGAAAGTTAATTTCACAGTCATATAACTTTTAAAATAAACGTTTTATGGGAAAATGTGACTAAAGGTAAATTAAAAATTAACCCTTCCAGTGTCCACATCATCTGTACACGTTCGGTGAATCCGTAAAAATATGGAGAGGACGTATACACACGTTTTTAGTACAACAAAAAAAAAAAAAACGATTTTTTTAAAATAAAAATTGCCATTGTAATTTTTCTTATATATATAAAAAAAATAAATAAATACCCCCTCAAGCAGCTGCTTGCCACAGAGGTCTGACAGGAGCTTGTCAGTTTATATGCCATAGTAGGAGATCTGAGAGGATGGCAGGACCTCAGCAGAAAAACAACACACACAACCATTCCTTACCCGGGGCTCGAACCCAGGTCCCTTAGATCAGAGCCAAGCGTGCTAACCACTCGGCATATATATCTTATAAAAATAAATAATTCAGGCTACAAAAATAATACTGTTTTTTAATTTGATGCATATTTTACTAAACTACAATTTAAATAATTTTATAAAGCTACTGATTGCCATTTTTTAGAAGCACTAAATGGTATTGCCGATTTGCTTGTTAGCATTCCTATTTGCTGAAGCAACCTACTGATTTAAGCTCACAAGTTGGATTTGAGCTATTATCAACAAATTTTTCCCTAAATTTTTGAAAAATCTTCTAAAAATTAACAAAAAAATGCTATTTTTAAAAATGATAGATTTTGGAAGTAATTACAAAATACGCACCGCCATTTTATTTTTCCGTTTCACACTCTTTTCTCTCAAAAACCTAGTCAGTATTCCCAAGTTATTTTTATAATTTTTCCCAGCATTCTATGCATCTTTCCTGCCTTCAAATCGAAACTAAAAGTAAACATGTCCTTCTTAGAAATTCTGGTTGCACCTACATTAGTTATGCTTCACTGAGGCAAACAAGCCACAGATGGCTGATGCAATCTCTGTTGCTTGTGCTATGTGTTGTTTAAAGTTTGGTCCAGCATATTGGATACTCTTTGTCAGGCTAGTATTTATTTCAATATTTAAACTTTAGTTAGTTTTCATTTCAGTAGATTAATTTTCGGAATTTAGCGATCTTTTGGCCGATCAATAAGTATCAATTTTTTCATAGTTAAGTTATATCGTATGGCCGGCCTACAACTTGTGGTAACATCCCATTAGGCTATATGTCAATTTTTAATTTATTATTTATTACTTTTCCAGTAAAACTTTCAACTAGTATCATTTTCTGAAAATAAATGAGTTTTTGGATACGAAAGCAAATTCATTTCTATAGATTTACTTCTGTTAGTTAGCGATCTTACGATCGGCTGGCTGATTTATCAATTTTTCTGAGTTATGCTAGATTGGAGGCCGGTTAAAAGTAGTTGCAGATATTTTAACATTCCATTAAATTATATGTAATTTTTATTTTACTATTTCTTGTGTTTTTAGTAAAAAAACTTTGAGCTTGTACCGTTTTCTGAAATTGAATGTCTTGTATACGAAAGCAAAATAGACTTCCGTTGCTACAGAAATCGGCCACCATTTGGGAGGGCAATTTCGGGAAGGCCTGGTCCTTGCTGCACAAACTTTTCTGCACTTAGCCAAGATCGCCAAACTTCAACACCCAAAGAAAAAATTCATAATATTTAGTAAAAAAAAAGCAACCAAGAAAGTTTTTTTCTATTTCATAACCAGTTCAGAAAATTCCACAAATGTGAGAAGGCCAAATCAAATTGTATAACACTGGCCATGTTTAAAATATATGATACTAAAAAGAATCATTAAAAGAAATAAAAATCATATTTCTGGTTGAATATTATATTATTCGGCCTTCCTTTCGATAAATACATAATTTGATTATTTTTATTCAGCAGGTTTTCCAAAATGAAGCCTTAATTGTATAGTGCGATCATTTTTTTTTACTGTATCAATTGAAAAAGGCTTATTAAAATCAATATACTTGCAAATTTGTTAATAATATTTATTTTCATAAAATTCGTAATTAAATTCTATTTAATTTGGTATATAACATAACCTAATTTCGTTGATTGGTTATTCTTTTTTTTTAAATTCTAAATCTGACTTGTTTATCTGACTCAGCACAGTAGGCTTAAAGCCTGGAATTTTCTCAAAATATGGTACAGAGAAAAAAATTACAAAATGAGAAAAATATTTACTTAAAACCGAAAAAGTAATTTTTTTTGTTATTCAGAAATATATAGTCATTCTATTCATGTGCTTTACTTACAATCATTTCTGTCTATTAGTTTTTTTTTTTAAATAAATTTTTATTTGTGTTGCCAGATGCATTTTTTTACTACATGACTCTAAAAAAGTCCTATTAAAATAAAACGTATCGTGTTTTTTGTTAAATACTTGATTTTCAGAAAATCTAGAATTAAATGCTGTTTAATTTAGTATGCAACATGCCATAATTCCTTTCATTAGTTATTTGGCTAAAAAATTCTAAAGTCAAAGTTTTTTTCACTGAGCATAGGCAGAAAATTGCTTGGCACCTGATAGAAACTTGTTTTTCAGGCTGGACACTGGAAGGGTTAAAGATCTAAATCATTACTATAAAAAACAAATTTTTCAACAATATTCCTTCAATATTTAAAGAATTATGGAAATTTGAATACATAAAAATAGCAGTGTTAGAGATTTAAAGTTAATTGGGACTGAAATAGGAAATATTTTTTTCAAATCAGTTCATATATAACTACAAAAGTTGTGTGCAAATAGCACCTTCAATATTCTTTTAATGTTTTTGATAAGTTTCTTAGACCATATTGCTGCTTTGGATGTTTCAAACCTCCATACCAGCTTAAATACTTAAGAATACTCTTGAAAATCAGATTTGATTGAGATTTTAAAAAATATTATCAGCCACGTTTTGTCACAAAATGCTTATTTTAGAAGTTATAGAGATCTTCGAAGTTAGGGTCCCTTTGACATAAAATGGGTTGGTCATGTTATGTTAGTGGGACACTAACTTCGAAGATGACATTGACTTCACTGATCCCTCAGTGCATGTTTCTTTTATTATACTAGTAATATATATATCTAGTGAATACATGGAAAAATATGTTAGATTTTGGGAGAGGGGGCAAAGTGACTGGATTGAGCCAGAACTAACTGAAATGCAGTTTCATTTTAATTTTTTCCTTCTATTTTAGTGCTCTTTCAAAAACTCTAGGCAAAATATAAATTAATTGAAAGTTTGGATAGCCATGGTGATAAAGCTCACATATATAGTCAGGGAGACTGTCTTGGCATACAGCAAGAGATTTTGTTTAGAATAGTGTAGGGTTCAACTCTCCACACTTCTAGTTTTTGTCTTTGAAACGGTAGTATCAGAAATGCTAGATCTACGAAAATGGAACCAGAGGGCCATGGCCCCTTTTTAAGAATAAAACTTGAAAAGGCAGTCAAAATATTAATGATATATATAAATATATATATTTTGTACAAAGTTTTTGAAAGAAACCTAAAATAAAGAGAAAAAAAAATCAGGTTCTGTGTTTTTTTCAGTTTGTTCTGGTTCGATTCGATTGCTTTGTCTTTCCCCCAAAGTATTTATCTATGTAGTCTAGGCCTGTATACCAGTTATTGGAAAAGAAATGTATTGCTATGGAAAATACTACAGTTTTAAATTTCTAACATAATCCCTCTTCTTCAAAGCTCTGACTATTAATTATAAGAATAATGAAAACTAAATAGAAGTAAATGGTATCTAGATTGTCTGGAAAACAACAAGTGTTTTACTCTATCTAATATAAAAGTCAGCCTCATCTTCTATCGCTTCCCCCCCCCCCACTCCTTCCAATGATTACCCAATGACAAACCAAAAGAGATCTTATTGAGGAGGAGGGGGGGGGGGCTCAGTAGGTAGCACGCCAGGCTCAATCTGCAGTTCCCCAGTTCGAGTCCCAGCTGGGTCAGCATTGAGATTTATCTCCACAAAATTCCCCACCCTGCCCACGGTCAGTAGGGGGAACTGATGAGCTTGGAAAGGCTGCCGTCTGTTGAATGGGACGTTAAGCTGTGGCCCCATGTGCGGGAGAGTCACACCCTGTGCACGTTAAAGAACACGCTGGATGGCCTTGACAGGAGGCTACCATCTGTCTCCTAACAACTGCCCAGTGGGTCCCCTTCCCCAACTTTCGGGGTCTTTGTGATCTGGCCATTTAGCCCATGGTGTGCAAAAAAGTGCCGTTCAGAGGTAAAACAACCCAACCTTATTGAGGAGTACACATTCTAGCAGCTTCTCAATATTCCTCAATTCTCAAACTTTCAACAAAATGTTGGACAAATATAATTCCATTTTGAACAAATTTCTGTTTCGAATAAATTTCTGTCGAACAAATTTCTGGACACAAGTGAAAAGCTGTGAATGAAGTATGGGGAAGTTATCAATGGACCTATGTTTTGCACAAAAACCTTGGTGGGAGTTAACTAGTATACATGTTTTATTCAACAAATATCCACAGAGTTACCTGTTGACTTAAAGTCAATATATCAGTAAAAAGTTTCGTGGAAATAAATTTTGCTGACATGTGAGATTTGAACTTGCGTCTGTCGAGATTGTTCTAAGACCACTAAACTAACGTTGACTCTCATCTTTTTCCCACTAATACGACTTAACCATCTCTTGTAATTTCTGCACTTGGACTTGGCACCATCTATGATCAGGAATGGCAACTATTTCTTTTAATGTTGCACTGAGTAACATCTATAGCAAAAAAGAAATATACTCTGTCATGCAATGATACATATCACAGACACTGCCTGATAAAAGAAACAGCCAAAATCAAGTTCCTGGAAAATTTTGGGTGCCAAGAACTCTGATAAAACAACTATCTCTGCTTCAGCAAAAGAGACACAGAGCATTGGCCAATATTACACAATGATACATTCAGTTCAGTCATCTGTAACTACCATCAAACTGACTATCCCATATCTAGATGCACCGTTTAGTGGGTACTCTGAAAAATATTGTTTTGTAGTCAGTAAGTACCTGCAAACCTCTTACCCTAATGATAGACTATATATAAAAAAAAAAATTAAAATTACTTATATTCCTACATGTACAAAAAGGAAGAAAAAGATATCAATAATGAAATCACTTACTCAATTCTTATTACTTTCAGAGGAAGATAGGGCGACAACATTTATTTTGAGTTGATGAGAGAAACAGTTTCGGTGCCTTCCTCTGAAGCTCATATTAATTAAGCAAGTGATTTCATCATTGGAATGTTTATTACTTTTTAGGATGCAAAGTGGAAGATAGGTATTTTTAATTCATATATTTGATTTTTTATGGAAAATGGGATGGGGACTTTATAATTAAAATCACCTCTTTGTTTTGAAAGGGAAAATGTTGTATTACTTGTTCTCTAATGTCTTGAGCTTCTATTTCACATATGACTTATAAAGAGTGATGCCTGTTAAATTTCCATTCCCCTCATTTTGATACTGTATCCATGAATTCCTAAAGGTTTTCTGTCGAAACGAACCATGCATAACTATGTTAATCTAAGAACTATTCAATATTCTATATCACTTCTTTCTAGCGAAGAATTCCAGAAAACATCTCCATTACTTTTGGCAATTGACCCATCACTTGAATAAGCCAACAGTTCCCAACCTTTTTAATCCCAGATCCTCCTTTATCCTTTCTAACGCCCTATCTATTCTTCAATTTGAAAAAAACAAAGTAAACCACACAATGGTGGGCCCATAAGGGCAAAAGAACATAATAAAAAAGTTGGGTTGTTTTACCTCTGAGCGGCACTTTTTTGCACACCATGGGCTAAATGGCCAGGTCACATGGACCCCGAAGGCTCAGAGAAGGTTGGGGGAGGGGACCCACAGGAACAGCTGAAGAGTGAATATAAATTGAGATATCTGATGACATTCTCTACATCACAAGCTTCATCTGAGATATATAACTCATATTGCAATCAACCCCTTGATTTTCTCCCCCTTTGTGAGGAGAAAGGAGCATAATTTGAGGTAGCCTATGACATTCATCAAAGTTTATTTGATGCATTATTCACTATGCCTGACTCTGGTGTTTAGAAGATACAGCGGAACTTCATTTATTCCTTTCACTCCTTTTTTGGGGGGATAGGGTAGAGAAATCACGGGTTAAATTTTTTATTGCCTATGATACTTCCCAAGTCACCAGTTTTCACTTGATATAAAATGTTATGATTGGTCCTTGTGTTCGGTGGCAAAATCAATTATTTAAAACATTTTTTCATTTCCTAAAACATTATGATTTGTCCCTGTGTTTAGTGGTACATAATTCATCTAAACATTTCCCATTTTCTAGGGAAAAGTATGGTAATTGGGGGGTAATTATTTTTTATGTTGTAACACTTCCCACTTTACAAGTTTTTACTTGACCCATAACTCATGATGATCAATTATCTGGTTGGAATAACCATTTTGACAAACATAAAAACTGATAAATTACAAAAAAAAAAGTAACAAAGAGCTAAATAAAAATGATTTTAGTAGTTCAAAAAGTGCCAACATTGGGTTGACGGCAACTGGAAACAGATGATTTAGTACAATGAATCCCCTCGACAGAATATGGGGAAGCATATTCTACAGATACTTAAGTCATTACAACTTGTGGAAGTTATGTCATGACTTGGATCCAACTGTTCAGTTTGCATGGCTAAGAAAGAGATTCGAAAAAATCGGATGATTTAACACATCATCATATTTTACTTTTCTCTAAATGATGAGAAGCTTCTTTTAAAGAAACAATGTCAATAGTCATCATGCTGCATGTACCCTCAAATGATTCTAGAAATGTGCCAGTAAATTCCCAACATTTGTTTATGGCTACCAGTCGCTAATTCTAATCCCTATAAAGGAATTTATGATATACCCTTGACTATGGTATCCAGTTGCACAACCATTTACCTTTGATAACTAAACATATGCATTGTAGCAGGTATGGTGTAGCAACTACCAACACTTTCCAGAATTTAGTAAAAATCTATGGACAGCACACAAAAGCTGTTATTAAAGCACAAAGTAGCAATATTATTCTGTGGCAGTGATTCAAATTTTGTCTGTTATATATGCTGTCCATATTAATGTGCAGTTCTTTTCTTGGTGTGATGGATGAAAATAAAATTTTACACATCTAACCCTTTAATTATAAATCATTTCTATGACAAGTCCAATCAGAGTCATTAAACCTGTATTCATGTATATTATGCACATCCAGTCTTTTTTAATCCTTCAACAAGTAAATAAAGCAAGTACCAACCTTTGACATCGTTTCCTCATCTGGTTCCTCTTGTGGATCTGCCCAGTCAACAATGATATCACAGCCCCACACTTTTATTCTACCAGTACTTAAGCGTCTTTTTGCTAGAGAAGCAGCTTTATGTGAATCATATTCTAAAAAGCAGAATCCTCTATTCTTTTTCTTATCATCTGGAGAACTATAGATAATCACCTCAGTCAAACCAGCTGCAAGAAATTTTTAACACTTTTAAATAATCTGCTAATAAATACTAAAAACCTGTAAAATTATTTACAAAAGTAGTTTTCCACACTAAGAGAATAAAATTATATTTAATTCATTAGTTATCCCAGTTTCCAACTTTAATCCTTTCATTACCATATCGGTCACTGGAGGTAAGTGAAGAAGGAGTAGCAGTGATTGGATGAGTCTATTTATAATCTTGGCCATTTTAGGTTGGTATAGTAGTAAAAAGAGTTAAACTAAAAAAATATACTTGGTATATAAAAATTTGTTAATAGAAGCAGTGTGAATATATTTTTTTTTTATAATGTTTAGGAGTAAAATTTTGATACAGTAAATTTGTAGAGTCATTAATTTCAAATTTCATAAACACTAATATTAGCATTATGCCCATTAACCCTTTCACTAACATATCAGCCCAAATTACAGGTAGGAGATAGTGAAGAGGAAGGAATGGCATCGACTTAGAGAGTCCATTTAAAATCTTGCTCATTTTGGGTCGGTAGGGTAGTGAAAGGGTTAATAGTTGTAGGATCACTTTACACTAGTTTTTCCTACCTTTGAGCTATGAAAGGATTGGTTGACTGATTGGATTTTTACAGTGCACTAGCAACCTAGGCTATAGCTCACCATCACAGTATGATGATGGCTTCAACAAGTTAATTCAAGACGCAACTTAAGGTAAATGGAACTATTCCAAAGATGCTAACTTGAATGCTGAAGTTAATTTTAACACTTGCATTCATAACACATAAAGCAATGTATCACCTGTGGCAAATATGGAACCTTTGATTTCAAAGTGAATAAAGTTGGTCGTTTTAAGACTATCACTCTCCAATGGTGGAAATTAAAACTAGTGGATGATTTCAAAAATATAAATAGTAATAAGGTAAAAAAATTTACCTTTAATTCTGAAGCTCTGAAAGACCCAGTTACAGCTAAAGCTTACCATGATAGGTTACTTAGTCATTATGACAGTCCTGGTTTACTACTGAAGTTGAGAAAGAATGGGACCGTTTTAAACAGGCTTTTTTGGAAACTAACAGTACTCTCTTAGGAAAAAAGGTGCAGAGGAGGCAAAATTACTTTAGTGATAAGGTACTCGAGCTTATTTCAGAAACAACTGCAAGAATACCTCACCAGTCCTTATAAAAAGCATTACAGAGAGCTTAATAAACATGTAAAGAATTAGTTTGCTGCTGATAAGAAACTTTGGCTAATAGATTGGCTGACAAAGCTGAGAAAGCAGTTAGATAGCACAACAGTAGAGAGCTGTACCACACAGTTAACGTTTTGTGTGGTAGGAAACGGACTATAGAGAGATTGAAGGATAAACAAGGTTGAAGAAGGTGAGGATAATGTCATGGCTAGGTGTGCAGAGCATTTCAGTGTTCTAAACAACGTGGTTATTAATGTGGTATATATAAACTATATGGTATAATGTGGTATATATAAACAATGTGATATAATGTGGTATATATAAACAATGTGATATAATGTGGTATATATAAACAATGTGGTTAATTCTACTCCCATTGTTTGTAATGATGATAGATGCATTACTGGCTTTAGTGTTGGCCCTAACACAATCTGAATGGCCTAACACAATCTGAATTTATTTTGGCTATTTCTAAACTTAAACTACATAAATCCCCAGGGGTAGATGAAATTATTACAGAAATGTTTAGAGCTGGAAATGTTTCGGTTATCATTTAGATGACTGAAATTTTGAATATCTTTTGTAACAAAGGCATGGTTCCTAAGGATTTTACCAGAACTATTATTATCCCTATTTTCAAAAAAGGTGATCGCAGTTCTTCTGATAACTATAGGGGTATCAGCTTACTTTCTGTTCCAGGTAAAGTTCTTTGCATGATTGTGCTTAATAGAATTAAGAATCTGGTTGACAGTCAATTGCATGATGAGCAATGTGGATTCAGAAGTGGTAGGGGATGTGTAGATCAGATATTTTCACTTAGGCAGATTCTTGAGAAATGTTTCGAGTTTCAGAAACCTTTGGTTGCTAGCTTTGTTGATTTTAAAAAGGCTTTCGACTCTGTTGATCATCATAATTTGTGGTTGATTGCGAGATCATATGGTATAACAGACAAGTTAGTTAACATAATGAAAGCTCTCTATAATGACACTGAGTCGTGTGGGAGAGTTGGTAAGGCTTATAGCAATTGGTTTAGCATTGCTTCTGGTGTTCGATAAGGGTGCATTTTGTCTCCTTTTCTCTTTAGTTTGGTTACTGATTACGTTATGCGAAATTCACTTCAAGGGAAAGATTTTGGCCTTAAATGGGCTGGAGATACGAAAATTTCTGATTTAGATTATGCTGATGATTTAGCCCTTTTGGCAAATGATGTTGATGAGATGAACTCTTTCATTCGAGCTGTTGATGAAACTGGAAGTAGTGTAGGTTTAGTTATAAACATAGAGAAAACTAAAGTGAGGAAAATTGGTCAGGCAGGTTGTGATTCAGTTCATCTGAATGGTTACAGTCTTTAGCAAGTTTTACAGATTAATTATCTTTGGTGTTATGTAACAGATACTGGTGATGTGCCGCATTAAATTAACAGACGAATAAGGATTGCTGCTGAGACTTTTAAGAATCTATGGAGAGTGTGGAAAAATAGGCATATACACCTAAAGACTAAAATTGGACTGTATAATAGTTTGGTTCTTTCCAGGGTTAGTTATGGTAGTGAAACTTGGATGCTTTGTAAACCAGATAACAGGAAACTAGATGCTTATGCAGTATCTTGGGGATTAGATGGTTCAATTTCATAAGTAATGATGGGGTTAGGCAAACAAGTAGGCAGCCTCCTTTGAGCAGGATATTGAGCAGAGAGAAACCCCGTTGGTTTAGCCATGTTGCTGGTATGAATAATTATAGATTAGCGAATAGGGTTATCAAAGGTGTGCCTAAAGACCTCATAAAAAGTGGGAGACCTAATATGTGGTGGGCAGACAATGTCAAACAGGACCTTGTTAGAATTGGTGTGCAGTGGCCAGATGTAGCATATAGAGCTCAGGACAAATATGCTTGGAGAACTAAATTGCATGGTCTGGTTGGACCTACATAGCCCACGACTGCTTGAGGATGATAATGATGACTAATTCATTAGTAACTATCCAAGCTAAAGGAAATTTTAATTAATCTCTTTAATTGCATTTTTCTACTCCTGGGGATAAGGAATCAAATCACTGCTATCAGTGATTTGATTCCTTATCCCCAGGAGTGATTTTATGTATAAGAAGTCAAATCACTGCTATCAGTGATTTGACTTCTTATACATAATTAATTTACAGTTACATGATTTACTATTAAATATTTTTATATTTAATACAATTTCAGAATAAAATTTATATTTAGTTAATAATTTTATAATAATTGATAACTATAAAAATTAATTTATAATTAATAAATAAAAATAACTCCTAATCTTATTTACTCCCTTAACCTTCACATTCCACCACCAAAATTTGAAATCTCTGATGATATGAATATTGTTTACAATATTCATTTTAGATTTTTCCTTTTCCAACTTTAGAGCCCTCTAAACACGAAATTAAAATTATTCGTCTAATGCCAACTGGTCCAATGCCAATTTGTCTAATGGGGGTGATTGTTCTAAAGGTACAGTACTGTGCAAATTAGTTGGGACAATAGGAAAATGCAGTAACAAAGACACAACTAAAATATTTATTTGTTTAATAGTGTAGTTAATAGTGAATGTGACTCCCCTTAGCTTTAATTACTTCTTCCACCCTCTCAATCATTGATGCCACTAGCTTTCCACACATCTCCTTCACTTCAGTGTCGTGGTACCACACTTTCCATCATTTTGGTTTTTGTCGTGCAATCCATCTTAGATATGCCCGCTTTAATAATGGTCCACAAATTTTCAATGGGGTTTAGATCGGGTGAATTTCCTGGCCACTCCAATACCTTCAAATGTTGCTGGGTAAAGAAGCTCTTAGCAAGCTTAGAATTGTGTCATGGAGCCAGTTCCTGTTGAAATACCCCATCGTCGTTAGGAAACAGCTTCTGCAGTGTTGGGACCAATTTCGCCTCCAGAACGCCTATGTACTTTTTGCTGTCCATCATTCCTTCAATGGGGTGAAGCATCTGTTAGATTAGTTTAGACTTGCACCAGAAGGTTACGAACAAGTTTAGACTTGCAGCAGTTTAGACTCTGCAGCAGAAGAGACGGCATTCCTTCACTTGTCCCAACTAATTCGCACAGTAGTGTACTATTTGATTAATATCTATCCAAAACAAAAATAATTTATCTTTAAAAGAAGAGTACAGAGTGCAAAATACCTTCCTCTTCTGAAAATGAGTTAAAAAAATTTGCTGTAAAATAACTGGTCAAAATATAGTACAGAAAACAAATACCTTTGGTAATTAATAAATATCTTAATACAATTAAAATTGAATGATATATTAAGTACGGCATTAATTCATAATGATGTATTAGCTAATGCAATGCTACTTAATTACATAAATGAGTCATATTTTGCAATTTCAAATATGTTTGTGGCAAGAGGTGAAGAAAAACTAAACAATTACTCTGCATTTTTTTTTTGCAAAAAAAGTTTAAAACATATATTTTATTTTGCATTTTTCAGACATTCCCTGCAGCAATCATCTGAGTAGTAAGAGGTTGACATTAATATAGTAATTCAAAGGCAAAAAATGTATTACTATTTATTGTTTCAGATAAAATTGTTATTTAAACAACATCCAAGAAAAAATTGTCAAGATCTTAATATCCAATGCAGTAATTTCCAAACTGAATTTATTGAATAACTGAAATACACCCATAAAAAAACATCTATTCATAAGCTTAAACTTATAGTCGTGGTGCTTAGTGAACTCAAATTAATGTCCAATATTTAACAGGATTCCTCCTCTAATTCCTGCTCTGTTCTTGGTGAGAGAGGAGACACTGATGGGCTTCAAAAAGCCAATCATCAAATCAGATGTTTAAATGTGACCCCCTGTGCATCATCATCATCCTCCTCCTCCTCAAGCAGCCATGGGCTACGGAGGTCCAACCAGACGGTGCAATTTAGTTCTCCAAGCAAGTCTATCCTGAGCTACATCTACTGCATCTGGCCACTGCACACCAATTCTAACAATTGGTGTGCAGTGCAATTTCTGTTTGACATTGTCTGCCCACCGCATCCTAGGTCTCCCCTTCTTTCTGAGGCCTTTAGGCACACTGTTCATAACCCTATTCGCCAATCTATAATTATTCATACGGGCAACATGGCCAAACCAACGGAGTCTCTCTCTGCAAAATATGCTGCTTAAAGGAGGTTGCCCATTTGTTTGCCTAACCTCATCATTAGTTACAAAGTTGAACCATCTAATGCCCAAGATACTGCGTAAGCATCTGGAATCAAAAGCATCTAGTTTCCTGTTATCTGTTCACAAAGTGTCCAAGTTTCACATCCATAACTAACCCTAGAAAGAACCAAACTATTATACAGTCTAATTTTAGTCTTTAGGTGTATACGCCTATTTCTCCACACTCTCCATAGATTCTTAAAAGTCCTGGCAGCAATCCCTATTCGTCTGTTAATCTCATGCCGCACATCACCATTATCTGTTACATAGCTCCCAAGATAATTAAACTGTGACACCTGCTCAAGACTGCAACCATTCAGATTAACTGAATCACAGCCTGCCTGACCAATTTTCATCACTTTAGTTTTCTCTCTGTTTATAACCAAACCTACTCTACTACCAGTCTCATCAACAGCTCGAATGAAAGAGTTCATCTCATCAACATCATTTGCCAAAAGGGCTAAATCATCAGCATAATCTAAATCAGAAATTTTCGTATCTCCAGCCCATTTAAGGCCAAAATCTTTCCCTTGAAGTGAATTTCGCATAACATAATCAATAACCAAACTAAAGAGAAAAGGAGACAAAATGCACCCTTGTTGAACACCAGAAGTAATGCTAAACCAATTGCTACAAGCCTTACCAACTCTCACACACGACTCAGTGTTATTGTAGAGAGCTTTCATTATAGTAACTAACTTCTCAGGTATACCATATGATTTCACAATCAACCACAAATTATGACGATCAACAGAGTCGAAAGCCTTTTTGAAATCAACAAAGCTAGCAACCAAAGGTTTCTGAAACTCTAAACATTTCTCAAGAATCTGCCTAAGTGAAAATATCTGATCCTCACATCCCCTACCACTTCTGAATCCACATTGCTCATCACGCAATTGACTGTCAACCAGATTCCCAATTCTATTAAGCACAATCATGGAAAGAACCTTACCCGGAACAGAGAGTAGGCTAATACCCCTATAGTTATCACAAGAACTGAGATCACCTTTTTTGAAAATAGGGATAACAATAGCTCTGGTAAAATCCTTAGGAACCATGCCTTTATCATAAAAGATATTCAGAATTTCAGTCATCCAAGTGGTAACCGAAACATTTCCAGCTCTAAGCATTTCTGTAGTAATTTCATCTGCCCCTGGGGATTTATTAAGTTTAAGTTTAGAAACAGCCAAAATAACTTCAGATTGTGTTATAGGGCCAACATTAACATTAAAGCCACCAATGCATCTATCATCATTGCAAACAATGGGAATAGAACTAACCGCATTGTTCAGAATATCACTGAAATGCTCAGCCCACCTAGCCATGACAGAATCCTCATCTTCTATAACCTTACCCTGTTTATCATTCAATCCCTGTATACCTGTCTGTTTTCTACCACACAAAATATTAACTATCTGGTACAGCTCTCTGCTGTTGTGCTGTCTAACTGCTTCCTCGGCTTTGTCAGCCAAACCATCAAGCCAAAGATTCTTATCAGCAGCTAACTGATCTTTTACACATTTATTAAGCTCTCTGTAATGCTTTCTATTAGTACTAGTAGGGTATTGATTAAGGACATTCCTGCAGTTCTTTCTTTCTGAAATAAGCTCAAGTGCCTTATCACTCAGATAATTCTGCCTCTTCTGCTCCTTTTTTCCTAAAAGAGTACTGTTAGTGTCCAAAAAAGCCTGCTTAAAATGATCCCATTCTTCCTCAACTTCAGTAGTAAGCATACCATGACTGTCATAATGACTAAGTAACCTATCATGGTAAGCTTTGGCTATAACTGGGTCTTTCAGAGCTTCAGTATTAAAAGCAAATTTTTTAACCCTAGCACAACACTTTTTAAGTTTAAGTTGCAAGACACTTTTAACAAGGTAATGGTCAGATCCAATTTCAGCTCCCCAATATGCCCTGGTATTTCTAACAGAACTAGCCCATTTGCTGTTAATTAATATATAACCAATCATATTCCTATGCAGCCCATCAGGTGAAACCCATGTGTATTTATGTATGTCGCGGTGTTTGTAATATGTGTTAGTTATTCTGAAACCATTGAGTTTACTTACCTGTAGGAGACGTTGCCCATTGCCATTGCAGCTACCAATACCAAAAGGGCCTATTACTCCTGCCCAAAGGTCAGAGTCAGTACCAACTTTGGCATTGAAGTCACCAAGAACAAGGGTAATATCTCCTTTCTTGACAGAATTCAAAATATCCTGAAGTTGTTCATAAAACCTATCCTTCTCATCCTCAGTGGGGGCATAACAGCAGATAACATTCAAGTCTTTAACGCTTGTCTGAAATTTTTCTCTAAGAAACCTTTCATTAATGCACTCATATCCTAGAAGAGCATCGCTAGCATGTCTGCTGAGAAGCAGACCCACGCCTTGGTGATGTTTATTGTCATCCCTCCCTGAAAAGAGAAATTTAAGATTATTTTTAAGAATCTGACCTTTATCTGTCCATCTGGTCTCTTGCAAGCCAAGAATATCTAAATTATAATGGTGGAATTCTTGTGTGAGGACATCAAGAGAAAAAGCTCTGTGCAGAGTCCTCATATTCCAACTAACTGTGGAGAGAAAATGGTTAGTGGGATGTTTAAAGAAACTATGTTTATTGAGAGAGGGAATGCCGACAATATCAAACAGCCCCCTAATCGCAGACATTGGGCAAAGACCCGTTCCCCCACTACTAAAGGCTGAAGCCATCTACACTGGAAGACTTCCTCCAATGTAAAATTTGACGATGCCAATAGAAGCAAAGAGTTCAGGTGCCTGCGATGACTTCTGCTCAGGATTATCCACCAGCTGATAAACATATCCTGTGAATCTATTCACTTGGGGCTGTCAACCCACAAACAGAAAACACAGCAGAAGATTTTCCCTCCACAGAAGCCCACCAGTGCAGCTAAATCAGGATCCATAATCAAGCTCAGAGCCATATATCTGTCCAGTCCAGTTGGTTTATATGGTCAGCACCAGGACCCTGTGTGGTTGACCACTCCTCAGCAGGGTAGAAAAAAAAAAGTAGCCATAGTTGTCCAGATCAGTAGGCCACACTAATCTGGCAGCCCTCCCCTTCCGTTCACTTCCATAAGAGAGTATCTCTTTTGAAAGGTACTAACGGTCTGCACCACGAGAAGGCAGGGTCGGACATTAGGTGCTAGGCCTGGCCGGTTCTATGCATCATCACAGGGGATTGGTGCACAGAGTCATATCCTAAACATGCTAGACTGCCTTGATGGGAGACTTCCATCTGTCTCCCAACAGCTATCCAGTGGGTCCTTGGGACCCACCCATTTTAGCACATCATGTGCCCAGATAAATGCAATTTACAAATATTTCCAACAAATATGCTGTGATCACTACACACACACGAGTTTGGTACTATGTCTAATGCTAACTGGTCCAATGCCAATTTGTCTAATGGGGACAATTGGTCTAAAGGTATGATTCATCCAATGGAACAACTCATCCAAAGCTGATTCGTCCAAAGAGACAATTTGTCCAAAAGTGCAATAGCCAATGAAGATAATATGATGTTACCAGGGCATCATTACATGGGGGGGGATCTGGGGGAGCTCCCTCCAATCCCCATGAGAATTCTAGGATGGGTAAGGGAGACAAAAAAAAGTTGATAAACATATATACATTATGCATTTTTCAAGAAATGATTTAAAGACCTCCAAAACGGAGGAGAAAATATTACTGTGAATCAAGAATTTGTTTGTTTTTAGCACATTTTCTTGAAATCAAAACTTGCTAATGTTATTACTAGGTCCAACTGTTCATCCATCTGTCTCTGCATTCAATATCTCTGGAACCAATCAATTGATTATGATGGTTCCTTTTCTGCTGAATGGAGGAAAAGGTTCAGTTTGCACATATATTTTTATATACTTTTGCCTATGAAAGCAATATTTCTGCAACTAATCAACCACTTTCAATATATATTTTGAGGGGGAATTTTTATATTATTTGCATTCAATAGAAGGATCAAGTTTTGCACGCATGTTTTTAGTTCCCGATAATGAAGGGGGAACACACCGAAAAATGCTGCTGCATCTTTAGTTTGGACCACTAGAAGTGAAATATAGTAAGAGAAGTGCCCTCTGATCTGTCCTGGGCAAATGAAAATTTACCTATTTTGCATAAAGCATTTATTATTTCCTCATAAAATCACAACTTTTTTTTGCTTATTTAAATATGCCTAAATTTTTCTAAATATTCATTGCAATGCAAATATGCTAAATGAAAGAATTAAAAAAAAAAACACTGTAGAATGGAAAAAAATAGTTTTTGTCAAATCTGTTTCATGATATTACTATTTGTTATTTTTATATGGAAACCAAAGATCGGCACGATTAATATTGTTTTCAAATAAATTTATAGTTCATTGATTGTATGATACCTTATTTTTTTATATAGGGTTAAAAAAGATTTTGCAGTTCACTATTAAAAAGTGTGTTATGCCACCATACATATTACGAGCAGCACTAACTGTTTTATTTCAGAGTAATCTTAACCACGGTATTCCATTACCATGCTTGTTCCATTATTTACTAAAAACAGACAATTTGTTAATGAGGTGTATACTTATTTTCCATCCCTTTTGAACCATGGAATCTAGGTTGCATTAAAAAGGAACAATAAAAATACGATCTCTGGAAAAAGAGCTGGAAAAGAGGAGAAAAGACTTGGGGGGGGGGGGGCTACACCTGGTAAACAGCACTTAACCACATTATCTTCACATTCTACCATCAAATGTCAATGTTATTCTATGCAAATATATGCAAAATATTAAAAAAGTTTGCAATTTTAAGCTTTTTCCACCTTTAGAGGACGTAATTTAAACATCTGAGTGATTCCAAAAGTGCAAATTGTAGTATTTCATCAAAACCTATCTAACCCAAAAAAGATTTTTAATTTAGCTGAAATAACAAAAAATTTGAATCTACAGCTGGACGAACTGACTGACAGATATACAACATTAGCTCGTTTCTTTTGAAAATGAGATAAGAAAAAAATGAACCTGTTTCGTTTCTCAGCTTCAACACCATATTAAAATTATATGAAAAGAATATTATAGAAACAATATGTGATGCCCCCTCATTCACTTTTACTTTACCTTAACCAGTTTTGCTTAATTTACATTATATTTATCATTTTGGGGATTTTTATTTCATTTTTGGCATCACAGCACTCGTTTCCAAAAAGTTAGGAGTTGCGCATGTGCAACTCCTAACTTTCGATTGTCACCCACTAAAGCACGTGCACCAGGACACGCCCACTCTTACTTTATAGCTTGCGTCACTCGTCAATTTATGCAAATGTCTTTCCCAGTGTGCAACATGACACGTGCGGGCTTTGTACCTCATTATAACTTGGTGACATGTTGTCACAGTAGCACAGAAGATATAGAGAGAGTAGTAGAGCACAGTTTAGAGATCAGTTTTAGTTTGGAGTTTGTTGAAGATGTTTGTAATAAGAAATGATGTAGTATCTTCGTTTATTGAAGTTTTGGTGAGTGCTTTTTGGAAATAAATTGTTTGTTATTTAAACCTTTTGTATCTTTACTAATTTTTTTCTCTTGAGCAACATTAGTTTGTTTTGATTAGCATTAACATAAAATTTTGACAATCATTTAATATTTTTGAATTCTTACTCATTAACGCTCACTGCTATTTCGAAACCTATTTAAGCTTTATTTTTGGCAATTTGTCAATTATTGCCTGGCGCCCGACTCAGCTATCCGGAGCATGAAAATAATTGGAGCAGACAAAGGGTCCAAACTTTAAAAGTAATTCATTTCTTTGGAGTGTTACAAATATTTGTCATATTCTCCCTGTCAAGTGGCAAACATTTTAGACAGTGCATTTCAGCAAAAATTTTCTTTCATATATGTGCAAAGTTTGTTCTTTCAACAAAGGAAGAAACTATGAAAATGCTTTCAATATGTTCATTTCTCAGTTCATTTCTTGCTTTTGACTTGGAAGCTTACTGTATTGCTGCAAAGTGGGTTACTGAGATCGGAAACAAAAAAAATGGAAAGTAAATATCAGCAATGAAGGCTTTGTACACTTGTTAGGCTTACTTTGGTACTAGGTAGGCTTACTTTGAAAGTTTTGTGCAATGGACTGAACTTTTTTGAAATGGATTATTGAAATAAAAACAGAAAAATAAAGGAGGGAAAATAAAGAACAGGAATGATTCCAAAAACTGCTACTGCAAATTTTAATTATTACTATTATTCATATCTATCATGTCAGTAGAAAAGAACATGAAATCAATATCATGTCAGTAGTAAAAGAACATGAAAGGGATGTATGGTTAAAACAACAAACCACTTCATTTGCAAGAGTGGTTTCTATCGTAGCAGCTGATGTGTGTGTTTCACGCTGGGAAAAACATTTGCATAAACTTACAATTGTGTGCTAGCTATGACGCAAGAGGGGTGTGTCCTTACGCGCACACATCAGTGGTTGTCATTCTTACTAATGGCGGAAAAACTGCAATTTGAATCCCATACAGTAATAACAATGACAAAATAATGCAATGGCTTAAACTTCTAGTACGATGGTAAATTATAATTAATGACAAGTAATATATGCATGATACACATATATATATATGAAAATAAGATACATTATCCTAAGCGATATTTTACTAAATTATTGGTGAATCATTCAAAATTGATCCTTTTATGTTAATGGGTGTAACCATTCCAAAGTTGTAGAAAAAAAATTGAGTATTGAGGGGGGGGGGAGGAAGTAATGCAATCACACTGCAAAAAGGTTAAGGAGAAGTAAGCCAAGAGACTGAAATGTGTTGCTGTGTAACATTTTACCCTCTGTTTTAGAGATCTTTTTAAAATTCCTTAAAAAATGCATGAAATATGCACAAATTAATAATTTTTTGCCTCCATTACCCTTATTAGCATTCTCAAACAGGGAGACGTCCTCCTTGCTCCTCCCCCTAGATTCAGCAGAGGTAAAATAAAGGGGAAATTGGGGGCTCAAACACTTTCCGAATAGTTTTTCAAAGCACTTTATATAAGTATGTGCATTGATCACAGAAATAATTTTGAACTCTGCACAATAATTGCAAAACAACTTCAGAAACCCTTTCCTAGCTAAAATTCTACTTACTCCACCAATCAGGACATTTTATGAATGAGTATCGAGCAAATTGTACCATTGGACAAAACGGTATTGAACAAATAGTTCGTTGGACCAATCAGGATTGGACGCATTGGCATTAGATGAATTGGCATTGAACCAAACAGCTTTAGACAAATCATCTGGGACCACATGCACACACAAACACAACAAAAAGAATTAAAAAATTACAATATCCATCAAAATAGTATTAGATTGTGAAATCAGATATCAAAATAAATAAGTTCACCACAAGGATTCCAAACATCCCATGGTTGGCAAATACATGAAAAATGCATTAACTATTATAGTAGGGTTGGGGTTGTTTTACCTCTGAGCGGCACTTTTTTGCACACCATGGACTAAATGGCCAGGTCACATGGACCCCGAAGGCTCAGAGAAGGTTGGGGGAGGGGACCCACTGGAACAGCTGTTGGGAGACAGATGGTAGCCTCCCGTCAAGGCCATCCAGCGTGTTCTTTAACGTGCACAGGGTATGGCTCTCCCGCACACGGGGCCACGGCTTAACGTCCCATCCGACGGACGGCGGCCTTTCCAAGTCCATCGGTGTCCCCTACTGACCGTGGGCAGGGCGGGGAATTTTGCGGAGATAAATCTCAACGCTGACCCAGCTGGGACTCGAACCTGGGAACTACAGATTACGAGCCTGGCGCGCTACCGACTGAGCCACCCCGCCCAACTATTATAGTAAATGCTAATAACTATAATATTAGTTAATACTAATTAACTATTATAGCTGCACCATATAGTAAGGAACACTGGAAATTTTTACACGACAAAATTAGAATTATCTTTTTTCAAATTGTATAAATTTTGCATGACATTTTACTAAGAGTTTCAAAATATTTTTATTCTTTCTTATAACAGAAAACCTTTAGACTAATATCTGTAAATAGAAATTATGACAGCATACTAATTAAAAAACATGCAATTCAAATGCAGAGTGAAATGAGATAGATGAATTAAATATGATAAGACAGATTTACCACAGCTGAGTTTAGAAACTTAATCACTATCCGAACTGTTTAATTATTGTTTTAGTAAATCAAAATAGCATTTTGATTGGTGAATACAGGATAGTACGGCTGCTAGTCACTTCTCACTTCTTGTAGTAATATGTGAAGTAAATCCTTTCCTGTTGCACGGATCACAGAATATTTAGACCACCGTAACTTGACATGTTTCAAATATTAACGTCTTCTTCAGAAGTTGGGTAAACAGTTCTACTTCAGAGATTATATTCATATGTGTTGTTGTGCAGCTGCGCCATATAGTTTGCAGTGGGTGATGCTGTTGCAGTTTCGTGGTCCTGTCCATGTGCTTGCACTGATTGAGGAGCAGTTTCCATGGGTGGGGTGGGTAGTAAATTTCTTCATTGCAGCACGCTTCTCTGTTTTCGTATATTGCCAGTTGTTCAGGAAGATCCAATTGAAACTTAATGGGGGAGAGGGAGGAAATAATTTTGGTCAGTTTAAATTGTGGGCTCACTCCAGTATTAGAAACCACTCTTGCAAATGAAGTGGTTTGTTGTTTTAACCATACATCCCTTTCATGTTCTTTTATTCTGTAACACCCCAAAAGTATATTAAACTTCTCTTTGAACCTCTTGACTGATCCAAATTCAACTAAACTTTCCAGATAGCATCAGGCACTAGGCAATATTAACTTACCAAATAAAGTTACATAAGTGAAGGTTCGCTAAGTATATGGGCATTACTTATTGAGTAAGAAATCAAAAGATTGTCAAATCATTAAAGCTAAATCTCAATAACAAATTAATTATCATTGCTCAAGAGAAAAAATTAGCAAAGCCAAAATATTTCATATAACAAAGTTCATTTCCAAAAAAATTCAAGACTCACCATGTAAACTGATGAATACAAAAGTCTGAACAACTAAAAAGCTCTCTCATTACTATCTATCTACATTACTGACTCGGTGATCTAACGTCACTTAGTATGCATGGGGTAGAAGCTGATGTGTGTGTTTCACGCTGGGAAAAACATTTGCATAAACTTACAATTGTATGCTAGCTATGACGCAAGAGGGGTGTGTCCTTACGCACACATCAGTGGCTGTCAATCAAAAGTCAGAGTTGCACATGCAGAACTCCTTTAGCAGATCGGAAGAGAGAAAAGTGATAAGTATCCCAAAATGATAAATATGATGCAAATAAAGTAAAAATGGTTAAGGAAAAATAAAAGTGAATGTTAAAATACTGTTGATAAATATATGACCGACTTACGACCTGTTAGTCAGAACGGAAGTCGGTCGTAAGTCGATGACCAAGTGCATCTACAGGGTGATTCAAAACTTATCATTCAAATTTCGTGGGGAGGTAGGGAATACGTCAGGAAACCGATTTCACATAGGAAAGAATGTCCGCAAATGTACGCATGCGTATGTAGAGGGCGCTGTGTGTACCCAACCAGTGTACAGCTCGCCCGACCACTCCCGCTGTCATCAGTGTACGAGCTGACTTACTAGTGAAAGATGAATCGTTTTACGCATCAAGAGCTAGTGGATATGCATCTCGCATATGGGGCAGCTGGCGAAAGTGGCCGCCGAGCTAGGCAAGTTTACGAAGACCGATACCCCAACAGAAGAATACCGCAGCATCAAATGTTTGCACGTGTGCATCGCAATCTGCGTTAACGTGGTTCACTGCGCAGCAACATGCAGGATACGGGGAGAAGACGACTGACGCGGACTGTCAACGTCGCAGAACAAGTCCTACAGTCCATCGAAGATAATCCGAATATCAGCACACGAGCTTTTGCTCAGCAGCTTGGGGTCTCTCAGTCAGCAGTGTGGCGGATACTGCACGAGGAACGTGTGCATCCTTACCATCTGCAAAGGGTGCAGTTACTGCATCCTGATGATTATCCGAAGCGTGTGGAATTTGCACAATGGTTCATGCAGAAAGGTGCCATGGACCCCAGTTTTCCAGCTTCTGTCCTTTTTACAGATGAAGCTTCATTCAGTCGTGAAGGTGTGTTCAATACACACAATTCACATGTATGGGCTTACGACAACCCGCATGGTACGAGAAGTCACGCTGCGCAACATTGTTTTGCCGTAAATGTGTGGGCTGGAATCATTGGTGACTGTTTGTTGGGACCTTACTTGCTACCGCCCCGATTGGACGGCCGGAAATACCTAATATTTCTCGAGACAGTGTTACCGACTTTTCTGGGCGCTGTTCCTGCGCATATCCGCCGAGATATGTGGTATCAACATGACAGGGCTCCAGCCCATAGCACAATTGTTGTGCATGATTACCTGAACCGAACATTCGGAGCTCGATGGATCGGCAGAGGTGGACCGATCGCTTGGCCACCCAGGTCACCTGATTTATCGCCCATGGATTTCTTTTCGTTGGGGGCCATGAAAGACCATGTGTACGAGACCACCGTCGACAGTGAAATGGACCTTGTTGCACGAATAGTGGCCGCCGCAGGCATTGTCCGTGATATGCCAGGCATTTTTGAAAATGTTCGGCGGTCAATGCAATGGCACTGTGAATCCTATGTCCGTGTAAATGGTTGCAATTTTGAGCACCTACTGTGAACCTGTACTTTACCTTGTTGGAATAAAAGTCACATTCGTTACCATTTAACTGTACTGTTTCCTTGTGTTCACTTTACTTGTCCATTTTGTTCATGTAGATGACGTTTGCGGACATACTTTCCTATGTGAAATCGGTTTCCTGACGTATTCCCTACTTCCCCACGAAATTTGAACGATAAGTTTTGAATCACCCTGTATATTGCTTTGTTTTCATTTTATTGGTTGGATTGAATGTTTTATCTCTTTTAACCTCTGGATGGTAACTTTTTTTCCATATAATGGACAATGCTACACCTTGGAGGGTATTTTAATCACATCCTGAAAATGATTTTAAAATTAGTTTTAACTATCTGACTCTTATCTGTCCATCAGTTCTCTTTCAAGCCCAAAATTACATGTAACAGAGACAGAATAGTCTTATTGAAAGAAAAAAAAATCCTTATATCCCAGATAGCTGTGGAAAAAAAATGATATTTAAGAAAAAAAGATTAGCTTTCTTTTTAAAGATTCTAAATTTACTTAGAGCAGTTTTATCAATATCAAATAGCTCTCTAATTGAAAACATGGGGCAAAGACCAATTCCTATCTACTGGAGGCTGAAGTTCACTATTTGAAATAAAGTTACATTCTCATAGTAACTCAGACAACCGATTTCTTAACCATCAGACTTCATTAAGCTCTTTTGAGCCCCAGCATCTGAGACATTATTTCAGATTAGGATAGGCAATGCTAGAATTAATTTAAAGGGTTTAATTACTAAAATGGCTTCTATCATGATTATCTGCCAGCTGATATAAAGTATCTGAGCTGTGTATCTATCTATTCAGTTAGGACTGGCAAGGTGTACCCCATGTTGCTATTTTGGAAACAGCAGAACTGCTGATGATAAATGCCACTAAGTAGATTTATATAACAGAAAAAACAACTGATAATTGCAAAATAATTAGCTTAACCCTTTTGATAAAGGAAATCCATTGTACTTTTAATGCTTTCTCCCTATAAGTAAATCTGTTCTGTGGCATGTGCTTTTAAAGATCAAGTAAGGTGGCATGAATTAACCCCCTCTGTTGTGCATTATCTTTTATAGTTTTCATATAAAGATGTAATTGTAAAGTAAAAAACAGAAAATGTTTAGCATTCTTATCTTTTACACTTTTCAAAATTTTAAGAACATTATTGGATTCTAGTTTTATAAAATATTGACTATTCATAACCTGTCATGGATATATTGTTGGTGCTTAGCACTGATGTATCATCTTATTGTAAGTTTAATGAAAGCTAAAATATTATTTCATGTAAATTCAAATTTTATACATAAGTCTATAAAATTATAATTTAAGAAACAGATATAGAAAATTAATTATTGCTATTACAATGTGAAATTTGTTTGCATATTCTCTAATAATAGAGTACTATCTATTCAGAAACAAATCGATTTCAGAGTTTCTAACAAAGAAATCAACAACCAATTCTCTTGCTCACCACTCACTCATTGACCTCAAATCTAATTTCACAGCGTATGGTAATGCAGACATCTGTTTACTGAAAAATGATGATACGCTTAGTCCTTTTGCTGCAATATTTGACTACAGCTAAATGTTGGAGCAAAAGGGTAAGAATATCTTCATTGAATATTACCACTCAGGCAACATGAGGCTACAACTTACGTGCATGTTTGGAAAATTCTTCGAATAGCTCATCTTTTCCTCTATTTTTTGGAATATTTCCAACAAACAGTCTATGATTATTTATAGAGACAGTCACACCAATAAATTTTCCTTTTCTAATTTCAAAATTATCCAGCTGGAACAAAAACAGAAAACCTTTTTTTAGTTAGTGAGAAGCACAGTTGGATAAAACACTTTAATTTCTCACGAATAATTACTGTAAAATAAAAGTGATCCTGTATAATATGCCTCTATAACCTAGGAGAGTGCAATGAGTATCATATAATATGCATAACTTAACAACCTAATTGTGACCATTTTTTGTCTACACGTCTGAGGATTGACTCCAACTTTAACAATCACAAAATAGAAGTTAGTATGTACACTTATCTTGATGTTACAAAGTTAATTCTACCAACTAAGGTATAACCTTTAACTCATACATTTAAAGTATCTTAGTGGAGTATATAACAAATGTTTAGTTACCAAATTTGCGTAGAAGGATGGTAAAACTGCATCGGTTGTTATCGTCGACCAGTTGGTCCAAGGGCAGATATAATGTCTCCAGAACAGTCTGTGCGACCAGTCATTATGCTTATAGATGTAATAAAGCTTAGTCGAACATGTTTACACAGATTTCAACATAATCCATATTGCAGAATAGTTGTTGCCCACTCTTATTGGGTTGGCACAGATGGATAACATATGGCATATACCTTTTATCTCAGGCGCCTTGACATATTACATCACCATTACCATTTTCCGATGGCTTCCATTTCACTGTCCCACAAACCTTTGATGTTCGCTTTTCAATATATTCTGCAAAAACCTTAACACTGGATTAACTTTGAAGTTGTGCACATATTGTTAACCTCCTTCCTTTACTCATTGTTCTCTTTCCGGGTTAGTGCATTTTTTAACACGATAAATCTTTAAACATTCTAACTCGGCCATTAAAACTTGAAAACCTAAGGCCCTTCCTCAACTCGCATTTAGAATCCATATTTACTCCCAGATGTTACTCGGAGCTACGCGTTCCGCTCGCCACCCATCAGCAACTTCATCAGACTCAAGCTGTTCACTGTGAAGTGTCACTTTAAATACGTCTTGCCGCCCACATCATCCTGTATGCAATCATGCACATTAGACTCGGTGATATTCTGCTGTTGAAGCAGAAGAGTTCATGCAGCTGGCACAGGGGGAATATCAGTATTGCATATAGTGTTATGATGTGTGTATGTACAATTTCTCTGCATATGATAGTTGAAACTTAGTAAGGGGGGGCAGCTAAAGGTTTATAATTAATATTGTGCATTTTAATATTATTTTCAATTATGGTTTGGGCCAGGGCTGTATTTGGTAGTTTCTTTCGAATATCTATTTTATGTTCCTGCATTCTAGTAGCGTACTGTCAGTATGTCTTTCCAATATAAGTATCTTTTCCTTTTAATTTTTCTGAAGGATCAAGAATATCTATTTGATAGACCCCCCCCCCCCCCCCCCGCACGGGTTTTTTTGCATCTCTATCATTAACAATTAACCTTTTAATCGATTTTGTTACTGTAACCAGTAACGTTACATCATAATTTCTAAGTATATTTTGCACAGTATCTGTTACCTTTCTAATGTATGGAAAACTATGCACTAATTTTGTAGTGTTCCGTCCCATGGCCGAGTGGTTTGAGCACTTGGCTACTGATCTACGGGACCTGGGTTCGAGCCCCGGGTAAGGCATGGATGTGTGCATGTTGTTTTTCTGCTGAGGTCCTGCCATCCTCACAGACATTCTACTATGGCATATAAACTGACAGGCTCCTGTCAGACCTCTGTGGCAAGTAGCTGCTTGAGGGGGTATTTATTTTTTTATTATTTATTGTGGTTGCCCTAATGTTATTTGGGATTCGTTTATTACTATGAATTTCGCATTATTTTGCCGATGATTTGCCTATGAATTTCGAATTTTTGCTTTAACTAAATTGCACAATTTTTTATACTCATTTTCATACCTATCACTTTTTGTTATTTTTATATTTAATCCAAACCTTATCTCTATGCTCTATTAAATTGATAATATCCACTGTAACCAACTATTTGGAAACATTAGTTATTTAGATATTCTAAATTTTTATGTGTTTTTTTTTAATTTTTCTCCAAAATTTACTGTATTTATTTTTAAAGAAATTGTAACAATCTGTATTTTTGTTCGATGAGTTTCTGTTATATTTAGACCAGTCCATTATTATTTTTCTTTTGATATTTTTATGCTCATAATACCAGTTAATTTCCATTGTTTTTATATCAGGTGAGACTTTTCAATATAGTTTTTCATCTTTTGATCCAAATATAGATGAAATCGGATAATGATCACTGATCTTACTCAGTGAAATCACAGTTTTAGACATAATTTTTCCATCTAATTTTACATTTATATGGTCGATACTTGCACGGCAAAAATTGCTATTACTTCTTCTCTAGTTACATCACTAATTAAGAGATCATATCTCATCTCAGCTAAAATATTTACATACATTTTGACATGTTTTTTAACATTCAGTACATCAAGATTAAAATTTCCTACTAATATTTGATTATGTGTTTTAAGAGTATATTCTAAAAATTCTTGGAAATAAATCAAGAAATGTTCTATATCTGTGCTTGGTGACCTGTATAAGGCTATTATAAATTGTTTTGCCTTTTATAACTCTCAGATACAGAATTTCTGTAGGCACTGACTTCTGTAGACTTCAGAATCTCTGTAGACTTCAGAATCTCTGTGACTTCAGAATTTCTGTAGGCACTGATTTTCTCAATTGATATTGTGTTTCTGTAGTAAACAATTATTCTCCATTTCCCTTTCTTAAGAGTACCATCAAAAATTTGTTCAAAGTTTTTCAATTTATAGAAATTTTTTCATCATCAGTAATGTTAAGTTCGGTTAAAATTATTATGTCCAGGTATTGTATGAATTCTGCAATATTAACATTAGAGACATCCCAGTGTTTTCTTAAACTCTGTATGTTAACATGTATTAAACTCAGATAGTTGCCATTTTTAAATTTTTTTATTTGTAATGAAAACCAATTTTGTGCTTCAGTGATATTGTTTACATATACATTTTCTCTAGTATCTAAATCAAGGTAATTTAATTCACTAAACATAATGGATCAAAAAAATATACTTAATAACTTAATAAAAGAAATTATAACATATCAAAATCAGTTAACATATTTACATGAATTACTTTGCTCCTTCATCTTTCCTCAGCATGATCTTACCACACATATTTGTAGTTTTTGGCCTTAGCCAGTGTTCTTTTTTCCAGAAAATTTCTCTGTTGATCACTATTAGGTTTTCGATCACATAAATAGTAGATTCTGTTCTTGTGATGTCTATGTCAGCATTCATAGTTGTGAATTTGTTCCTTCATTTGGCCATCCACTCCTCTCACTGGACCCTTGATTTGAATTGAGCTATGTTGACTGGTTTTTTTGTCTTATTCCTTGATGACAGTCTGTGCATGGTTTCAAGACTTTGCTCACTGAACTGTTAAAATTTCAAGTTTTACGATATTTTTGTCATTAATTCCTTTAAAATGTTTCCATCTTCTTGGTTTTGTACTGGAATGCCATGCAATTCGATGTTTCGATTTCTTCAATACTGATCCAGATCATTTATGTGTTGTTTCATTTGCACTTCCTTAGCTAGCTCTGTGTGCAAATTCTGTTAGTTCTGTTTGTCTGTTCTCCTGGTCTTCCAGTTTGTTTAAAATTAAATCGTATTTTTCCAAAAAAATTAGACATATTTTCTTAAATCCTTTACTTTGCTTTTTAATTCTTGTATTTCGGTCAACAAAGTCCCAAATTTGTTTTTCTCAAGTTGCGAATTGCCTCTGATTCCTATGTCTAAAATCGCTTTTGGGTTTGTTTTGTTTAAATTACATTCTCAATACAACCATGCATTCTTCTTTCCTAGGGACAACGTTTTGTAATTTTTTTTCTGTTGTGCCCAAACAAACAAAATGCACTTTGCCTTTGCATTCACTGCAAACTATACATTCAGAGTTAGGTAAAACTGCTTCTCCATATCTGTTGCAAATTGGAGTCATTGTTTTCAGCAGAAGCAATATGCCTCTGGCAAAAGATCCACTGTGGAAAAAGCAATGAAAGCCACCTGTGACAACAGGGAGAGTACAGCAATTAGTCCAAAAGTCCTGTCTCATTGATCTTTGGCAGCACACAGCACAGAAGCCATTGTACACAGAGACTGATGTAGGGGAGGGTATCTCTGTCGAGGTGACTCATCAGAGCCCCAACATATTAAAGTGTAGGGGATAATGTAGTACAGACTATAGTTTTATATCTCTTATAATCCTCTGATGGCAAATAATAAAAATAGATGCTTGCTATTTAATTAGTCACTTTAACATTACTAATAAAGAAACTGAGATGAATCACAATATGAATTACATATCTCCTTACTAGCAGCACAAATTACATGTCAGCATCATAGGGTTAACTTGCACACTAATTATGTGGCTACAAAAAAGCATTAATGATAGATTTCTAATAGCATATTGAAATATAGTTCGCATATAACTTAGAAATTATCTGCCGTTGCTTATAGCAGCTAATCAATCTGATTCTCTAAAAAAATACAAGCTTGTAATTAAAGGAATTTTCTTTGCACAAATTTCTCTTACATATGCTAAAATAATTTAGTAACTCTTATTGTATGTCATTTCAATATCATCCCTGCCAAAATAAAAACTTAACTAATGCAGTAATTAATATCATAGGCAGCAATTATTTTGATTTACCTTTCTTGCTCAATAAAAAACAAAAACAAAAAAAAATTAAGGTATTAAACCAATTAACTAGAATAGCTAATACAGAACTTCCTACTAATAGGCTTCAAGTTTATATATTTAATGACATAAAAAATACCTGTTTTACAGCATTCTGTGCACCTTCTTTGGCTTTGAAGGTAATGAAGGCATAACCCCTGTTTTGCCCTGTCAGAGGATCCATCATTAATCTGAGATCCCATAATATTCCACATTTTTCAAATAATGGAATGAGTTCATCTTCAAAAATATCTTTTGGTATTTTACCTACAAATATCTGAAACACATGTATTATGAGTCATAATACATAAAATCATAACATGAACATAAAAAAATTATGTATATATATATAATATGTGTGCAAGGATTTGAAATAGCATAAAACAGAGATTACTTAACTGCATGTATGTGCAGTTAAGTAATCTCTGTTTTATGCAAACATACAGAAAGGGATAACATTTTACCACAATGATAGCTTTATTGCTTTGACAGTAAAATTGTTTCTAACTGCAGACCACAATAGCTAAATTAATATTGAGGTCTTAAATTAGAGGAAATGACTCTGCTAGATTTTAGCAATCCTACATAATGGAAAAATTTGACATGCTCCTCTCAATAATGTTCATATGAAATAACTTGCACCATGAGATCTTAAAATAGTGAATTAACAGTTAATTAACGAATTAAATTCATATTCAAAATAAACTTATGCCAAGTGGTTAACACCTTGGACAGTGATCACAGGGCCCTGGGTTTGAGTATCAGATAAGGCATAGATGTTTCCTTTCTTGTACTGTCCTGCTGAGGTTTTGACTTCCTCACAGATCTTCTTTATGGCATATATTACTGACAGGTTCTTGTCACACCTCTATGGCAAGAACTCTTTCAGGGGTAACTTTCTTTATAATACTATTGAGTCATCAGATTCATTTTGCTGCACTTACAACTATGCACAAATAGTATCATCTACAGTGGAGTAGGATAAGTACGATTACTGCCATTGGAATAAAACATTTATCCAGGTCTGGATGTGGGAAGAATGTTTTATTTTCCATAAACACAGATGTTCACAATACAGTTCTATAAAAAAATTATGAAATACTATTTTTTTTATGTATTAGAATATATTATTAAATTATTCTAAGATGTAGCCCACTTGGAAACTGATCAGATTTGTTCCAGGGCCAGAGTTTACTCTCACCACTGCTGTGCCACAACACTTGCTTTCAGCACTCATTCTGTCAAAGACTCATCATACATTTGTCTTCCATCAAGTGGGATTTTAGAAATTCCACCTCCAATACTGTGAGAGCCTCTGATCTGAAGTTTTCATCTAATCAATACTTATTATTGAGGAAGAAAACATCTAAAGTTGACTATACTGATTTAGTAGTCTTACCAACTGAATAATAAAGCATAAGTGATTATATATTTTTGCTATATTCTTATTGCTTGTTATTTCTATATGGATATGCCAAAATAGTTGCTTTCTCACAGACTATCCCAGTGGCAGATTGTAATACATTATGTATCAAATGAAAGTTTGTGTCTAGGAAAATGCTACAAACTATAAATAATTTGGCCCAATACTTCTTAACCCCATATGTAGCTTTTAAGTAGTTGATTCATAATATTTTCCTAACTAGGGGGCAATTTACCCTTCCAGTGTCCAGGCCATCTGTATATGTTCAGAGAATCTAAATCGAGAGGCCAACGATGCATCTGTTTTTAGTACAACAAAAAAATATTGATCTTTTAAAAATAAAAATTGCCG